>MU853402.1:2342456-2358003 GCA_033297235.1 Trichocladium antarcticum
GGAAATGGATGTTGATGCGGAGCCCGACGCGGTGAATCCGTTTGCCGTGGCGACGGAACAGGTGGCAGAGAAGAAGGTGGAGCCGGTGCGCGCAGCACTTCCGCTGAAGCGCAAGAGCGAGCCGTTTGAGACTGCCGCGAGCAGTCGCCCGAAGCGCGGGAAGGCCGCCGCCGCCCCAGAGCCGCAGGTGGCGGTTGTTCCGCAGAAAGAGGACGCGGAAAGTGGCGATGACAGCGACAGTGAGGGCAGCGTTCAGATCGACATGACGCTCGATGACGAGGAGGAGGAAGAGGAAGAGGACGAGTAATGTCGATGCCAGAGATCGGCATCTGGGGTGTATAGTGCATACTGTTTGGAGAACTCGAGCTATCGGTGAAAATATCGAGCACACAGCTGTACATCCCGCCTACGAGCTATCTAGTAGCTCGCCTTACGGGTTCTCTCCAAGCTGAGCCAGCTGTGTTGTCGCTGTCCCTAGCATCCCGCAAGCCAGACCCTCAAACGCCGGGCACCGTCGCCGTTGCCTGCCTTCGCCCCGTTCCCCGGCCCCCCCCAACCCGTATCCTTGAAATGCAAAAAAAAAGATAAGCCCCGGCATCAATAGATGGCCAACCTGCGCCACGCCTACCTAGCTACGTGAGCCAGAACGGCCAGACCTCCACTCCGTTTCCAGATCCACGCCGAGAAGGGACAGAGGAAGGGAACGAAAAAGGGACAGACAGAGAAGGGGAACGAAACAAAAAAGTTTCAGTCCCGCAACCAAGCCCGCCGCTTCTCCTCCTTCTTCGCCCGCCGCCTCTCCTTGAACGCCTTGAGCTCGCTCCGGCTCGGCTTCTTGCCCGCCCGCTCCGCCTTGAGGCTCCGCCCGTCGTGCATGTTGGCCGCGGCGTCAATGTCAAAGTACGCGCGCAGCTGCCGCTGGCTCTTGGCCTCGTCCGTGTGCCGCTCCACCCCCTGCTCCGCGTCCTGCCACTGGCCCGTGTGCTTGTTGAAGAGGCCGGCCGACGCGTACTCTTCTTGCTGCTGCTGCTGCTGCTGCAGCAGCGGGTTGGCGGCGGAGGCGGAGGCAGATGCGTCGGCGGCGGCGGCGGTGGCGGGCGCGCGCAGGTTCTGCGCGTACCAGGCGTTTTCGTCGTACGAGCCGTGTATGGCCGGGTTGTAGCCGCCGGCGACCGAGGCCGGGTTGCTGAGGCCTGTGTTGGTCTGGACGTCGGCGGTTCCCGTGGCTGCGGGGATGGCGGCGGCGGGTGCAGCGGTTGCGCCCGTGGTGCCGGTGGCGGCGCCGTCCGCGAGGCGCGGGTTCTCCTGCTGCCAGACGCCGGTGAAGCGGTTCCAGAACCAGTAGCGCTGGTCGTTGGGGTTCCAGTGGAACTCCCAGCCGTCGTCGGCCTGCTGCGGGACGGGTTCTGTGGGCAGGGGGGGCCCGGTGGATGGGAGAGGTTCGTTCGGGAGCGGAGGGCCGCCGTGGCCTGGGCGGGCCTCATTGGGGAGGGGAGACTCGGACCCGGATCCGGAGTATTCGCCCTCGGAGAGCGAGTCCGAATGGGACGGGGAGTCGTTCGCCCGAGCCGGTGAGGACTCGGTCTCTTGAGCCTCCGCTGGGTCTGATGTTTGCGCCCGTCCGGGCTCGGGTAATTCTTCTGTCTTTGCGGTGCGAGCCTCCGGCGCAGGAGCCACGTCTTCGGCTGCCGTGGGCGTCGACATGATGGAAGCAGAGAATCGTCAATTGAAGGATGAACAGCCCGTGTTACGAGATCAGAGGGCCGCAACCCTCATTTCCTGACGATGACCGGTGCTTTGCGCGATAGATCAAAGTCGGAGGCAAAGAAGAGCTTGTCAAAGATTCAAAGTCGATGCGAGTCTCTGCAGGCCTGGAGCTTTCCATCAGTCCTGAGTCCTGACCCACCGTCGCGTTGTGGAACCAAGAATGCAGGTATCCGAGGTTATCATCGAGCCAATGTCGATTGTCCATTTTGCTGACATATAACGAATATGTGTAGCAAACGGGGTATGTACATAGCTCATGCATGTTTGCGGGCCGCCAAGAGGCACCGGCGGTGCGGCGCCAAGCATCGAGGCGGCCTCTAAAGAATCTCTATCCGTTCTCTCCTCTCCCTCTTTTCCAGTTACAAACAGCGCGGTGCTGATCACCTCCGATCGTTCAGTATCAAGGTTCTTTTTTGTTTCTAGAAGTATGGCGCCATTGCTGGAGTCTATTTCTTTCCCCTCTGCTGTCAAGTGCACAGCACGCCACGTCAACTGCAACTACCCGGACTCACAGAGGAAGTCTTCTTCGTCCTGTTATCACTCAGTTCACCGACTTGTTGCTGGCTTGCCATGCCGTCCACAATCCCGTCTGCCTGACAGCCTCATTTCGGGCTGAGTCAGGAAGTGAAAGTCATCAACAAGGAGCATCAACAAGGAGCATCAACAAGGAGCTTTTCGTGCCTTACGAGTGTATACATGCTCGTTTCATCTCCAGGTTTGCAATGGCCTCCTGAACTGCTGGCAACACAACCGCTGTCAAAGCCACTCCCAGACCGCTAGTGCTACCCCAGATTTGGGTTTCGCATAGTGTGATCAGCGAGAGCCTCCTGCTTCTCGTCCTTTTTCAAGGCGAGCCTTTGACTGGCCGTTAGCCGGACATGGCGATGGCCACCGACTGCGTACACACACCTTGTATGGCAAATGCCGGTCCTGGGTCCTTGTCACGTCTGCTATTCGCTGTTCGCTGTTGTCCTCTTATGCCGGTGGACACCGACTCTGGAGGGCACGTTTTCTAAACCCCGCTGCCCGTCAATCGACAGTGGCCTTGGGTTGCGTCGTCTCGGTCCGCTCGAAGCGCTCAAACGATAAGTCTGCGTTCGGATTCAGCTGTCCATCTAGCGGAATCTAGACTCAAACTACCTCCGCCATGTCCATAGACGGCCAGAGGGTTTCTGTTGTTTATAGGCCCTGTTCCGTGGCGCAGGCAACAGCCGGTTTTGAGTTTGCAACTTGGGGGGCGGCCTCCCATGTCCCAGCCCTACCCGAACTACCTTTGACTTGCAAGTTTGGTATCTGACTTCATCCTTTTTAGAGCGTCATTTCTACCCTTTATCCCATATCATTCTGCGTGCCATCTCCCGTCTCAGTTCCACACTCTGTCCTAGTCAATCCAAGGCATCACCGGCGGCGCGTGTGCTTTCCAAGACGGAGACCGAGATCGACTTGGAGACAGCTAGGGATACTGAGCCCGGCTGAACACAATGGAAGCATTGAAGCAGATATCGCAACTGCCGATCTCTCTGTCCTCGCTCATCATCCTCATCTCTGCCACTGTTCCTCTATCAGCCGCGGCGGAACTCGGTCTGACGGACGACTCGAAATGCGGCTGCTACTTGACGAATGGCGGCGAGAGCAGATACTTTGCACGTCACAGATTCTTTGACTTTCGCAGTCTTTCTGAATATGCCGGCGTGCCCGCGACTATCCGGGATGCAGAAACCACCGCCGGGGCCGACGAAACAAGCGCCTTCTTCACTGCCACGAAATGGACCGACTTCTGGACGCTGGCCAGCTGGAACAACAGCAACAGCGCCCGCGCCGACGCATCGGTGCTGATGGTCAACTCGCCCAACAACGTCTACATTGAGGCCAACAACGAGCCTGATCCGTCCTCCCAGACATGGCTCACCCTCCGCACGCAGCGGCTGCCCGACTTCCAAACCGCCGCCGAGATCGAGTCCGCCTCGGCCAGTTACAAATACCTCTCCCTGCGCATGCGCGCCCGCACCGTCGGGGCCCGCGGCGCCGTGACCGCCATGTTCACCTACCGCGACGCGGACTCGCTCGCCGACGTGCAGGAGTCCGACCTCGAGATCCGCACCAACGACCCGCGCAACCTCGTCCACTACACCAACCAGCCCTCGTACACGGACGACGGCGACGACGTGGCGCGGGCCACGGTCAACGCCACCATGCCCGGCGGCCGGAGCTGGACCGACTGGGCTGTGCACCGCATGGACTGGACCCCCGGCATGACGACGTGGTATGTCGATGATGCGCAGGTCGCGCAGATCGCCTTCCAGACGCCGAGGGACGAGTGCAACATCATACTCAACTCGTGGAGCGATGGGGGCAGTTGGGCGGGGAATATGAGCGACAATGATGCGGCGTATCTGCAGGTGCAGTGGTTGGAGGTGGTGTATAACAGTACGGGGGCTGGGCCGGAGGCTAAGCGGCACGGGGCGGGCTCTTCCTGTAACAGGGTCTGCAGTGTTGATCAGACGCCGCAGCGTGGGAGGCCGGTCATGCTGTGGGATAATGCGGCTGCCAGTAGGGGTGGGGGGGGGCTGGTGGCTTGGATCCCGATGGGGGCGGCCATGTTCATGGTGTTGATTACAAGTGGGCTGTTGGGCTAGACTCCGAGCCTGGATTTCGCCGCGGCAAGAGAATGTTGGTGATTCTTGCCGCGCATGGCTGCAGAGTCCGTTGCCTCCGAGGTGATGAGGTTTACAATGTAGGGCCCTTCGTCTTAGACATGGACACGACCATCTAGACCGAGGATGTCCCTACTTGATTTCCTGCCTTGGCACGAGCATCTGGCCTGCATCCATATCGATCCACCTGCTGGTCCGACATAGCAGCCTGCACCTCATCAGCCCGCACGCTCTGTTACCGCCGTCTGCTGAATGCAGTGAAGCCACGACCCCCCCAGGAACTCCCGACCATCGAGCACCAGTTGTCCCTGGGATTTTCCCCGGGACTCCCAAGCCGGTATGTACGCATCGGGACTTCCTCCTTGACAACGTGCGTGTCGATACTCTATAGAGGCCGCCTCTGACATTGTCGACTGGGAGAGTGGCGGTATCAACTTGCTGAGTCTCAAAGTAGCTCCTGCTCTGCTTCACCTGCCTGCCTTTCTCAGTTCCGCGAACTTTCCTCTTGTTTCCTCACACGCCATGCAACGGCAACTGTATGACATTGACAACAACTGGAAATACTCTTGTGGAGCAAATATGGGGGGTTAACAAACAGAAGTTACAGACGTACGGATTACGGATGTACGGTACAAAACGTCGAGGTCGGAGTCTTGGCATTTGGTGGGGCGTTGAGATTCACCTGAAACAGATTATTAATTAGCGGTCAGACCGGGGTTCCATGTTTCGAAATGACGATATTGACATTGACGATGGCCATAGGTAGTGTACGGATACTGTAATTAATTAGTGCCTTACCGCATTCAAACGGGTTCTGGCTTTACTCCATCCATCCTTGTTTCCCCCCATATCATGTTCGTATTCTCCGGCCATGCTGACGACGACTCTCCAGGGCCAGCCTATCACCTAGCCGTCAGCGGCTGACACTGCATAAACCAGGTGGTGTGCCAGCCGAGAAAGAAAGAACGGACCCTTGGAAACGGCCTCGATCGAGTGCACATCCGCAGCACTCGGCGATCACCCGTGTGTGCCCCGTCCACTGTCCACCACCAGAGCATCTTGCCGCTGCCAGGCTCTCCCTTCTGCGTCCGCATGGCGACGGAAGCGGAAGATGGGGGATGATGGCATGCCATGCAGCTGGGGGCAAAACCAAACATTGGTCCTGTTGCACGGCTTCCAATTCCGCCGGAGCCTCTGGTCATCTGTAATGTGCCCGAGAACCTACTTCGCAGCATCTAGCCCCGACGCCGGATGTCGGCCAACGCTTGGTGATTCATTGGTACTGGGGCATAGCGGTGACGGCGGTATCGGTCTGAGTTTGCACGAGCTGTTGCTGTGTGGCTGACTCGCCGGAGTGCGGCAACAAATCGGCACTTTGACATGTTGTTCGCCGAGTACAGCTTACACCCACCGAGTTCTGGTGACCCGGCCGAGCTCGATGCGGTTGGCATGTGCTGTCTGGGACACGTACAAAGATCGACAAACCCCAAGGCTCGAGCCACGCGCTACGCCCGCCTGTCATTGGTGCCATGCTGCGGCTTAAGCATCCAGACCTCTGAGACAGCTCGGCGAGATATGCGATGAACATGCCCTCTCTGATCGGATGGCGTAATCGCATGCCTTGCCGATGAAAACGTCCGAGGTTCCCGCCTTGCAGCATCCAACCTCTTCGAGAACTCGAGCTCGAACTCCCACCCGCTGACCTGAAGGATGTCGAGTCTTCTTTTTACCCCTCTCAGGGTCCCGTGGATCCATGCTGACGTACATATGTATGCGGCCCAGGCCACTTAACTCTGCCGAATCCGATCGATCAGAGCCGAGAGCCGTTATCCAGGAGGCTCCGCCCCGCGATGGGAGGTTGGTGTCTCTCAACGGTGCGGAGTCTCCCTGCCCGTCCGCAAGCACCTTAATCAATGCATTGACTTTCAGACCGCCGTCGAAACAAGCTCACCTCACTCTCCATGTCCCGGACCCAGACACAGTTTAACCAACACGCGTGGCGGTGAACGGTGCCGTTCAAGACACGCCGTGCCCGGCCCCGCCGCATTTAAAGTGTGCCCGATTATCCGCATACCCTAGACAACCCATGATGTGTAACGGCTACTATGCCCTATCGGGTATCTCGAAGCCCTGCAAATCGACTGCCTTGCCTTGGCGCGCGCCGCCCCCCACGGGGCACAACTTTCTTGGGTGGTATCGGGGAGCCAAGGCATTCCCTATGAATCGCGCCCCGCTACTCCGTACCACCGCTGCATCGCCAACGCTGTGCTTGAACTTCGGCTGGAGAAACCGGATCCGGTGATGTGATGGCATCTCGACAGCGCGCAAACTGCTGTGTGACGACCCGAGACTTGAGCCGGGAGAATGCTGTCTTTCGTGATTGACGGTGTGCGCGAACAGCGAAATAGAGTGGAAAACAACCCGGTGGGAGTGAGATCCATACCATTCAGAGCTCACCGGAAAGCTACTGCTGGGCCGTTGCAGGCACCAGGGGAGCGCGGGCTGCAGGCGGGTTTGTTTGTGGGATCTCCTACTCCTATTCCATGCAGTGCCGCCGCAGCTTTGAAATGGGGGGGGGGGGGTGTTCCGGGATATTAACGGCACAGACGCCACGGCCACAATTGCCCGGCAGTTTCGACTTCTTTTGGGGAAACAGAGTGGATAGTTGGTTTGATCATCTTTGCAGCCATGGACTGGAGAAAGACAACGCGAAAGCGAGCGGGCATGATAAATAATAGGGACCTCATTCCAGAATCCAGAAACGCAAGGGTGGATCAGAGGTCCCGGCCAGGCCAAACAGCGGGAAACCCGGACGGTGGAGCGTGGCGGAGCGAGCGCGGTGGGGCGCAAACGACACCAAAGATATTAATGGAAAGGGAATCTGGGGGAGGCTTCAAGCGACAGGCGGCTGCGGCGATGATCCAAATGAACCATTTTGCCTCCCAGTCCATTGTTTGGTGTGGATCGTAAAATGCATGCAAGAACACGGTCGGCAGGCCCAAAACATGGAGTTGTCCTTCTATCCCCTGGCACAACGAGCTCCTGGCCGCATGAGGCCCTGCTAGCGCGGCTTGGTTGATGCCCGTCTTGACGCTGCACAAGCCAATCAGAGCGCCTTCTCCTGAGCCCCCCGTCAACACGGAGCTCCTGAAAACGAGAAAACGAGAAGACGAGAAGACAAGCCGACGAGCCGTACAGCATAGCCCGAGCTGTCATGGAGACGCATAGTGACAAGGCCTCGGACCTGGAATTGGAACCCCAAGTACAAATAGCCGAGCAAGAAATGCAAGCATATTGAAATGCTGGCTGGCTAGCTAGATATCCCATCAAAAGCCCGTCGCCGAGGCCAGATAGCCTCCACTGGACAACGGGAGAATCTACAAGGATGGCAGGAATGCGAGGAATCCAAAGCCAACGCGCTTTTATTCCCGGAAACATACGTACACTGTCCGTTCATACTGTGCTAGCCGATACACTTACATACCATCCCCCCTGCCCTTGACCAGATTGATGCGTCGGTGGGGTCTCCCAGCCAGCGGAGTCGCGGTGGTGTGTCTGGACTGGTTGCATAGGATGTCTTGGAATTTCGACTGTCGGTCCACAGACGGCAGGGGTTTCTGGATTCTGGCCTGCACCACCATCGGTTGCCCAGTCTCGCAACGCTCGCTTTCTACCCGCAAAACCTCCCTCGATCGATCTCGCCTTTCTTTCCATTCTCCATTTCCCATCGCCCAATCCCCTCAATCGTTTAATTCATTCTTTTCTCCCATCACCTACCCCCTCACGTGCTCGGCCTCTAATTCGAATTCTTTTTTCCGGCCCGCCCTCGCCAGGCTCCGAGCCCCTTCGCCGCCCAGCAATCCGCCGGGCACCGTTCGTCCTTCTGTGCCTCTCCCCAGTTTCGGGACGCCACTTCCAGCTCACTTCGATTCTCATTCGCCTTCTCCTACCACCTTTCTGCCTTTTGCCTTGTCCCCACCCACCGCTTGCACTGTCTGGCTTTCCTACCTTCGCCCAACCCTTTTCGCGCGCTTCCACCTTTGCGCGAATCGACCTCCCCGAAAAGAAAAAAGAAAAAAAAAACACCTTCACGCGCTCGCTTCCTTGCTCACCCTCGCAATTTCAACATTTGGGATCCTTTCGATGTCCAAGCTACAATAGCGACCGAACTTGCAGGTGTCAACCGTAGACACTGCAGAAGTCCCTTCTCCGACCCGCGACGCCCGACAACGTTGCGAACTGGCAGGTCGCCCTCGGTAGTAGTGGGCAACTCTCTAGAGACGAGCCACCAAGCCATCTATCCTCTTCCTTTGGCCGCTGGCGTCCTTCGATTCTCTCGTGTCACCAATTTTGAAGGTGCTCGAGTTACCACATCCCGTGTTCTCCGTCAATCGTGACGTTTTCAGGTACGTGATTGATTCTGCGCATCCGATCCTACCGACCGCACAGCTTGACTCATGGAAGCTGTTTCCCTCTGGCAAATGGCACTGCCACGGTTTTGCGTCAGAGGATGCCCTATCAGACTTGACTCTCTCTCTACTACTATGCTAACAGTATATATTGAGCAGCCATCCCCCCCGACTTGGTTTTCACTTCATATCTGAGTGTGGTTGCGCAGGTCCCAATCCCGGGATCGCATTAGACGCTACATATCGTGTTTGGTTGGGTTGGACAATCTTTTTGCAACCATGGCAGCCCTCGTACAGGGCTATCCCCAACAATCCGGAACCGTTACGATGCTCCAGACTCGACCTTCATCGGCGTCGGGAATGTTGCAGACTGTCCCGGTCCAGCCGAACGGGCAGTATCTGCCCAGGAACTCTCAGAGGAATAGCGTCCACGGGTTGCCTGCTACAGTCGTCACTGCCCCTGTGGTGTACCGTGGCGGCGCAGGCCCTGTCCAACCCTATGCTTTCACAAGCACACCCAGCCTTAATCCGACGACACAATGGCAGCAATATCGAACACTCCGAACATCGTCCTCGCCAGCAGTGCCTACCATTCAGAGTCTCGACTACCTTCAGCCTGCCGTGGCACGTTCCAGGTACTCGGCCAGCTTGTCCATGACCAATTTACCCAGCACAGCCAATACAGGTTCGCAGAACATCGGCGCTGGTTATCGGGATGACTCCGCTCTGCCGACCCCCAGCACCGGGAGAACTACAACGCCTCGGTCTTCGCACTTGAATGGGACGCCAATACAGCCATCCCTTGCGCCAACAACACAAACTCGGGCGCCACCAGAGCGGTACCGGCGGTCTGTTCTGCGAACTGATTCGGCAGGCCCGAGCCCAGGACAACCCCAACAAGAGGCAACGCCTGCTCCATCGACGACAGCTTCCCGAAGGGTGCCAGACCAGAAAGTGTCACCCATGCTACGGCCGCCCTCTCATTCGTCGCAGCTCAATCGGCCAAACAGTATTGTTGGCTCATTGCCAGTTGCCGATGACACGAACCTTCCCCTTACCCAGCCCGAAAACGAGATCAAAAGGGTTCGCAGGCGCAGTGTGCCTGCGTGGGATTCGCCCGGCTTTTCCCTCCACTTAACCCCGCACGGACTTGAGCAATCCGAAGAACCGAATCGCCCCAAAAGTGCCGATAATAGGGACAACACTAGCAAACCTGGGAATGATTTGGTCGTCGACAAAACTAGCAAGGATGCGCAGACCGCAAGCGCTTCTGGTCGGAATACCGGGGCGGTAAGTTCCCCCGTCCACATTCCTTTACCTGCACCTCAAGGTCGCATTGTCCAATCACATGTGATGCCCCGCGCCGCTCGCCGTTCACTAACACAAACTGTAGTCTGCCAACCGCAACGACAATATCTCGGCCCCCCCCACCAACCCCACCTCAACTACCACCCATCCTGACAACGCCGGTACTAGCCCAGACCATCCCCGCCTGGTCACCATCCCCCCACGAGGCTCGTCGTCTGATGCCGCCAACGCGAAACGAATCGCAAATCCGTCGCCCCTTTCAAAGCCGATGACAATGGGCACGGGGGGAGAGAGCGGTCAGGCAACTGACGCCACCGACCCGGCGGTTCAGGAGACGGCAACCGCGCCTCGTTTTGAGAGCCCCGCGGTTCGGAAGTTGGCGGCGATTAATGACAAGGGAGGCAAGCCAAAAAGCAAGACATCACGACTTCGGCGGGCATTCTCGTTTGGCAGCGCTTCCGAGTTCAGGAAGGCCGCACACGACGGCGACGCAGCGGATAATGCGCAAAGCAAACTCCACAAGGAGCGGAACCCCGACGACGCTTATGACGAGGAACAGGCACGGATTGCTCAGCGACAAGAGGCGGCTGGAATCGGCAGCAACATTTATGCAGGCGGGAGGTTTTTCCACGGATCAACGGACAACCTCTCCATATCATCCACGGCTTCTTCGGCGTCGATTATGATTCGCAAGATGGGCCGCGGAATGAAGAAGAGCACGCGATCTCTTGTCGGGCTCTTCCGGCCAAAGTCGGTCATTGGTGTGCCATCGGCCGATGCGATGCAACCCGACAGCTCGCAAACCGCCGTGTCAATGGTGACTGTCGAAGCTGAGCGGGAATTAGTCAACGTGAACCCTGATCCTCGGGCACAAAATGGGGGTGGCACTGGGTTTCCTCGGCTCGAGAGGAATTCGATCGACGCAGCCAGGGTGAACACCAGCGAGCCCGATCGTGTCGGCAGTTCAGGGACCGATGATAGTACCGCCGCAAGGAAGAGCATTGTCGGGGGTGAGAAGGAGCGGGCCGAAATTCTGGCGGCTGTCCGCAAAGGAATCCTGAAAAGTACGTGCGAGCTGATAGTGCTGCTCAACTCTGGGCTCGGCTGACTGATCCGTGCTAGAACGAAGCGGCTCTTCAAGCCCATCGCCAAGGCCCTCGGAGAGCAAGGGCTCCGCGCTGGACCTGCCGGGCCTTCCCCAAGTCTCCGATTCTCCCAATTCGAGCGCGCCTAGCACCCCCAACGAGGAGTCCCAAGGACTCAGGCGTACCGGAGGAGTGACCATTGGCAGTGAGGACTACTTTGTCACGGCTCTCCGACTCCGCCAAGACTCAAAGAGTAGCCCCACTACCCCCCAGGGAAGCTTGAAGCGCAATGCGACTTTTAGTCCCCGGATTGTCTTCTTCGAGACGTGGCCGAGTGGGGAGTACGACCGTCGGGGCGAGGTCGCCACGTGCAACCGCTTGACACCCATGTTGGCTCAGCAGATCAAGGAGGAGCTGAACACGTTCAAGATGGTGAGTACAAGTCTGGCTGAGAATGGTGGCGGCTGCTTCAAGATGGCTAACCAGTTTCGATAGGAGATGGAGGTTCACGAGAACTCAAAGATTTATACACACTTCTTTTGATGATCAAGGCGATGATCCCAACTACATCTCCCGGCTCGCTCTATTTTCAAGCCAAGTGCGGCGACACCCCGTCATGTATTTGACCAGGATTTACATTTTCAGGGCGTTCAGGGTCAGCATAGTACGGTGTCTGGGCGTTTTCCACATGCATATCGGCAGCTTTTGCGGCTAGAACTTTGCACAGCGCAGCACTGCGATTTTTAATTACATCCGACAACTCCCCGTTCGGCCTCGTCCCTTCATTTGCCTCCAGCCAACGTCGTTCGATCAAGGGTTGCCGCGGCGTTGGACGCCGAAACGAAGCAGGGACGGACGTTGGAGAGAAGCGTCGAGGATTGTAGGGATAAGATGAGGAGGACAGATGAACAGACAGACGAGAAGGTCCAAGACACAAGGGGACGGAGCATGGCAGAGCAACTCCATGGGTTATTCATGGGGTAACACTGCTCCGTCCGGGGCGGCGGCAGTCAACCGGTCCTAGACCGACCGGAATTGCGTCGCAACAAAGGACGAGGAGGGGACGGCATTGAGGACACAGCGGCGGCTCTCGGCGAGTTTTACGGATACATTTCTTTTTCCTTTCCTTCGTTTACAAGCGACAAAAAGTTCTCGTTACTACTTACCACACAGCGCCGGGGCATATCCGATTGGGAGGCTTAATCGCTCTACTCGTTTGTTTCTCATATCTCCCCTTCAACTGTTTTCCTTGGTTTGTTTGTTCGTGGGTCGGTCTGTCTACATAGTCATCGCTGCCATGGGTGTCATTTTGCCGTTGCCGCTCTTCGTAATTCGTCCATTTAGCAAAGCAAATACATACGCAAGCAAGCACGCAAGCAAGCAATACTCTCGTCTAAGCCGATGGGACGTTCATTGCCTCTCTTGTCTATCCTGGGGAGGAGAGAGTCGTGTAAGGGCTGGTATGGAAATTCGCCGATGAAGTCGCGATTGGGCAGGTCGTTCGTTAGCTTGCTGGAGTCACGAGTGCACTAATGTGCTCCACCATGCAACGGCCTGCCGGGCTAACAACGCGCTTGCCGGGCGGAGCGGAAACAGAGAGGCGACGGATGACGTGCATGAGTTTGTTTTGAGATGTGTTGAGGTCGGATGGCGGCTGGGTTTACATATGGCTTCTGTAGCGGGGCGCGGCACTAAGGAACGGGCGCCAGTGTCTTCTTCGTTGATGGGTAGGTTGGATGGGTGGTGGGTGGGATGGTTCGGACGAAGCAGGGCGAATATGGGATGGTGCCATCTGAGCAGTTGGATACGAGAAGTCTCCATCCTGGGCGTGGGGTCGCTTTTTAGGGGTTTGATATTAATATCAGTGGAGCCCCCGTACTGTTGGACGGAGGTCGGGCAAAACGGTGGTGGGCGGTTGGGATGAGGGGGCCACTGTGTGGAGGGTGTTATGTATGTATGTGGATGCAACTGTGCTGGGCGCAGCAGCAGCCTTGCGGGGTAATGCACTGTCCCTCGTGGTTGGAAGGCGTGGGCCAATCGGAATGGTGGTGCTGGGATGGGATTTCTGTAGCCTTGCATGCGAGGCGTTTTGGGAATCGAGTCGCTTAACTTTTTTTGGGACAGTTGCTTTTCTGGCCACTGATCGCAAACTGCCAACCTGGACTTTTTTTGGCAGTGGATTGGGATACTTTCACGTCGAACCTGCACCGCCCCCCCGGCGGTTGAGACGCGATATCCTGGCGCGCGGTTTTCTCGCCAGATTTGGCGTGTCGGTTGGGTGGGCGCGGTCAGTCGGTTCGGTCCGGTCGCTGCGGTTCATGTCCGCGATGGCGTCTGGTGCGACGGTGGATGGGCCCGCTGCGGCGTCGGCGAAGAAGCCAAAGCTGCATGGCCGCGCCTTCTACGAGAGCCTTGGCTCGCCAAAGTACATTGTTGCGCCCATGGTCGACCAGTCTGAATTCGTGAGTCGGCGAGTTGGCGGCCGTGCTGTTCTGGACAACGAAGACTAATTCCAATCCGCGTCTGCCAGGCCTGGCGCATGCTGTCACGATCATTCCTCCCCGAGTCGCAACAGTCCAACCTCCTTGCGTACTCGCCCATGTTCCATGCCCGGCTCTTCCACGAGAGCCAAAAGTACCTCGACCAGCACTTCCAGGCGACCAAACCCGGCTCCGATGCCCCCTTTCTCGACGGAAACCCCGCCATCGACCGGCCGTTCTTCGTACAGTTCTGCGCCAACGAACCGCAGCATCTCCTCCGCGCGGCGAAATATGTCGCTCCCTACTGTGATGCCGTCGATCTCAACCTGGGCTGCCCGCAGGGCATCGCGAAGAAGGGCCACTACGGTGCCTTTTTGCAGGAGGACCAGGATCTGGTATTCAGGCTGATCAACATCCTCCACGAGAACCTCGATATCCCCGTTACCGCAAAGATCCGTCTTCTCGACACAAAGGAGGCGTCGCTCAAGTACGCGCAGAACGTCCTGCGGGCGGGCGCGAGCATCCTGACAGTGCATGGGCGGCGGCGGGAGCAAAAGGGCCACCTGACCGGCCTCGCAGACTGGCAGATGATCCGCTACCTGCGCGACAACCTCCCCGCCGAAACAGTCCTTTTCGCCAACGGAAACATACTCCGGCACGAAGACATTGACAAGTGCCTCGCCGCCACCGGGGCCGACGGCGTCATGAGCGCCGAGGGCAACCTGAGCAACCCAGCCATCTTCGCCACCCCCCCGGCAGCCGGCCAAGAACCCCGTGGCTACTGGCGTGGGAGGGATGGCCGCGGCGGCTGGCGCGTCGACGAGGTCTTCCGCCGCTACCTCGACATCATCCACCAACACGTCCTCGGCGCGCCCCCGCCGCAGAGGCGTCCGCTCTTCGTCCCGGGCGACGACACGGCCTGGATGGACGAGGAGATCGTCCTGCCCGGCCAGGCGGAAGGGGACGACAGGGGGCCCAAGAAGCGCCGGAGCGACGTGGGGAAAGAGAACCCGGCGCTGATGGCCGCCAACTTCATCGGCCTGCAGCCGCACCTGTTCCACCTCCTGCGCCACTTCGTCTCGCGCCACCACGACGTGCGGAACGCGCTCGCGCGCGCGCGGCTGGGCGAGATGGACTCGTACGAGGCCATCTGCCGGATGGTGGAGAAGAAGACGGCCGAGGGGCTGCTCGAGTATGAGAAGACGGGCGGCAAGAGCGTGGAGGCGGAGGACTGCGCGCCGGCCGCGACACAGGAGCAGCTGGACGACCCTGAGAGTTCCGCGCGCGCGATAAGCGACTGCCGGCGCCCGTGGTGGGTCGTCCAGCCCATCATCCGGCCGCTGCCCAAGGAGGCCATGGCCAAGGGCGCCATCTCGTTGAGCAAGAAGGACAGGAAGCGGATGGCGTCAGAGATGGAGGCGGGGAAGGAGGGGGAGAAGGGGGCGAAGAGGAACAAGGACGTCGTGGTGGCGGATGCGTCCGCGGCCGTGACTGCGGCGGTGACCGCGCAGTTGGAGAAGACGACGAGTTATCCGTCCAGCGGCCTGGTAAGCGGGTGAATCGTCCGGGCGGACAGGGCGCGCGGGTTTTGTCGTTGCCAATCTGGCGTCATGACGGACGGGATTTGGTTGCTGTACGGTGACTGTTCGTAGCGTAGGTATAATACTCCCCTGGACATGCGCCGCCATGCACCAAACCCGATAAACCGTTGCGCCTCCCAAAACATGTAAACACCAGATAAACCGACCCAACCGACCCAAGCCATGCAAATGATAGAAAGATCCCAAACACAGCAAAAAACGCCCCCTTTCTTTACCCACTCCCTTTCCCCTCCCCCACCCCCT
>MU853402.1:2358508-2370772 GCA_033297235.1 Trichocladium antarcticum
CGTACTAGTTGGGTTGACGGTCTGGGTGAATTCGTTGATGGTCTTGACGCGGATGAGGCTGACGATCATGACGCTGTTGCAGGGGGGGGGTTGTTAGTTGATGTTGGCTGGGGGTTATGGGGGTTATGGGGGGGAAAGGGGCTGACGCACCCGACGCCGAAGAAAAACATCAGGCTGCCCATGATCTTCTTGCGCCAGGGCAGCCGCAACGCCAGGAGCTGCGAGAGGGGCAGGCCGAGCATCAGCATGTCGAACGCGATGCCGGTGCCGGCCGCCGCCCAGGCCAGCTTGTTGTAGCTCCCGCAGTGGCCCTCGCTCCGGCCCTCCCACTGCGTCCAGAAGTACGTCAGGGGCCGGCACTGGAAGATGATGGCCAGCATGAAGCTGAGGTTGTAGACGGCGTTGAAGACCATGGTCCCGATCAGGAGCCGGCCGATCGTCTTGTTGTTGGTGGGCGGGAAGATGCGCAGGTAGAAGAGCAGGATCGAGGCGCGGAAGAAGAAGCGGCCGATGGTGTACAGGACCATGTCGACGAAGAACACCTGCATGGCTGTGAGCGACACACCTGGGCAGGCGGCGAGGCGGGCTTCTTGGCGCTGCCGGACGTAAATTTACCTTCACAACCGACGTGACATGGTCAAAGGGGACGAACCACATATCCTTGCCCTGGCCAAGCTCGATGGCTGCCGACAACGGTTAGCACTGGGGCCCGAGGCCGCCTGCCGCCGGTTGGGAGCCGCACCTTTGATGGTCATCCCCGTGTAGATGGCAGCACAGACCTGCGGAACCGTGTTAGCATGCACGGCCGGGCAAGCAGGTCTCGGGCCGGAATACACACGAAGCCGAGGAGGTTGGCCCAGTCGTCCCACCAGAGGGGGGCTTGTGTCAGGACGGCGCGCGCAACGACGCGCAATACCACGGCGACGGCGGCAAGGCCGATGAAGACGGCGTAGATGGGGATCAGGGTGTCATCGGTCTCGACTGGCAGGCCGCACAGATGCGAGGTGATGTTCTTGGCCGCTGCGGAGGGTCAGCCTCGTGTTCTCTGGCCGGTCCACCGGAAGCCCCCGTACTGAGATTCTCCTTGACCGTGCACGACGACGCGATGCAGACGTCGGCCACGTCGGCGAGCATCGTGTCGTTGCAGAGACAGCCGAGGTCGGGCAAGGCGCATCCTGACTGGGCGATCGTGGCGTCCAGACAGCGGCGCTACGCAACGAGATGTGTCAGTCCAGTGAGTCTGCCGTCCCCGCGCCCGACGAGTGATCCATCCACAAGTATGTACGTACTGCGCAGGAGGGCAAGGCGGGGGCCCCCTGCTCCAGCGTCACCGTGCCATCGCCGTCGATGGCGGCAGCGGCGGCGGCGGCGACGACACTGCGTGGGAACAGAAGACACAGCCCAACGATGGCGCTGGTCATTCTGGAAAACAACATGTTAAAACACCATTGGTGGCGAGACCGTGGGGCATCGGGGGGGAGAGGGACCGGGACGGACAGCGGGTGGGCAGCAAAACACCATGGATGTATATGTAGGTTGGTGCTATTATAATTTATAATTATCGAGTCAACTGGCTCCTCGGCAGCCACTTCATTTTTCTCTGCCGACCGACCCCAGGTTCCATGTCCACGTTCCTGCATGGCCAGGGGCCCGCCTTGACAGCATCGCCGGGGCAGACCCTGGAATCGTTTGCGGGGGGACACGGACGGAGCCAGCGATTCGGAGCCGATGGTCCCCTTTCAAGCGAGACAGCGAATGAGCGGCCGCACCCTCGATCCTCGGCAATGCCCTGCTAATTAGCCCTCGTCTTGCCAAGGATTGCAGTGCTTACTGATACATGTACATACATGCTGGAGAACCTTCTCGGTCCTACTGCATGTGCTGTCGCGATCAGGCTATGGCGAGCCAACCGGGTGTGTTCCTTGCTCCGTCGACCCTCGTCGACGGGAGGAGCGGTTGAGGCAGGTGAACCGACCCCATGGGTGTGCACGGCGCGCCACGGCATCGGGCTGCAAGTGCGGGTCCGCTTGGCACTTGGTAAATGAGATGGGGTTTCGCCCGCTGCCAATTGACATTGACATGGCGCCCCCCTGGAGGGAGAGAGGGACTCGGGGTGGTGCGCGTGTCGTCGCAGGCTCGAAAGGGACACTGCGAACGCCACGCAGGGCTGCCATGCATTCACGGGGTTTCTGGAACAGCAACAGCCGTGCGCTTTGACACGGCACGTGAGACGACGCGACTGTCCAAATCGGGCGCAGCTCCCCACTCGCCAAGTTGGAGATGGCTCATTGGCTAGCCCCGGAACCCCGATAATCCTGGACGATCCTCATGTGCGGAGTAAGTATGGGGCATTTCGGGGGAGAATCAAAGGCCTCGCCGTTGGCCGAATCCTGGAGATCTGCTGGAGATCTGAGGCTGTGATTAGCATGTCTCCATGTTCACCGACAATTTTGTTTCTTTCCCGGTCCTCGCCTTCTGAGGACGGCGCATGTTCACCCACTCGCCTCAGGCAAAAGTGGTGATGACGAACCGCAGGGCCCCCCTGCCATTGCCACATGGCTTGGGGGAAATGCAACGCTAGATGGGTCCACCTCGAGAGCCCAACAGATGAAGATTGACGAAGTTGACGAAATCATATCTGGAGGAGAGCGGACGGGATCCGGATCTTCTAGACAAGCCAACAATAGGCAGAGAACCGTTAGCATCAAACAGGCTGAGTGCATTTAGAGCAATATATAGCCGTCGATCGACCATGAAGACAGCCAGATAACCAACTGCCCTGCGAACCATAAGTTAGCTACATACCTTCCGAAACACGCCCCCAAACCCGCTTCTAGAAAGCACCCAGAACGCCATCGAGGCCCCCAACACCCCAGTTTCCCAAGTGTCCCGGGAACAGAGGTGACACGCGGCCGCCCACAAAAGAGACAAGCCCTAGTGCGACCCCGACCCCCCGTTCCACCCGTTCCCCCCATCCAGCAGCAAAGTGGGCTTGATGAAATCCTCATCCAGCTGCCTGAACAGCGCCGACGGGTCCTCCGTGCTCCAAAGCTGCCGGATCGCCGCGCCCGCCGTCAGCGGCGGGCCACTGCTGGCCCCGTCCCCCGACGCAGTATTCCGCCGGCCCGTGCCGCCACGACCCGCACCGCCCTCGGCATCGCCGCCGGCCCCCCCCCCGGGCATCGGACTTGTCCTGGCACTCCGGGGCGCCGGCGGCGGCAGATCCGAGATGTCAATGTCGCTGCCAAAGTCCGAATCGGTCCCGGACGCGCCGAGCAGCTCCGACCTCTCCATCTCCGCCCCGCCGCTGCCGCCGCCGCCTCCCGGGGTGAGCTTGCGGCTCCTGCTGCCCTGTCGGGACGCGGGGGGCCGGGGCGACCGATGGCCCGAGGCCCAGCCGTTGCCGTCTCCGCCGGCCTGGCCGTTGCCGCCCGCGGTGTTGACGGGGTTGAGGGGGACGGCGGATCCGCGGCTGCGGGCGCCCGCGCGGGGGTTGTATCCGATGGCGGTGTCGGCGCGCTTGTACAGGCCGCCGCCGATGGCCTCGATGTCGAATTCGTCGTCCGAGTCCATCTCCTCGGTCACGCCGGTGCGGATGCCGAGGATCTCGAGCATGCGCGCCGTGGTGCCGCCGAAGATGATGACCGTCAGTACCACCACCACCAGGACCGTGGCCTGGAGGGCTTGGGTCTCCTTGGCGGTGAAGAGGGCCGAGAGGGCGACGCCGACCGCGCCGCGCAGGCCGGCCCAGAACAGCATCGCCTGGTAGCTGTACGGTAGCTCGTCCGCCACCTCGACGCCGCGGCGCCGGGCGCGGTAGCGGATGGACCAGTTGATGAGTTTCGACAGGGGGAAGACGGCCAGCCATCGTGCGGCGCACACGGCGAGCATCGTGACGATGATCAGAAGAGGCTGGTAGACCAGGTTCTTCTCGGTGAAGAGCGCAAGGCCGAGATAGATGAAGATGAAATTCTCGGACAGCTGGGCGAGGATCCGGAAGATGTATTTGGTCGTTAGCTGGGTACGGCGAGACATGTTGAAATAGGCGTAGTGCTTGAGCGTGATGCCGCAGAACAGAAGCGAGACGATACCTGCGCGCGAGTGAGCATTTTCTGCCCATGACACGGGTTTTTGTAAAAGACCTACCAGACATGCCGATCGCCTGGGCAAAGAAGTAGGTTGCGTATGCGATCAATACCACCAGACTGCTCTCAATATGCGAGTACCGCCGGACATAGGTGTATTTCAACCCGAGGGCCGTCAGCACGCCCACGATGGAGCCGATCGCCAAGCTCCCAAAGAACTCGGACAAGAAGTACCAGATGCCGTGTAGGAGGCTCAGTATGCCGATCCCCCCCCCTTTCTTGCCGGCACTCTGGGCCGACTCGAAGATGACAATGGCCACCGCATCGTTCAGGATGGATTCGCCAAAGATGATGGTGTAGAGCTTGGGGTCGACCTTGAAAGTGTTGAAGATGGCCAGGATGGTGACGGGGTCCGTGGCCGACAGTGTCGCGCCGACCGAGATGGCATCGATCCAGGTCACGTCTAGGCCTTCGGGCGAGATGGCCGTATACAGCCACAGGAGCACGCCAATCACAACGGCCGAGATGAATGTCCCCGCAAAGGCAAACGTCAAGATGGTGCCGATGTTCCGGAAAAAGTTGGCCTGGTGTAACTCGTAGCCCGAGGAGAGGATGATCGGCGGCAGCAGCAGGTTGAAGAAGTACTGGTAGTTGAAGTTGACGAGATCACGGATCGAATCGAAGCCCGAAACACGTAGAATCAACCCGACAGTCATGCCTGTAGGCCACAGCAGCGGTCAGTTTAACCCCCGCAACGGAACCAAGAATAAGCGCATGGACGACGCACCGCCAAAGATGGAGACGGCGGTCTCGTGAATGGCCGTGATCTTCCTCTGCTGCATCACGTAGCTGGTGCAGAATGCAATGATGAGCAGCATGATCAGAATGAAGATGGCCCATGATGCGTTGTTCTCCTGCTTCGGGGGGTCCGAAGCTGCGCCGAGTTAGCTCGTGGATGTTGCGCTTCAATCGAGAGGCAGTCGGCCGCGCGCCTACCGTCGGGGTCTTCCTCATCTCGCTCTGCGGCATCCTGTCAGCGTCTGCGATTCAAACGAGGTGCGCAAAGGATGGGGAGTGACAGATGGCGCATACTTGCGAGCTCCAGGAGGGAGCTGACGATGGTTTGTCCAAGCATGGTGGGTGGAGGTGCCGGGCTTGGCTCGCCGCGCCGGCGACTCGAGGCTGTCGCGGCCGGTGCGAGAATCCGAACAAGCGGCCGGGCCGGAGAAGACAGAAAAAATGACTCAAGTGTATCAGATTAGGGCGTTAAATGTCAGGTTCAATTTGGCGAGTTGATGGCGCGTGTGTTCCAATCTCGAATATCGGGGGCTGTTTGTTTGAACAAAGTCGCCAGCTTTCCTTGCTTCGGCGTGTCCCACCAAATCGCGGGCCTAAGCGCAACTCGGTCAGCTGGGATGGCAGTGCACCGTCAAAGCTGCCAACACCGTGCTGGGCTGTTGGTGTGTGGAGGCGATCACAAGCTTGCTGTGACCAGTTGGCATTACATCTGGGAAATCCTATATTTTATCGGTCGTTTCAATTAGTCCCATGCTTGGATGCAGAGGTTGAAACCAAGTCCTGCAGGTGTACACAGTGTCAATAGGCGGTTCCCTCCTCTGTGTGAGCTCTCCCGGACAGTGCGGTCAGTGGAATTTGGAGAAGCGGGCCTTGAACGGGCGGTCCAGCTGCCGCCTTGCATCCGTCAGTCGGTCCGTCCATCCCACTGCATCACCAGGAACTAAAGCTGGAAGCCGCCCTCTGAGCCTCTTCACGCTCATCCAGTCCCAACAGAACTCGAGGTACACGAACGCGCCGAGTCGAGTGTTCCGTGGCATGCTTACTAGAGTATACATCCCCCATCCTCGCACTGTGGTTGGCCGTCTAGTTTCCAGCCGTCTATGCTCCCGGAGCCTGTCGGTCACCATCCCGCAATCGCTCGGATTCAATCCCAAACGGCCCCGGTCTCGTGGCATTCTTCGACTTGGCCGCCTGATGTCTCAAACCGAAGCCGGCCAAAACACGAATCGCGCGACGAGTAACGGATTTCTCGGAGTCGACCTTCCCCAAGACCGAGTCACTGCGTGGGCCAGGCTACACACCATTCCCGGCTCCAGCTGAAAACGGACGCTGCTGGGCATCGCACAACCTCAGTGACGACCGAGTCAACCCCCCCTTTTTTTTTTTGGCCGGTGGTCGATAAATCCCAAGCACGACAACAGCCACCACTGTCACCTCCACTGCTCCGCATGACGTCGTCGTTAGACGCACTTCCGGAACGGGCCCCACCCGCACGCGACGGCTGCCAGGCTCCCCCTCCCATCACGACGAAAGACAGCACGGAGCACGCGAGAAATATATCAAGGCACGAGACGGACGGACATGATCGCGTCGACGAGCAGTCCCCGCTGCTATCGCCGACAGCGGGCGAGGACGATGTCTTCATCAGCGGCCGGCCCGCGGCCAAGCCCGTCGACGAGCACCAGACGACCAAGAGCCTGTGGTACATGATCCTCCTGACAATAAGCATCGGCGGCTTGCAAATTGCGTGGTCAGTCGAGATGTCCAATGGCTCGCCCTATCTGCTCTCGCTGGGACTCAGCAAGTCCCTGATGGCACTGGTCTGGATCGCCGGACCGCTGTCGGGAACGCTGGTGCAGCCGTATGTCGGCATGCTGAGCGATAACTGCCGCGTCCGATGGGGGAAGCGCAAGCCGTTTATGATTGGGGGCGCCGTTGCGACAATCATCTCGCTGATGTCGCTTGGATGGACCAAGGAGATTGTCGGTGGCGCGCTTGGGCTGTTCGGGGCAGCGCCTGAGTCGGAGTTTGTCAAAGTCTCAATTATTGTCGTCGCGGTGATCTGGGTCTATGTTCTCGACTTTGCCATCAACACCGGTAGGGCCTTGGATCCGTGACATGTTGGTATGCGAGTGCTGACCGCCAGCGACAGTGCAAGCAGCAATTCGTGCGTTTATCGTGGACTGCGCGCCCACACATCAGCAAGGTTAGACCCCCCATTTGAAGACAAGTCATGACAACAAGCTGACTCGCCTGTCAAAGAGGTCGCCAATGCCATGGCAAGCCGCTTCGTCGGCATTGGAAACATCGTGGGCTATCTCGCTGGCTACATGGATCTACCCGTCGTATTCTGGTTCTTCGGTGATACGCAGTTCAAAGACCTCTGCGCCATCGCGAGCATTGCGCTTGCGGCTACCGTGGCTTTGACTTGCGTCCTGATTCGAGAGAGGGATCCGCGACTCGAGGGGCCCCCGGCAGCTGACAAGCCCGGCGTTCTTGCCTTCTTCCGGAAGATCTTCACCTCGATCAAGAGGCTTCCGCCCCAGACCAAGAAGGTTTGCCAGGTGCAGTTCTGCGCCTGGATCGGCTTCTTTCCGATGCTCTTCTACACGTCGGCCTACATTGGAGAAATCTACGCCGAGCCCTACCTTGAGCAGAACCCCAACATGACCCCCGAGGAGCTTGACAGGCTGTACGAAGACGCCACGCGAGAAGGGACTTTTGCGCTACTCATCTTTGCCATCATGGGCCTGGCGACTAACGTGTTCCTGCCTTTCTTCATCGCTCCGACATATGAGATGGAGCCGTCTGTGGCAGCTAGTGCACCGGGAGAAGCACCCGCTGTGCTCAGGGATTACGACGACGAAAAGAAGTCATGGCTCGACCACCTTGTCATCCCCGGCTTCACCCTCCGACGCGCCTGGATGCTTGCCCAAATCCTCTTCACGGGCAGCATGCTCTGCACCGTCTTCGTGCGGACCGTCACGGCCGCCACGGTGCTCATTGGTCTCGTCGGCATCACCTGGGCTCTGACGCTGTGGGCGCCCTGGGCCATCATCAGCGCCGAGATCTCGCAGCGCGACGAGCTGCGCCGTGCCCAGTACGCCCAGCGCGCCGCCTCCCCCAACAACGACGACGACACTGGACGCCGGGGCATCACGTCTCTAGACGGCTATTCGTCGGACGAAATCCGCGGCGACTGGGCTCTTGTCGTCCCCGATGAGGAGGAAGAGGAGGCAGCCGCCGACCAGGCCGGCGTCATCCTCGGCATCCACAACATGGCCATCGCCGCGCCGCAGATCATCGCCACCGTCGCGAGCAGCATCATCTTCCGCCTGTTCCAGAAGCCGCGCGGCGTGCCCGGCGATCGCAGCATTGCCATTGTGCTGGCGCTGGGCGGCATCACCGTCTTCATCTCGGCCTTCTTCATCCACCGTATTCGGGACGAGCCGGGGCCTGGTGGGCAGTCGGTGGATGAGCTGAGCTTGGTGGAAGATGGTGATGCGGGGGCGAGTGTTCGCACCAGCTCCCGTCGGCCCAGTACGGTGCGGGGTGGGCGGTCGCGCTCGAGGGAGCAGCTGCCGAGGGCGAGCTTGGAGAGGGCGGCGCTGGTGAGGAACCAGAGTTTTGGGGGCGCCGAGTATTAGTGTTGTTTGGGGGGGCAGATGGATGGGTTATTTCTTTTTGGACTTTTGTTGCGAGGTTCAATGGCTTCCGTGGGAGAAGGGGGCGGATTGTGGATTTTCTCTAGTAGTAGGCATATGGCAACCGCTTGGCCCTCGGACACGGCTTTTGCATTTGAGTTTGGAATCAGGACAGCCTGTCATTTTGGGAGTTTGGGCTTCTTGGGATGATGGTTTAGGAGTTCTCCTGTCTTGATTTATTTGATGGCGTTTTTATTTCACCATATGTTCCTGCGGTTCTTCAAGGTTCCC
This sequence comes from Trichocladium antarcticum, assembly GCA_033297235.1. Classification (NCBI taxonomy): domain Eukaryota; kingdom Fungi; phylum Ascomycota; class Sordariomycetes; order Sordariales; family Chaetomiaceae; genus Trichocladium; species Trichocladium antarcticum. Next base: position 2,367,327 of record MU853402.1, read on the forward strand.
GTTCCCTACCCCGGTGTTGGGAAGCAGCGTCTCTCGAAACCCATCCATGTACATAGGTGCGGGCCACATCAGCGGCCCGGGGCGCGAGAACCCCCGGCCCGGGCTTACGCTCGGCGTCGGCCCACATCTCACGGAACGACCCCCGTTTTTTCCACTTTTCCCGGCGCAATGCACCAAAACAAAGCAAACTTGAAGCTGACGGTCAAGATCATCCACCTCACAGATCCCGTCTTAGAGCTTCCGTTGTGCTCGTCCTCCATCGCACACAACAGCGGAGATGCGTCCGACTTGAGACATGGTCCAACGCAACGCTGAACACTGAACACCAGTAACACAAAATCACCCCCTGGTAGTGTCTCAGCTCGGCCGACGAATGAACTTGCCGAGCCCCACAAGCGGTTCGTAATATATACACATCCATTCGGATTCAAGTCGATATCCACCTCGTCGTCTCAGTTGCGCCAGCATGGCCCGGCTTCCTTCCCGGTGCTACGCCTGTCCAGAAGCTGAAAGCGGCAGCCACGGTCTCAGACTGTCAAGTTTGGGCCCCCCAAGGTTGTTTCCTCCACCAGCCCGAGGTCAGCCGATCTTCCCATCCACCGAGAGCCGAGATCCGTCGCGGCATATCTCGCCCTTCGTCTATGTTTAGGCATGGGGTATGGCCCTTGTTTCGGCGCTCCCCCGCAGCTCACAATCAGATGAGCTTGTTACCGGCAGGGTTTCCACCTCGCAGCACGACGGCTCTGTTGTTTTACGCCTCCGACACGGTTTGCGTCTGCGGCGGGAGAACGGCCACGGATTGTTTCTTCCCCTGGCCTAGCTGGTCTTCGAAACAACGATACAGTGGGTACGATGATGGCCGTTGAGTGCAATGGTGCCGGCAGCACAGGACTGCTCGAGTATAAGGACGGCCGGTTCTTCCTCTGCCATCTCCCTTTTTTCTCCTCAGCCTCGACTCAACCTTCTTAGCACACTCCTTCTTAGGGTCTTCTGGCAAGCCCTATTCCCTCCTTTTTTTTCCAACTAGTAGCTACTGGCGAGCACATTTCCACTCCTTCCTATGATCCCAACATTCTGGCATGTTCAAGTCTCAACGTCAATCCTTCTTTTCAGTCGTTTCTTCCAGCAAGTAACAGGTCCTCCCCACTACTTCTCAGCTACCCAACACGGAGCAGCAAGACCGTGACCGTCCAATAACAACAACAACAACAACAACACACACCGGCCCGTTCAACATGAAATACGCCATCGCCCTTGTCGCCGCCATCGGCCTCGCCAGCGCCGCCAGCATCCCCAGGATCGCCGACAACAAGCCCAGCGTCAGAACTGCTGGAGATTTCGCTCTCCCCTTCCAGGTTGATGGAGAGGCGGCCGCGGTGGAGAAGCGTGCTCCCAAAGGCGGCAAATCCAGCTTCGGCAAGACCGTCGCCGGCGATCTCCTCGTCGGCAGTACCTTGGCTGCGGCCCAAGCCGGTCTCGAAGGTAATGGCGAGCCGGCCGCGGTGGAGAGGCGTGCTTATAAGGGGGGCAAATCCAACTTCATCAAGACCGTCGCTGGCGATCTCCTTGTTGGCAGTACCTTGACTGCGGCGCAAGCCGGTCTCGAAGGTAATGGTGAGCCGTCGGCTGTGGAGAGGCGTTCTTCCAAGGGAGCTGGGGGCAAATCCAACTTCGGCAAGACCGTCGCCGGCGATCTCCTCGTTGGCAGCACCTTGGCTGCAGCCCAAGCCGGTCTCGAAGGTAATGGCGAGCCGGCCGCGGTGGAGAGGCGTACTCTTAAGGACAGCGACAGATCCAACGCAGCGGATTTCGGCAGGGCCGCTGCTGGCGAGACCGTAGATAGCAGTGCCGCAGCTGCGATCCGGGCCGCCCTGGGGGCCAACGAAGAACCGACCTCTGTTGACGATCAAGAACGGTCGGGCACAGCTGAGCCTAACGAAGAGTCGGCCCGCGTCGAGAAGCGCGAACCCAAAAGCAACTTCCGAAAAGCCGGCAAGCTCCTGGGGAGTGTCGGAACCGATATCATCAAGGAGGCCGGGTCAGATGTGCTCGGCTCCGCAACTACGTCGACCGCACAACCGGCCGCGACCCCTGTCCAGAAGCGTCAGGTACAGTTCGGGAAGGCCGGCTTGAGCCCAGGCCCGGTCCGCATTCCCGACGACTCGCTCGGGCCAAATTCCGTCATCAGCAGGCGTGCTCCGAGAAGGGGCAGCGGGATGGGCAAGGACCTCGCGTCCAACTTTGTCACCAGCGCCACGATAGCGGCCGCTCAAGCAGGTCTTCAGTCTGGCGAAGAGCAAGAGGCGGCCGTCAACAAGCGCTCGCTCCCCAGCACCACCATTGACAGGCGCAAGTTCCCCGTTGGGCCCATCATCAAAGGGTTAAGCAAGCTCATCAAGAGTGGTTCGAAGGCGATGGATGCCGTGGGCAGTGGCAGCAGCGATTCTGGCAGCAGCAGCAGCAGCAGCAGCAACGAGAAGCGGGCCGCTGCTCCTGCCAGGCCCACACATCCCACCCGGCGCAGCTCCGGCACGACCGGCGGCAACGCCATCGTGGGTTCCAAGACGTCGGGCGCCAGCGAAACCATGTCCCGCCAGGGGATGATGGGCTATGCTGCGGTCGCCGGCATGGCTGTTGCCGTGGCCCTCACGGCAGCGCTCTAGAGGCTACCCCGTTGTTGTTTTGGTTTTGTTGCACCCTCGCTTGGATGGAGAGAAGAAGTTGTTGGTGGGACCCATCGGGTCGGTCATTCGTTACATGTTTTGCTGGAAGAAGGATTGAGAAAAGAGGTGTACATAAACAAACGGGGTCTCCTGAGGAGATTGACCGACGCTCATTTTGTCGGCGCGGAGATAACTTGAACAATACAACACCTGCCAGTATCAACTTCCCGTGATTCGTTGTAGGTACCTAGTTCTCAATGCGCGCCGCTAAAAGTGTTACCGATCCAAATCCACCACTCAACATTACCTCAATCAATCAACAGCGACCCCTCACAATAAACACCCCAAGCAGCGGGCTCGCACCCGCACCTTCATTCTGCTCCATCAACTCACTCACCGATTCCCCTCCAACCCCGCCAGCACAAACGTCCCCATGATCAGCCCGATGCCCGCCAGCCACACCAGCGGCCGCAGCACCGCGACCCGCGCGTTCTCCTGCAGGTGCACATAGACAAGGTTGTACAGCGCCCGCGAGAGCAGATACGCCGCCGTCAGCGCGTTGAGCCGGCCCGTCGCCACGCCCGCCACGTTGCCCGCCACCACGCTCGCCGCGTACAGGCCGAGCGTCTCGAAGCCGTTGGCGGCCGCGGCCTTGGCGCGCCCGATGCGCTTGGCGATGTGTTTCGGGAGGGTCGTGTCCTTGGCGCAGAGCGCTTCGGTGTTGCGGGGGCTTTTGTTCCAGGACGGGGGTTGTTAGTTGGGGGGGGTTTTGAGGGAAGGGTT
>MU853402.1:2370822-2383733 GCA_033297235.1 Trichocladium antarcticum
GGGAGGGACGAACTTGGAGAGGTCGTAGTTCTTGCCGGCGAGGCTGATAGCGTGCGCGTGGGGGACCATGACGAGGACGAAGGCGACGGGGATCTGGGTGTGTGTTAGTTATTCTTTTGCTTTGTTATACCTTGCTTGCGACGGCCTGCATACGGTATAGTAGGACCAGTTGGTCGAGGTGAGGTTGAGGAGGGAATCCATGGTGTTGAGGCGTGTGTTTTGTTTCTGGCTTGAGAGATGGTTTTTCTTTTTTCTTTTTTTTCTGGAACGGTGAAGTTGATCAAGGCACGGCAACTTGGGGAGCTTCGATCGCGAAGACAAGCTGCGGCCTCTTTTAAGCTAAGCCAGCAACCCCTGTTATCTGATTACCATATCCGTAACTGTTGAGTGTCCGTATTGCTGTGTAAATATCGCTTATACATATATCCGTACTTGAAATGTGTGCCAGGTATCCACCTCTCACTGCGCCTCGGCAACAACTGGCCCCTCCACCCCTCCTCGGGTCGCTCCCGACGTCCAGCCAAGACGAAGCCAAGAAGGAGCAGGCTACGTCGGGAAGTCTCCGCCGCAAGTGTGTGTAACATGAACCCAAAACAAACAGTCAAGAACGGCAACCTCTCCGTGCTGCGACATATCCCTTTAGCATGGGACATTGAAATTCGACCTCGGCAGCCGCCAGATACGACAGGGGGCTTGAACAACAAAGGTTACATTGATAGGTGACCCAGTAGCAAAGCACCAGTCTCCAATTCGGGTATCGTGACATCATGACGGGGATAGCAACAAACAAAAGAAACAATATGGCATGCCTGCCTGCCTGCCTGCCTGCCATCTTCAAGCTGGCAGTTGCAAAACCAATCCCAGTTCCGCGTCTTTACATCGCCGCTTCCAGTCAGGACTCTGCATCCCATCCCTCCTATGTCATAACCCAGCAGCGCGACAACCCCCCCAACCTCCCTTCCAAAGCCCCAACCCCAGAAGAATAAGAAGCGCAAGTAAGAAGCAAAGAAAAGGCGTGCGTCCAGGTCGTAAATGCGTATGCAAAACAGAAGAACCTCTTCCCAAAGAATGGCAACACGGAGCCGGAGCCGGAGCCGGAGCCTGTTCAGACAGCGCCTCGCAGCCTCTGCTTGCGAGCCAGCCAGTCACCGAGCATATCGTCAAGCCGCTATCGTCTCGGTCGTCAGCAGCCACCCAAGATACAGTCGCAAATTCTAGACCGCAGGTTCGACTCACCGTCGTAATCTCCGCCAACTTGGCATTCTGCTCCCTAAACAGCGACGTCGCTGCCGGGAGATCCGTGCGCGGCGGGTCGATATTCGTCTTGTCAAACACCACCACCAGCAGGTCGCGAATGTCGGAGCCCGAGTCGAAGAAGGCGCGGAGCCCAACATCGTCCCACGACGACGACCGCGACGCGGGCGAGGCCGTCGTCACCGAGCCCTTGTGACCCGACGTGTCGGCGTCCTCGTGTTCGATGAGTTCCGGCGACGGAGTAGACCGCGGCGAGACCCTGTCTTCTTCCGCCTGGCTGCTCGAGCTGTCGCCCGTTAGTGGTGGCGGGATGCTGCTGGTGATCGGCGACACTTGGACGGGCGATTCTGATATTCGTTCTTCGGGTTGCTGTGCCGGTGACGTGGTCCTCTTGGGCGCGACATTTGCAGTTTGCACGGCCGCCGAAGCTGGCTCGGGGGTTCGGTCACGCTCCACGGGGGTGATGGTGCCTGGCGCAGCACGCGCTTGCTGCCGCGCCGGTTCCTCGTGCACTGGCGCTGGCCCTGTCGCCGGGGGCGCGAGGTCCTCGTCCGAGCTGTCCTCGTCGAGGTCCATACGAGATTTTGTCTTCGTAGTCTTTTGGGGCCGAGACTTGGACGGAGTGTTGGCGGCAACTTCTTCTCGGGGACTCCCGTCTGGAGAAGCCTTCGGACTTGCCTCCACCAGACGCATGGAAGGCGGGTTATTTGCGACATTGTTAACCTTTCCTTCGGCTAGGAACGCCTTGATATCCACGCCGTTCTCTCTGCTGCCGTTGGGTTTCCTGGTCGGGGAGAGCTCGGTCCTCGGCTGCTGCTTCTGCAGCTTGCTCGGTTGTCTTTGAGGGCCCGCCCTTTCTGGCGATGGCTGCGGCTCCTCATCTTCCACCTCCTTCTCCGGGTTGTCCGTGTCCATTGACCGCTTGCCAAAGGGGTCCTCGTCCTCGTCTCCTTTCGCCTTCTTATCCTTCCGGGAGAAGAAGCTCCGGATTCCGCCCGCCTTCTTATCCTTTTCCTTTTCCTTCTTCCTTTTCCTGTCATCCTTGCCAAGGATGCTGTCTTTGTCAAGTTTGTCCAAGCTCGGCCGTTGCTTCATTTCCCTAGATTCAGTCGAGGTCCGCGGTGCGTTGTCGTCACGCAGCAGATTGGGAGTTAGGCTAATCTTCTTGGTCTCAACCGAGTCGTCCTTGAAGAACGAGTCCCTGACGGTACCGTCGCTCGACTTCTTTGGCCCATCGGACACTCGCATCTCGGACTCCTCGGAAACACGAGACAGAGTCTTGTTAGCCCCTGGTGATTCGGAATCGCTTCCCGCGTCGTGTTTCTTTAACTCAGTCTTGGTGTCCTTTTGCTGTGATCTTGGCTTCAGCGGCTCGACCTTGGCTGTCTCATCATTCATCTCCAACTGGCTCGCAGATTGTTGTACTTGTTGTCGCTGCTGCGGTTGCAGCTGGGGCCCCTCGTCTTCTTCTTCCTCGGTTGAGTAGTCAAAATCAGAATAATCGACGTATGTCGGAGCCGCAAACTGAACCGTCTTGGCCTTCCTCCTTTTCATGGCGGACCGGATAGGGTTCCGGGCCTTGTCTTGCAGCGGATCCCCTTGCTGATCCCCAAGCATGGATGCGGAAAGCTGTATGTGTCAACACGAACTCAGCAAAGAGGACTGGTCCTGACTCGGCTTACATCGATGTTCCGGTGCTTGTTCTGCCGAGCTACTCTTTCGGTTGGTGTTTCGATGTGTTCCGCCGGGAGGTAGCCTAAGAGGGAACCATTATTGGAATCGGCCGGCCACTATGGTCTGCAATCATGGACCTACCGATGCTGCTGTCTTTCACGACCCGCACCAACCACCAATAGCTGTTGCTGTCGTCGAGGAGGACCATCGTGTCTCCCTTTGTCGCATTGGCCTGCCCTTCGACGGTCGCAACGAAGGTGTGGAGGGCGTAAACAAATGCGAAGTCAATGTCCTCTAATTCTTGTAAGCACTCGCCTCCCCATCCCGAATCGACGAATCTAGCATCAGAAACTGCAAAGGAAACGCCATCATCATCTTCCGCCGAGTCATATGGTATGGTCAGCGCGTAGTTGTAATTCTCGTCGTTGTAATTCTCGTCTTCGTCGGTTCCGTGAATGGTGCCGTCTTCTTCCCCATGGTCCGGCAATGTCGCCTGGGATGATGCCAACCTCCACTGAGCTGCCCTCGTCTTTCCGTCCATGATGTCGCTGCTTGCGCGGTCTTTCCCATTCGCACTGCGCCCATCGTCTTCGCATTCGGGGTTGCTCGGGAGACGGTATGTTTCGATGGGCGCCCAATCTTGGACCATGCCGTCCGCTCCATACTCACCGTGAGGATGATGATGGTGGCAGGGGTGATGGGGGTGACAAAGAAAATCAGGCTGTATAGCACCACGTTGGCTGCCCTCTTGGGCCCCGGTTTTCAATGGGAGATGGTCAGGACTTTCGAGGTATGGTGAAGAGGACCTCGTGTCACTAACACCAGGCGAAGCCAACGGGCGGCGCAACGTCGCCGGCGGGGAGAGGGGTTCCGGCCTGTTCGAAGAGAGGCCCGGGAGAGCAAAGATTGACCCACCATCTTCAATTGAGGGCGAGCTGGAAATCCTGTCCCCCATGTCATCGTCGTCGATCTCGTTTTCGCCGTCGGCCTCTTGGCCCGACAGGCCGCCGTTTTGGGCGATAGCCAGGGCATCTTCTTGGGCAGCGGCGTGCATATTGTCCGCACTACCGTCTTGCTGGCCGCCAAAGGTCGTATGGAGGGCGAGGGCGTGTTGTTGGACGTCGGCCGAGTCGGCGTTCCACGAAACACGCGGGCTTCGGGAGTTCTCCTCGGCAGTCTCAGCCGCGACGTCGCGGAGCGTTTCGGCCTGGTGTGGAGCGACGGATCTGTCAGGGGCCGGCCGGTGATGTGTCTGGGCGGACGGGGTGTCGTTGGCTTGGAGGTCAATGGTGTCTGAATAAAGGCGCAGAGTCAGAAAAATGGTCCGACACTCTGGTATGGCGCAGAACTGGGGCTCGGGAGCTGAGACGGAAAGGGAGGAAAAGACAGGGCGTGGGCCTCCAAGCCACAGGGAACCGGGCCACGGCGGCGCGCGTGCTGGGGACAGGCGAGATGAAGGGGACGACTGGGCACATACCAGCACGAACAAACTGTGGCCGGGTCATGGTGAATTCGCCGGGTCATGCATGAAGCCCCCCGCAGCGATCCCAAGTTGTGTTTCTGGGCTTGCCGGTAGTGCCGCGAATGCACGTTAGGTCGCCAAAGCCCGAGGAATCGCACAGATGCAGAATGTGCCTCTCGAAACGAAATGCCCGAAATGATGGTTACCCCTGAGGTTTCCCAGCTGCGGCTGGGCCCCAAAGAAGGCGGGCGAGGCACCCCAGCTTCGGGCTGGGATTTGTATTTTGATCGGGCTTGGCGTGGGAAGGTGTCGCATAATCGCATTGGGATCTTGAATGTCTCCACCTGTCAAGCAGCTTGGGATCACTCAAAACACCTGGCGAATTGATTGTTGGCAAGTTGCCGACCAGATAGACAGTACTTTTTTTTCTTGATCTTTCGGGGTTTCTTCGAGCGCCGGAGGGTTCATCAAAACGAGGTGGTCGTGCAGATTTGGGTCCGTTGGGCGCATGTTGGCCCAAAGACTGTGGGAAAAGCGTGGAATGAAAGAGAAAAAAAGACGGAAAACAGCTTTCTTTCTCCCCACAACCTGCCGCGCCGGTTAGAAATTGACAAGGGAAGTGGCAGTCATAAGCAGGTTGGCCTCCAACAATGGCAGGCAGTTTCAATGGGACAAAGCTATGTACATACATACATAGATGAATTGATAGGTAGCGGGGCCAAGTGTGATATGCCCCGCCTTTCGCTCCATTTCTTCTTCTTAACCCACCTTGCTCCCTTGCTCGCGTTGTCGACAAAATTAGAACCAGACAAGGCATGAAGACGTAATACTGCCGGCTTATTATCGACTTCTCAAGACAACCCCGGCATGGCCATGTGGCACCGTTCTAACCCAAGCATGGAAGACAGGGCCCTGGTGGGCATTGTGGAGCAAATCCAAGACCCGACACCAACCTCAAGGACGCTGGCTCGCCGAGGGGAAAGACACGATCAGGTCGGAATATCAACGTCCTCAGCAGGCAGAGATGGCCAAACAACTGTGTTGGGCTCTTTTGTCCGTCACGGTTGAATTCGGTTTGACGGCTATCTTGCGTCGTGGCTACCTACCTACCAAGTATGTATGTATGTACTCGGTCGCATGACCGACAGCATGCCACAAGCCTGTGCTACACGGACATGTACATAAGTGCCATTTTGCAACCATGTAGCGCTCCTGCATTGCAATTCTAGTGTCGAACTCCTCTGCAGCTGCAAAGTCTGTGCATCACCCACATGGGTTCGGCAAGGCAGGATTCGATCTGCATCTACTATTCTGTCCCTCGTCGGCTCCGTCAACCAGCCAACAGTCGGTGACCGCCGGGTGAGCCTAGAGCTCTGGGCGGACGGAGCCACCCGCGCCACCCTCCCATCCGAACGGCTGCCCGTCGCCAAGCTTCTTCCCCACATGAGACAAGCCTCGCCAAGATCGGATGCCAACATGATGCGCACTTGGCAGATGTTTCCATGAGAGAAGACGGCCGCGAGGGGAAATATATATACAAACAACTCATCCTCAAGGGCCTAGCATAAGGGTTGCTGAGCCGAGTTCATCGCAGAGACCAGACCTTGCGCATCGTTACGGAGTGGGTACTTGCCGGGGGCCTGAAGTGGAAGCCATCATATCATGTCTTCAATGATGGCATCTCTTGAGAAGACGCTGTACGCCACTCCCCAAGTGGTCGTAAGATGGCTAGCTGGGTACAGAGCATATGTACTTGAGTATCCCAGCCGCGCACCCGGGCTTCCGCAACTTATTTATCGCTTGATCATTTGACAATATTGAGAGAGTGCGACTTAGCTACTGCTGTAACTCGGACAAGATTGGGAGCTTACCAGAGTGTGATTGTTGTTACAAGTGGCTTGCTATGCTCGTGTGTAATGGCCGGTATGTATGTACATTACATGTGCGGAAACAAGCTCTTGACACTATGAAATGGAGCTGCGCCTCTTTCCCAAGCGATAGCGCGCCGCCTGTGGATCCCATCACCCGCGGATATGAATCGAGACCACACAGTGTGAGCGAACCTTGAAGACTGGCTCGTGATTGTTCGCTCTTTGCCCCGCTGGCTGGAAAACCCTTGAAGATCCGCGCCATTTGATTAAGCACCTCATCTATCACGACCTTGGTTCCTTGGCTGGTCGTTTCTTGGATTGAAGGCTGGTATTGATCTTTGAGAGGGTCAAATGATTCCCACAATTCTGGGCTCCGAATCTTGTTTGAGCTGGTAGCTTGCAAAAAGCGCCTCTCAATCCTGACTCGGCCGAGCCACCCACCCCCAGAAAAAGATCGCGCAGACAGTGTCTGTTCATACCAATCACACTGTGTCGCAGCTAAGAACCCCAGCTCTCCCCCGAGGTTTTGCGGTGGTGCGCCTGCCAGCTCAATCCTGGCGATCGAGGCAAAGTTCAAACGCTTTCGAAACAGGACGACAAAAATACATCGAGGAAGCAGAAAACATACGAAAGGGAAAGGAAAAGGAAACGCGAAATACTACGCGCGCCCAGTGTTTTGGATCCACCGACCTCGCCTTAAACACCTCCAGCCAGTTCTCGGCACCTCTCAGGCGAGGCCCCAAGCCGTTTCTCGACGACAAGCATTTCTCGGCGCCCAGCCTCTCCGATCGATCCCCCACGCCACCACCGCGACAACATTGGTACTCTTGGCCGGCCGAACTCTGACTTGGAACTCCTACGGCGGACGGAACACAGAGTGTGGCAGCAGAGTTCGTGCCGACACGGGAAATCGGCCACTGTGCCGTCTCGCGGTTCCCGGCTCTGCCCGACAGCAGTCGCCCCACGACGCAACCGGCGCCAAACGAGCGCGACGACAGCGATTTCCATGGCGTTTGCGCGATAACTCGAAAGAAGGCGGAAGCCGCTGGTCACCCTCAGCCCAACCATGGACGCCATGGAGGCACGACAGCTCTTCGCCGGCTTGACGGCCACCACGGCGCGGCCCACCCCCACATCGCCGGTCGCCGCCAGCCGCAACTGCGCGGGGCTTAACCTTCCCGTGGGAGGAGTCCTTTCAATGCCCAACGGCGAGATTGTGACGCTCACCGGGGCCGCTGCCTTCAAGCCCCTCTGCACACCCATCGCGCCGCCGGCAATTATCGCGAACGGGGGAGGGGGCTCCATCACCATCGACGACGCAGTTGAGGGCTCGATGCCGGACGACGACGGGGGTTATACCTTCTCCAACTTCGGGGACCCGTTCTATGCGTCGACATTTCCCCAGTGCTATGCGCTCGCAGCAACCACGGTGGTGGCATACACATTGGTTATCATTCTCTTGATCACGCCGCGGTCTTTTCTCGATGGCGGAGTCGTTGTGCTAGGCCGAAAGGGCTTCACCGACGGGGGAACAGGTCCAAACATCGGCGGGCGGCCGTGGCTACAAAAGGTTGCTGCCCTGACGGTTGCTGTTTCCTTGACCATCGCCAGCGCCGCCACCTTCGACGCCGCAGAGGAGCAATACTCGTTCGGCATCCAGAATGCGAAGAAAATGCAGGACGATGTCTTGGGCGGCAACGAACTGAAGATCATCCGCATCATATCAAACACCTTTCTTTGGCTTGCCCAGGCCCAGACGCTCATACGCCTATTCCCCCGTCAACGGGAGAAGGTCATTATCAAATGGACCGCCTTCGCGCTCATCACCCTGGACGTCGTGTTCCAATCTCTCAACAGCTTTCAATACACAAAATCAGGGGCACGGCCCGGATCCTTCGAGGACGCTGTCCCTGCCCTCAGCTATCTGTTCGCCCTCTCCCTGGGCTTCTTGTACGCCGCCTGGGTCATCTACTACTCCTTCACGAAGAAGCGGTACGCGTTTTGGCACCCGCAGATGAAGAACATGTGTTTCGTGGCGATGTTGTCTCTTCTTGCCATTCTGATCCCTATTGTCTTTTTCATCTTGGATATATCCAAACCCGATTTCGCCGGATGGGGAGAGTATGTCCGATGGGTTGGAGCGGCCGCCGCCAGTGTCATCGTGTGGGAATGGGTGGAACGGATAGAAGCTTTGGAGCGGGAGGAGAAGAAGGACGGGATACTCGGCAGGGAAGTGTTTGATGGCGACGAGATGTTGGAAATGACGTCAGACCCTGGGGTTAGGAGGAGGAGGAATGGGGGCGGTGATGGGGACAAAGAGATCGGTGCCGAATCCGCGCGAGAGGCGAGTCCAACCTCAGGACGGGGCAACAAATGGCCTACCGTCACGTCAATCGCAGCAAGATATAGGTCGCAGTCGAGAGCCGCGGGGGTTGCAAAACCCAGCGAGCCCACAAACACCCAGTCTACTAACCACAGAAGGATACGCTTCTTGCAGCCGCCATTATGGCCAGCCAGGCCTGCCCCGGCGGTCACGCCGATCAGCCGCACAGATACAGCCAGTGCGGCAAGCACTTTTTACGACATCCGATACCATCCCCTTACCGAGACCACGTCGCGCACCACCCCCCCGCCCCCGCAAACAAATGTCGCCCTATCTCGCAGTGACAGCACGTCCTCCAGCCGTGCCAGCGAAGACGGGAGCGCCGAACGCGACAACGGCGACCCCCCCCTTCCTCCACAACCCGCGCCGCCGCCGCCGCCGCCGCCGCCACTAACCCGCCTGCGCGCCCTCGCGCAGCGGATCACATTCAACCAGCCCCGCCACGCTGACGACGAGGAGCGCGCCGTCCCGCCCGTGGACAGCGTCTCGACGCGCGGGGCAGACATCCCCGTCGTCACCGGCCCCTTGACCCCCACCACCAACAACCCCCCTGCCAGCAACAGCAGCAGCAGCAGCACGGGCGGCGGCGGTGGCAGCAGCTCCTGGGACTTCCGCGCCCGCCTCGAGGAGTATGCCGCGACGCAGGCGGAGCGGCTGCGCGAAAAGTTCCGCCCGGCGCCGGACACGGACAGCCTGCCGGTGACGGTCATCCCGGCGCCGCCGCGCAGGGGGACGGCGCTGGCGCTGGCGTTGGTGGAGGGCGACGGGGAGGGTGTGGGAGAAGGGGGCCGTGCGGCTGCTGGCTCTCGTGGCAGGGGTGGTGGCGCGTCGAGGACGTTGTCCCCGCCGTCGCCGCCGCTGCGGAGGGCAAGTGAGGGCCAGGCGGCGGGGTGGTCGAGGCCGCATTTGCGTCCGGGAATGGCGCAGAGCTCGGGTACGTTCTCTGCGGCGGGGCGTCGGTCGTCGATTGGGATGGCGAGTCCCCATCCTCCTCCTCCGCCTCTTCCTCGAGGGGCTAGTGCTTCCGGCTCGGGCCCGGGTTCGGGTGAGGCCGCGATGCCGTGACGATCGTTTTTCTTTTATATCCTCTGATCGACTCGGCATTCATCTGGGTTGAGTTACTATTCGATGTGCATTTACAACCATATGGGAGCGAGCATACATAGCTGTTGTTTTGGATTGGCTTGTCCTTGCTGGATGAAACATTGCTGTTTGGCGGGCATTTTGGGAGCAAGGAAAGGGGAAGCAAAAGGGTTGGGACGGACTGGACTAGGAACGGATTACCTATTTTTTTGTTTGATATCCCGGGAGTTGTTTGGTTTGGCTTGGCCTGGGAACGATGGATGGCTCTGGCGGTATATCAGTCTTTTCCCATTTGTGTGAGAATAAGATTTATGTTGTTGGCCACCCCTCCTCGGACCTTCTCACTGTCGTTGCTTTGTGTACGGCTTCGGCACGGGGTTGAGCTCAGCTCAGGCGTCGCCGCCCGGCCCTTGCCTCATAAAAGCACGCAGATAGACCAGAAGCCTCGTGCCTCATTCAAAGTCCTCATCCTCGTCGGGGAAGAGAACGGAATATTCTCGTACACCTTTCGCGGACCCACCCTGAGCTGCACCAACTCCTCCCTCTCGTATATGGGGGACGGTCTAAGTTGGGGTCTCGTCTTCGCGATTAGCTCCGAAGGAGGAGAATCCAAGCAAGCCGGAGATTTATGGAAGCTAGCATTGAACAAGTGGGCTCCCGTGTGGAGCCCGGTTGGCGGCCACGGCGGTGTTTTGTGGATATCCGGGGTCCGCGGAGCCGCCGACATGAGACGGGATTTCCCCTCGGATCAGGGTTGACGGGGCTACATATAATGTGAAGAACTACAAGGGCGCTCTTGAGGGCGGGGCCGGATGAATACCAGAGGTCAACGCCGGACGGTCTCCAGTTTCCAGTCTCTTTCTTTGCCCTACGGGTCATTGTGGTGAGAATTCCAGTGACATTGTGTCAGGATGGACTGGAAAGGGATGGGGATGTAGGTCATTGAGAAGGACAATGAGTCTGGGCTTCAACTGGTGGTGGATGTTGTGACTTCCAGAGATGTTGCCAAAGGCAGGCGACACAACCAACCTGGCTCAACTACAAATATAGTTATAGAGGGTTTAGGGGTCTCTCGGGCCTGTCATCATAATTGACGCAGGTACTCGGTGCTGCCTTGGCGCGACCCCACCTCCCAGCGCCGCACGCCAATGGACTCGGATCTCTCCGGTGCTTAATTCCGGCAAACAGGGGTCCTGGGAAAAGTTAGAGGTGGACCAGCGCGACGCGCCGAGGAAAGCGGATTCTGTAAACTCAGGAGCCGACTCGCTCGTCAAGTTTCTACCTCAAGCGGTGGTCCCCCCTTTTCAACATCGACTGCAGATCCCTCCGCACCTTTTTTCTCTTCTTCTTTTTTTTTTTTGGGGCCGAGAGAGCACTAATTGACGACCGCGGCGACCACCACGGCGACCACCGCTTGTACAACCTCGGACTCCCGCGCTCGTCCATTTCCGACTCGGCCGCTCGGTCTCGGATCTCACCATCGCCCGCCCTCCCGATCTCCCAGCTCAGACGACAGCGGCCCCGCCCTGTGCTTCCCAAACAAATACGGGCCGTGAAGAGGAAGAGACAAGGCAACCATGACGGGCGGCTCAGAGCCCTTCCCGCCGCTCCCCGCGGCAACGGATCGCCAGTTACGCTCGGCCACGAGCGATGGGAACCTGACCCGTCGGCGCCGGAAGTCTAGCATCCTGGGGAGCGACTTGCGGGTTGGCGATACCGGTGCGCCGGCAATGGCTACGAGCCTCGCCCACCACAACAGCACTGCCAAGGTATGTTCTCCCCGCCAGATGGTGTGCGCGCGACAATGCGCTGACGGCACCAGGCGTCCACCGCCGGCCCCGCGACACGCGCCAAGCGTTTCTCCAAGCGCCGCAAGGCCCGGTCAGCTCTCCACCGCGCCAAGGACATCGCCGTGAAGCACACGTGGGTGCTGCCGCTGGTCATCTTGGTCGTCTTCCTGACCCTGTACGCCCTCAACCCCTCCGAGAGCAACCCGGTCCATCACTTCATCTTCCTGTCCTACAAGCTGCCCGTGTCGAGCCCCGGCGAGGCCCCCCACTATGGCAAGGGTCTGTGGGATATCGCCCTGGTCGCCTTCTACACCGTCGTCCTCTCCTTTACCCGCGAGTTCATCATGCAGGTCCTCCTGCGGCCCCTGGCCCGCTATGCCGGGCTCAAGTCGCGCGGCAAGCAGGCCCGCTTCATGGAGCAGATGTACACAGCCATTTACTTTGGCTTCCTGGGGCCGGCGGGCATGTACGTCATGAGCCGGACCCCCGTGTGGTATTTCAACATGCACGGCATGTACGAGAACTCCCCGCACAAGACGCACGAGGCCGACTTCAAGTTCTACTATCTCTTCCAGGCCGCCTACTGGGCCCAGCAGGCCATTGTCCTGCTCCTCGGCATGGAGAAGCCGCGCAAGGACTTCAAGGAGCTGGTCGGCCATCACATCGTCAGCCTGTCCCTGATCGCCCTGAGCTACCGCTTCCACTTCACCTACATCGGTCTGGCCGTGTATATCACCCACGACATCAGCGATTTCTTCCTGGCGGTATGTGCCCCCACCCCACCAGCCCGGTATCCAGCAAGGAATCAGTGACTGACCTTCCTTCAATCCCCCAGACCTCCAAGACCCTCAACTACATCGACCACTGGCTCACCGGGCCCTACTACTTCACCTTCATGTGCATCTGGATCTACCTGCGGCACTACCTCAACCTCCGCATCCTCTTCAGCCTCTTCAACGAGTTCCAGACCGTCGGCCCCTACGAGCTCAACTGGGAGACAGGGCAGTATAAGTGCACCCTGTCCTTTGTCATCACCTTGTCGCTGCTCAGCGCCCTGCAGGCGCTGAATCTGTTCTGGCTCTTCTTCATCATCCGCATCGCCTACCGCGTCGCCGTCCACCAGGTCATCAAGGACGAGCGGAGCGACGGCGAGGAGTCCGAGGTCGAAGGCGCCTCTGCGGATCGCAAGCCCAGCAACACCTTCGCCGCCGTGGCAGCCAACGGCGCCGCCACGAAGAGCAACTGATCGATTGCGCGAGCATCGTCACCCTTTCCTTCTTGTACGATATCTTGGGCTACTGTGTGGGCAAGTAATGTGATGTGCGGCGTTGCACAAGCCGGAGGGTCATGGGTTGGGTTTCAACGGCACCGAGGCCTACAGATCCGAGGCCCCC
>MU853402.1:2383822-2396863 GCA_033297235.1 Trichocladium antarcticum
TTCTGGGTCCGGGCGTCGGAGAGGACGTGGTCATGACGGGAGCACGGTTCGGAGGAGCACGGCTGCCACGACCTGCGAGGATTGGCCGCTGCTGGTGCTGGTCGCAGGCAGCCCGTGGGGGAAGGAAAAGGGGGGAGGGGCGGGGAGGGGCGGGGGGGTTCGGGACACGACAATTGGGAAAGATGGAAAGATCCTGGCCGTTTCCGCGGCGACGCGACACACAGCAAGCCACCCCCACACCGTCGCCAACCGCCAGCATACAATACATACATACACGTGTACATCTGAAGACGCGTGCTCCCGGGAAGAGCCGAGCCCACAACCGCGCATTAGGCAACAACGGCGAGCGTCTCTTCCATGTCCACCGGCGGCCCACCCGACAGGCGGCATCTATCTAGATTTCGGCTCGGGTCGTTGTTCACACACATTTCTTTTACCTTTTTTTGTATCCTGCCTGCATAGTATCTTTAATACAACGACTGATGTGCATCCGCCCCAGACACCCCTTGTTTCAAGGAGTGAGCCTAGCAACCCGGTCCAAGATCCCTAAACCTTGCTGCGGCACCAAGTGTTGTATATCCCTCATCTGGACACAGCCACCGCCCAGCAACCCAACATTCCTGGCAGGGAGCACGCAGCGCCAATTGGAACCCCGGGGATATTACACGAGATACGTCATGGAGGCGGCCAACAACGACTGCTTATGTGTCTGTCTGTCCTCTGTGCCATTCTAACCAATGGGTCCGGCATCCAACTCCACACTCCGTCTACAGATGACTCTTCACAATGTCTGTTCAATCGGCCAGACTCATGTGTGGGTTTCTAAGCAGTCGATGCCAAAGGGTTGGCCACGGCCAAGAACATGGTCAAAAAGGCTCCTTTGCCCAGCACATGCAGGCATTCACACAGAGACATCAGTCAACATGCTAAGTCATGAACGGTACTTTCTATGCCCTCCCCTCCCCCATTACCCGCTGCCCCAGACCAGCAAAAACAAGCGAAACAAAACCCATTCATCAGCCCAGCCATTGCACCCTGTGGCCGTTCCATCATTTGCACCATCCATCCGTCCACCCATCCATTACCCCCCCAGCCGGTGCACCACCAACGCCGTCCCTGCGGGGAATCATGGTCGTATCATCTCTCATCATTGCATGCAAGTCTTTTCTTGCAGCAGCCAAATCATGCGTCGCAGGCAATGTGTAAAGCCAGGGGAAAAAAGCAAACGTATATAAACAGAAGAAGGAAAGGGGCCGGCTCATTATTACGTCTCCAGACGATCCAATTGATTCGTCTTTAACTCATCAGTGGCGGTGGTAAAGCCAGCCGTCATCTGTCGTCTCTTGTCGGCGGTATTAGAGTGGAGGCATCGCCTCACTGGGTTGTTGTCGGGATTAAGGTAGAGACCAGTTGTGATGTTGTCATGGTCTGGCAATGGCAATGCAAAAAATGGCAATGCAAAACAAAGGCAGACGACTGGTGCTCAGCGTCTTCTGCCCAGTGGCCGAGTGGGCGTCGCCTTGGGTATTAGTGATTCGAAATTGCATTAGGCTTGATTGGGCTCAAGGTGACCTGGACGCATCTGTCGAACGGCCGGCAGTCGTCTGCGAGGGAAACGAATACAGAAGCGGCCGGCCTGCATCGATGGGCAGCTCTTCCTGACGGTCATCACAGGCTTCGTCCTGAAGGGTGCCGTCCGAGCCGCTGGACGAGGTGTTGCTGTCGCCAGACGAGATGGACACGGCATCGTGCCCCTCGGCCGTGGTAGGACTAGGCGGGACGGTGGGCAGGATGGTCGATGAGAGCATGCTGTCATAGCCGCCTGAAGTCTCATCAGGTCGAGAGATATTCGCCTGACTTAGGAGTTTCTTAGCCTTCCGAGTGGCGTCGCGCGCTTGCTCGGCGGCACGCTCAGCACGGCAGTGTTTCTCCCACATTTTGGCGTAGCGGCCATGGAGTGCGAGGAGCTCTTCGTGAGTGCCCCTCTCTGCAATGGTTCCGGCATGCAGAACGAGGATTTGGTCGGCATGAGTGATGGTCGACAGCCGATGACTGTATGTTGGTTAGTTTGAGGAAACGCCAAGACAACGAATGAGAAACAACTTACGCAATAATCAGCAGTGTACGATCCTGGCCGAACTTGCCACTGATTAACTTGGACTGAATCTTTTGTTCAGTCTCTCCATCGAGCGCCGATGTGGCCTCGTCCAACATGATGATCTTGGGGTTCTTGAGGATGGTGCGGGCAATCGCCACACGCTGCTTCTCGCCGCCACTCAGACGAAGGCCCCGCTCGCCAACCTTTGTTGCGTAGCCGTCGGGGAATCCCATGATGCGGTCATGGATGGCAGCCGCGCGGCAGGCATCGTAGATGTCCTCGTCAGTCGCACTCGGGTTTGCGTACTTGAGGTTGTACATCAACGTCTCGTTGAAGAGCATGGTATCCTGCGGCACAACACCGATAAAGCGGCGCACCGAGTCGATGGTCAGGTCCTTGACATCTTGGCCATCGACCTCGATGCTCCCTTCGTGGCAGTTGTAATACCGGAACATGAGACGGAAAACGGTCGATTTGCCTCCGCCCGACTCTCCAACAAATGCCGTCGTGGTGCCAGGTGCGCATTCGAACGACAGGTCGCGGAGTGCGGGCTTCCGCTTGTCGTACGAGAAGCCGACATGGTTCCACTTGATGTGCCCGCTACATTCCGGTAGCGTCTTGACGCCGGGTTGATCCACGACGGTCGGCCGAATCTTGAAGAGCTCGAGCAGTCTCTCCCCCGAGATCATTGCTGACTGTACGGTCCGGTAAAACGTGCCGAAGAAGTTGAGCGGGCCCTGCAACTGGCCGAGGTAGGTGAAGAGTTCCATGAAATCGGCGGGTTCGCGCTCGCCTCGCCACACTTGGTATCCACATGTGAGCAAGGCGACGAGCATGCCGCACATGAAGACTAGTGACTGGCATAGGTTCATGCGATTGATACCATATGTGACGCCCGCCTCGGCGACCTGGAACTTCTTGATGGCGTTTCCGTAACGCGCAAACTCCCTCTGCTCGGCGTTGAAGTACTTGACCGTTTCGTACGACATGATCGAGTCGTTCTTGACCGCTTCTTCCTCCCGGTCGGCATTCACCATGTCGCGGCGCTGGTCAGCTCTAGTGGCGGCCATTCGGATGGTCAAGTAGAGGTAGTAGAACGTGATGACCGAGACGAAGAGGGCGTACATGGAACCGAACTTAAAGTAGAAGTAGACGATGGCAATCAGAAGATCTGCCAGCATGGGCACCACCTGGAAGGTGACCTGCTCGAGGAACTGGTTGATCGAGGCACCCTTGTTGAGGGCTGAGAGCACCTCGCCTGTGCGCTTGCCGAGGTGGAAGTCCAGCGAGAGAGAGTGCACGTGTTCGAAGGCCGCCGTCGTCAGTGCCCGGTATGTGTGCTGGGACACGGGGACCCAGAGCATCGACCGGAGAGACCCCAGCAAGCCGGACGGCCCCTGGAGCAGCTTGTAAAAGATGAGGAGCCCAAGTTGCATCCATGGCATGGCAAAGTCCTTGTCCTCTTCGGGCGTAAGCCCTTTGACCACGGCTCCGACTTGAGCAGGCACCAGGATATTGACGACGCGTTGAAAGATGACGAGGATGAAGCACAAGAAGACCACGCCTTGGAGTTTCTGCGAGTTGCCAGGCCATAGGTACGGGAAAAAGACCGAGTATCCGCGACAGTACTCGTACCACGTCTTGTGTGGGAGCTTCTCGGGCCTGTAAAACGCCGCCTCCTGGTCCTGTTGCTGGCACCCCTGGGGCCCGGAGACTTCGGCATTGCCATTCGTGTTGCCGATTGTGTTGCCGATTGTGCTGCCGTAATCGGTGTCGGAAGCCACATGTCCATCTGCGTGGCCGTGGTAATCTCTATTGCCGTTGAGGAGAGGGCTGGCCTCGTCAGCATCCGACTGCTGGGCCTCCTCGTCCCGCAGCCGCCGCTCTTCCAGACGTTTCCTGGCGACAACGATGGCGTACATGCAGATCAGCGATGCAAGAAGGCAGACACGGACGGCGGCGATGCAGAGATCAACAAGATTCCAGCAATCGAATCGGCTGTCCGGCTTCGGGGCGGCGGTCAACGCGTCCCATGCAGGGTGCTTTGCACTGCCAATCGTGATGACGAAGGCGGCGAGGATTATGATCTCGCCGAAGAAACCCAAGACCCAGAGGATCAAGTGGACAAAGGCCGGGGTTTGGCGCCACTCCAGGAGTGTGATGAGAACGTAAAGGTAGAGGAAAGCCGAACCAACCACGTAGACCTTTTGCTGCTTGTTAATTTTGGTGGTGGTTTAATCGTTAGAGCGAATACTCACAACTCGCTCTTCGCCACACCACCACTGATTTTTCGCAGGGTTCACGAGAGACTGCAAGGCATGCTCGGCGATCGCCACAGCATTGGCAAGGAATGACAAGATGACGGCGGTTGCCAGGAATAGAAAGATCTTTTTAGAACGATGGTTGCCGTCATTGTTGTCGTCGGATGCCTGTTGCGCCTCCTGCTCCCTCTTCCTCTTGGTGATGGGCAACGGCTTTCCACCCGGACCCTTGACTGTTGAACAAGCCTCTCCTCCATCGGTTCTCGACGTCACAACCGTGTGAAGACCGGCCGAGAGAATAAAAGTCAAGAGCAGAATGACGGGGTAAAGGAGCTGGGCGTTTCTCAGGACCGACTGTGCAGTACTGAGACGCGGCGGCTCCGGACCGCTGTTCTCGGACTGCGTGTCCATGGTGGGGCCTGACCAGGAATTGTGTTTTGTTAGAGGCGGAAGACCGACCAGGAGAAGCGAGGGCGAGGTGAGGAGGGGCAGAGGAGAAGGCGGGAAAAAAAAGGAAGAAAAGGGAAGGTTATTGTAATTGGCGGTGCATGCTGCGTGCCTGCCAAGGCGTGGCGGTGGTGTTGGTAATGGTGGTGGAAAGTGACAGAGCAAGCTGAGGACGTACAGGTATTTCGGGGTAGGTCGTTGTTAAGACGAGGCGAGACAGGGCTGGCGGCTCATTGCCTTTGCGGGTTGTGGCGGCAAAAACAGAGGGGCTAACAATGGATGGCAAGTCAGCCTGCTGAATCGCGATGGTGAATGGGCCTGTTGATGGGTAGGTTGTGGTGGGGAAATAGAGCACAGCTGACGATTTGCTGTGGCTTGTTTGCCACCGGAGGCCACTGCAGCGGGGTCCAGGGGTCTAGATCACGAATGGTGGAACAAACGACGTGACTAAACGACTATGACTGACCTGGCCGTTGCAAACTGAGCTTCCACGATTGGCAGTCTAGATAGATTGCCCGCTCCAGTGTCTCGAGCTCTTGCTGTCGTGTTGTTGCGACTCTTCGTTCTTGCTGGGCCTCGGCTGGTGATCGGTGTGACCTCGCTTCAAGCAAAAGGATGGAAAGGCCGATCTCAACCGATCGAAGCAGGCAAGACGCAAGAAGGGACAAGGGACCAACGGCCTGAACCTCGCAGGGAGGGGGAGCGGGGGGGGGGATAAACGAGCGTGGTGGGACGATGTTCGTTGGGTTTTTTTTCCGGAAAAGACAGACTCCAGATGGCAGAGGGGCTCCCAGGAAGTATTAGTTGACGAGACGTCCGAAATGCATGTACAAAAGTACTTGGTTCGTGGAAGGTGAAGGTCGGTCAACCTGATCTTGCTAGAGAAGCACCCCCGGCGCTGATTGACAGGTATGCAGGGGTGCCCTGTCATACCCTGTTCTTGGCTCGGCCAACCACAGAGCGGGGAGACAGGGTCTTGGAGTGTGGGTGGGCAGTGGTGGCCCAGGCCCGCGGCTGCCCACCGACTCCACACACAAAGTCGGCGGCGGTTGGCTGATGGTTGTACAAACCCACAGACCCAACCTTGTGCTTTTCTGGAATCAAATTCGACTTGTTGATGGTTGATGTATCCGTATAGTTCCCCTCCTCCGCCAACCGGCATCACAATTCTTGGGCTGCTGCCGGTGCCGTTACGTGCGACTGCGGGGTTTCTGAGACGACCCCGATGAGACACCACCGTCATGGGAGACCCCCCCCCCCGGCAGCTCCCCGCCCGCGCTGGGACCGCTATGGAAACTCAGGTAGGCAGGCTTCGGCACCCCGGATCACCGCCTCGGCGTCTTGCTTCCTGGGCGAGCATCTGAGCATCATGGGAGACGTGGGCAATGCCGCCATCCGGCCGCGACCTCGGACGGACAGGGTGGTCGCGGCGGCCTGTCGTTTCGAAGGTATTGGCGATTGGGAATCCGTTCGGACGGATGGGCTCGAACCCACCGGCGGCGCGCGCACATGGATCTCACTCCGTTTCCAGGATTCGGCGAGGATATTCGCACCTCGAGTCCTGGTTTCTGACGGCGCTGTCAGACTTTGCCGCGGAGACGCACCCCGAACCCGGGGCGCTAGTCTGCGGCTTCCATGGAAACTGACGGTGGGAATGCAGAAACTGCGTGCTGTCTCCATATCAAGGTACTACCGCCTTACATAAGGTGTGCTGGTGAGCTGAGAAGCAAACGGCAACGGGTCCGCTCCCAAATGGTCGCCGTTGTAGCTGGCCCTCACCGCCTTGCGCCGTCGACAAGTGATTGCATCTCCAAGCTGCATGTAACACGCATATACCCACATCCCCCGACGTGCTGGAGCGCCCGCATCGCATGGGGATCGTGTCCCGCCAGTCCGGGGTCTCGAGGCTCCCTGGCGGGACATGGACCTAGGCATGGAGAGGGGATGGAGTCACGGGAGTGGTCGGGGGCCGGCCACGCTAGTACTTTCGGTACGGAGCAGAATTGTTGGCAGCCGGCAGCTGGTTGGTGATGATTGCCCGTCCAGCTCCTGCAGCTTCCTCCCAACCGCAGAAAAAGTATGCACACGACAGACACCCGATGACCTACGGCCTTGGTCATAGACGAGATCGAGATTGTCTTGTGTGCGGTCAAGTGCTGGTGATGGTATGATGGAACGTGGTGTTGTTGGGGCGCTTCCAAGTGGACCGGGAAAATTACCCGCACTGCTTGACTGGGGCCCGGCCAAGCGTAGCCGCAGATTCGCACGAAGGACTCGCACCGACAGAAGGGGTGTGCAGACTGTGCAGATGCATCGCCTCGAGGGTGTGTGCTGCGAGGTTGTCCAAGGCAAGCGTCCGGCAAGCGTCCGGCAAGCGCTCCGGCTCGCTGCCACCGACTCGTTGTGTTGTGCGATATTATCTGCGGGTAGGCGGAAAGTGAGATGTGACACTGGAGAGGAGAAGTTGGATAACTTGAGTTGAGCTCGAGGGACGAGAAGCCAGGCAGGCAACTGAATGCCAGAGAAGGGACGACAACAGACCACCGCGCTCGGGTAGCACCAGCCGTCATTGGCTTTCATCGAGTCCACCGAGATTTAGAAGGAAGAACAGCATCCGTACAGATTACGGCCCGTTGGGCAACCGCTGACCGCCAGCTCCGGGAACGAGGGAAGGAATGGCATCCAGACCCGTCGGTACTTGCCTTTGACGGATTGCAACCTGCAACCTGCATCAATGCCCCGTTTTTATGTCGACTTTTCAGCAACAGTCCTGAGCAATCCAATGTGAAAAGGCCGGACAACAGAGACGGGATGGCTCGGAGCCTGACGTACTTGACTTGGATACAAACGTGCCATCCATCAGACGGCCATCAGACGGGCATCGTCCGTGACCGGAGATGAAGTTCCAGGAACTGACGAGGCCATCATGCGGCCCGAGTCGGCGGCCGGCCAGGGATGGCATTTGGTGTTCCGGCTTCTTCCTCTTGCAGCCAGCGTTGGGCGCCTCATCCGTCAATTCCAGTAGCCGTAGCCGATCTCGCCTTGGCGGCTCTCGGCGCGTTAAAACTTTCGTTGGCGTCATCGAGGGTCGCCCGCCCGCCTCGCGCGCGTTGGTGGCTTCTTCCAGGCGTACCCGGCGACTCAAAAGGGCCCAAACTCGAAGGTCCGACTCCGACTCCGACTCCAACTCCAACTCCAACTCCAACTCCAACTCCCAACTCCCGGGCCTCGGGATGCAATGACACGACAACCTTTCCTCCCAGGCGTTGAGCCTCACCGACACAACGATAATGCACGATAATGCCGCGCCAAGTTGACCGGTCAGCGAGTGGAGCCACATGCACCCGGAACAGCCCCCAAATCAGCGGCTTCCGGAAGGCCGTCGCCGATCTTGGGATATAAGCGGGGCCTGCCCGGCTCCTGGGGACAGCTTGTGATAGGGGTTTGCCAGCAGGAGGCGGTGTTGTCCTTGCACCACGGCCTGCATGTCCAATCGAGCAACGTGTCTGCCGCAGAACATGGCGACACGGCAGCTCTTGGGCCGCCGAGACGCATGGGAGCCAGGCCGTCTGACACATGCTCCTGCTGTGCAGCATAACCGCGTTGCAGGGCGGAAACGAGGGAAGCTCAGGGAAGAAGCCTTCCCTGACGCCCCGTGTCCCCTTCCCCGGCTTCTGCCGCATTTCCCGATTCGTGTCCCGCCTCCCCCCCCCCCCCCCCCCCCCCCCCCCCCCCCCCATCCCCGCCGCCTTGTGCATGTCTTGGGCACAGATGCGTCTCGGCCCTCGCCGACAACTTGGCCAAGCTGTGCCGCACCCGAGGACGGACGCCGCCCGGTTCGCCGTCGGCTTGTGTTGTTCGGGGTCGGTCCCGCCTTGGCCGAGCGGAAGCCTGCCTCTGCATGCCGTCAGCGAAACCTGCATCTCTCGCCGCAAACAACCAATCCCCCCCTTGATCGATTTCATCCTGCTCTGGCCCCCTTCTTGCTGTGGCGTCTGCGCGACCGGGATGATCAGGACATGTGGGAAAGATAAGGGCCGCGAGTGCAACGCCCGAGGCCGAGACAAGCACGGTGGTGTTGCGAGTCGCACCAGGCCACTAGCTGGTTTCAAGCCGACTAAAACCCGGGTGCCGGCACAGCACATCGCAGTATGTATGCAGGCCGCCGCGCGCAGTCGCCCAGGCCGATGCGATCTGGGGTAATATCGGACCTCGTGGTTGTCGTCGACGGTACCCCGCATGACGTTCAATGTCTCGGAATCGGATACGGGCCCTCTCGCGAGTGCGGGGGGTTGGCTGGTTAGCATCCGTGGGAGTATGTCTTGGGGTGTTCTTTGGTTTACCTCGTGAGACCTGGCCAATGCCTATGCTGGCTCCGAGTTGCGGAACCAACCATGGATCATATGCATCACCGAGCGCATCGTGGCCGAGGGTTGCGATCATGGCGGAAAAGGGGATGGTATTTTCGTGATGGTCGAGGCGCGTGAGAAGCGGCCGGCGGTTTGTGTGAGCTGGTGAGAATCTCGATCGGCTGTGGCAAAGAGAAGAGAAGCTGACGAAGCTGAAACAGACTGGCATTTCGAAGGGACAGTCGGCGTCGGAGTCGATGCTTCACAGCCTTGTGGCCTGGACTGCGCGGGTCCGCATGCCAAGATAAGGCGATCCTTCGACACGGACACTTGGGCCAGAGGCTACACTGGCAGATGTCATGGAACACAGTGGTGGTCCGTCATCAATCGCTACGGGACTACTCCTGAGCCAGGATCTAGGGGGATGTTTACAGAAAAAAGGGCACAAGCCACAGTGGATATCAATCCCTGTGTATGAACTCAGGGGCGCGGGCTCAGTCGCCTCCCCATCGTATGCGAAGGATTGTGAGTATTCTCGGCACCTCTCGTGACTTCTGCTTACATTTTTTACTGCATCGCACCCCGTGAAGCAAGTTCTGACATACCCAGGGCTTGAACAGGCCACCCATCCCCCAGCCAGGCGGCGCTTGGATTCATGAAGCTTGTAGATGGGAGCTTGGGGTCGTGCATTCCAGGTCTGCTGCGAGACCACATGCAGTTCGCCAGCATATTTTGGAAAAGGGGCCGGGTTCTTTTGGGCTGTCCGATGCTGCATATGCGTCTTGCAGAATAAAGACATTGAGCCGAGTGTGGAAGAGCTGAAGCTGATGCAGGAAACGCGCCGCCGTGCTCAGCCGTTGGATCGCATATTCCCCCCTCTCAACCACGCCGAGCCCCCCCATTCCGTAGCGCGGCGGCTCAACGTCCAAATCGGGCCCGCTGCAGCATGCAGCCCAGTCCGTGGCAGTCAATGCCTTGCGTGCTTTCTGACGACACTGGCGGCGGGCTGTTCCTCTTCTGTAATGTGTGGAGTTTGCGTTTGTGATATTTCACTTTCTCAGTCACTTCCGTATTCCCAGCGTCATATCACCTGAGGCGTGTTGGTCTGGCAGGGCAGCGGCCGGACACTACTGGTCTGGTGGTGGTGTGTGGGTATGTACACCGGACCTACGCGAGCTACGCTGTCTGCCAATAGCATCCGGTATGCGCGTCTTGTTGTGATGATAGTTATGTGCCTACTCGCGTTGGGCACAACACCGCCACGATGAGGCCCGTCCCACCCTCCCAGTTCCAGTATACGCACATATCCAAAACATCCGATGGCTAAATGCGGCGTAGTGGTGGATGCGGCTGTTCCAGGACCCTTATCCACACTCCCGATCGTCATGACCTGCAGCAAGACACGCCCACTCGCCCAGCGTACATACGCCCGCAGCCATCACACGCAGGAGAGTGGGTGTGTCGGTGGGGGTGGGGGGGAGGAGGGGGGGGAGCAAGCCAGCAAGGGCCCAGACCATCGACGTAGCTGGCGCCTCGGCTACCGATGGCATGTACGAGTACAAATGGCACTTTACCGCCTATATATGATACTGGGCACCGATGCATGCTGGGGCCGATGGAGGGCTGCTGGGTTAATAAGTGCCTCGTACGTAGGCCGCCGATCTGAAACAAGGTACAAGAGACACTCTACGCTCACGCCCCCCCTTGAGAGCCATGCCGTCCGTCGTGTAACCACCGTCAGCCAATTGTGTAGACAGCCCCTTCACCCGAGGAAGCCTTTGCACCCAACAACCCGTGGCCAACTTCCGTGGCAGGATCTCGGAATCATGGGTGAATGGTCTTTTGGCAGCCGCGGCTAACAGGACGGGAGCAACACCACAGCAGCTGTTGCTGCCAAGACAAGGGGAATGTGCGAATGGACGGACAACATGAGGGGAAAACCTCGTCGAGTCCACATCTACACAACGACAACGAGCTGGTCGTCTCGAATCTGCAGTCGGGAAAGGCGCCCCTTGGCATCGGCCACTGGACCCGGCATCTTCCAAGTTCTATGAGCACAAAACCCGCGCAAAGACTGCAACACCATCAGCCACTAAGCAACGGGAACCCGCCTTTAAGCTTTCAACAGCCAATACATGGTGGAATTGCCCAATTGGCCTTTTGGCAACATATCGGGTCGTAGTGCAGCACGTCCAGTACTGGTTTGTCTGGCGTGCCAAACGGACCTTGTGTCGATCGTGTTTTGGGGCGTGAAGACGAGAATCATCTTGAGCTTCAGAAAGTGAATGCATGTCTGGCTCCGCCAAGAGCTCGTGGCTTGGCATACCTCTATGCACAGTGCAGAGACCGTGCGTGAATGCTGGGCAACTCACGTGCTGCAAGCCTGCAGGGGCCACGGATCCTCTCAGGAAGCGGTGTTCGCCCAGTTCAATTCAGCCTCGCCCAACCCTTCTCAGCCTCGTGCCGCATCCCAAATCAACCATCAAGCTGTGAACCGAGTACTTGCTACTTGTCTCTCTCGAGACACTTTCCATTGCGATATTGACCAAAAAGGGATCTCAGCTTTCACTTGCCAATTTGCCGCGTCCACCGACTTTTGTGAGGCAGCTCAGACTTTGTGGAAAGTCCCAGTGCCGCGACCACTCGGCACAAGAGTGCTGTTGCAACTGCCCGGAAGCAGGTCAAAGGGCAGTGATCCGGAAGGGGTCGGTTGCCGCACTGTTCGGCCCCGCGTCTTTCGAACCCCCCAACCACAAGCTCAGAGCCAGGATAAAGTTGCCACAACCCGAAAGCCATCATGTCGAACCAGAACCCGCCAACTCCGGTGAAGGTGCCCTCGTCAGCCGCGAACTACACGGCCGCGACGCTCGACCAAGACCTCAGATCAGAGCTCAACTCGCTGCTCATAAGTGAGGGCCACGTCACAAAGTACGCCCGCCCACCCACACACCCCCAACCCCCTCTGTCCCTCCCGCCCGCCAGAACACCAAGCTAACCAGGCCCCCCCCTCCAACTCCAGAATCCAAGAACACCTTCTCCATTCCCTCCACTCCAACCACTCCAACTGGCCCACCACCGTCCAGAACCACGCCCTCGCACTGCTCCGCTCAGGCGAGATCACCACCTTCCCCGCCCTCCTCCGCCGCGTAATCGAAGACGTGCGGCAGGACACGGCACTGGGGCCCAGCGCCGCCAACGGCGCCAGCTCGTCCGAGGAGAGCGGCGGCGGCGTCGTCAACGGCAGCAAGAAGACCGACGCCGCCAACGGCAACGCGAGCAACGGCGCCGCCGGCCACGGCAGCAACAGACCCAGCCTCGCCGTCCCGCAGTCAGTCGTCGAGGAGGCCCTCAAAGTGACGCGCGAGAGCCTCGACACGGTGTGCGAGATTGACGACAGCGGGACGACATGAGGAAGGGGAAAGGGGAGGAAGAGAAAGAAAGAACGAAAGAACGAAAGAAAGAAAGTGAAAAATAAACAGTCCGGATATGCATACATACATACAGACAGACAGAGAGAGACAGGCAGAGAAACCCGCCTGCCTGTCCCTGTACAAACACACCACACACCCCGCACACCCCCCACACGTCTCCGGATGCGGCACACGCACACAACAACAACACCCAGTAGCAAAAGAAGCGGAGATGGAAAACAGCAGCGAGGACGGAGCAAGGCGCATTGGCATCCCAGCCAGGACATAACAGGAAACAAGACAGGGCAGTCAGGGGCCGCGGAATACAAGAGAGAGAGAGAGAGAGAGAAGGATCGGGCGTCGTTGCGATGCAAACACTAATATCAGGCCGGCCACGACACGAACCTCCAAGACCAGGGCAGACAGGAAGGCGGAAAACAACAACAACAGCCCGTTCCAAAAAAAAAAAAAAAAAA
>MU853402.1:2396873-2466321 GCA_033297235.1 Trichocladium antarcticum
GGGGGGGTCTTCTTGTAGGAGTTGGTTTGAGGCTGGGTTTGGGGAGGGGGATGAAATGACACAACTAATAATGATGATCAAGTACTTGTTCCAATTTCCCTAGTAACGAGCAGGATCAAGTGTCATCCTTTTCCATCTCTGTGACCACCAACCACGCATGTCACGCACCACCATGATAGACGAAGGCCGTCATCTCCATTGCACGTCTATCTGTCTGCCTGTCTGACCCCATGTACCCACCAAACCGACTTGCAGTGTATCCGCCCGTAGCCGTACTTGGTCATCACGGTGCGCCTTTCTAGAGAAAAAAAACCGACTTCCCCCCTTTCCAGTCTCGCCAACGAGATTCGCAACGCAACGCAGATATAAAGCAAGGCAAGGTAAGGTTGGCTAGCTATTGCTGCGCAGGCCCGCCTACCTGGCAAGCATTCCTTTCTAAGGACTCCTCCTACCAGACTTCGCAGACCGCCGATCGCCATCAGACGAGATCAAGACCGTGACGGATCAAGGAAAAACTAAAATACACGGCAAAGATCCTCCGCAACCAAATGCCGCAAACCCCGTCGCCCGTCTACCCAGAGCATCCGGGAGTTTAGTCGTAGAGACCGTCATCATTGCCGGCCTCACCAAAGGTGTTGCCTGCACCGTCGTTTCCGGCGCCACCCTCGACACCAGCCTCGGGGAACTTGAAGTAGGCGCCGGGCCCAGCATTCTTCATCTGTTGCGAGAAGGCCTCGTAGCGGCGGATCTCGACGTCAGTGACCGAGCGACGTGCCATTTGCATGGCCTCCTCGAAGTGGCGCTTGGTGAGCTCGGGGACCGGGTCCTCCTCGTCTTCCATCTCGACGTCCTCACCGGCAGCCTCGCGGTCCTTGCTCCGCTGGATGTCGATTGCGATCGACTCCTTGATGGCAATCTTGACCGCGCGCTGCGTGATGAAGCCGAGATCGGCACCGGAGAACCCGTGGGTCTTGGCGGCAATGAAGTCGAGATTGACATCGCCGGCAACCGGGGTCTTGCGCAGCTGGGCCTTGAGGATGCCCAGGCGGCCCTCCTCGTCCGGAAGAGGGACGTAGATGAGCGAGTCGAGACGACCAGGGCGGCACAGCGCAGGGTCAAGCTGCTCGGGCCTGTTGGTAGCGCCAATGACGAAGACGTTCTTCTTGGAGGTCATGCCATCCATTTCTAGAACGCGAGGGTCAGCACAGACTCGGCAACTAGAGAAATTGGTGATAATAACTTACCCGTCAGGAGCTGGTTGACGACACGGTCAGAGGCACCACCGGCATCGCCGACAGAGCCACCACGGGCCTTGGCAATGGAATCCAACTCGTCGAGGAAAACGACGCAAGGGGCTGCAGCACGCGCCTTGTCGAAGATGTCGCGGATGTTGCTCTCCGATTCACCGAACCACATGGAAAGCAGCTCAGGGCCCTTGACAGAGATGAAGTTGGCTGAGCACTCGTTGGCAACAGCCTTGGCCAACATTGTCTTACCGGTACCGGGCGGCCCGTAGAACAGGACACCACGGGACGGCGAGAGACCGAACTTGAGAAACTTCTCGGGGTGATCGACAGGGTATTGGACGCTCTCCCTGAGCTCCTGCTTGACTGTGGTAAGGCCACCAATGTCTTCCCAGCGGACGTTGGGAACCTCGACAACAGCGACCTCGCGGAGCGCCGAGGGGTTGGAAACGCCAAGAGCGAAGCGGAAGTTGTCCATGGTGACACCGAGCGAATCGAGAACCTCGGCGTCAATGGTATCCTCATCGAGGTCGATGAGGTCCATCTTCTCACGGATCTGCTGCATAGCCGCCTCGGAGCAGAGAGCGGCAACATCGGAACCGACATAACCGTGGGTCTCGGAAGCGATTTGCTCGAGATCAACGTCGTCACCGAGCTTCATGTTCTTGGTGTGGATCTGGAGGATCTCAAGGCGGCCAGTCGGGTCGGGGATACCGATATCGACCTCGCGATCGAAGCGGCCGAAACGACGCAGAGCGGGATCGATCGAGTTCGGCCGGTTGGTCGCCGCCATGACCACAACGTTGGACCGCGCCTTCATGCCGTCCATCAGCGTCAGGAGCTGAGAAACCACACGACGCTCGACCTCGCCGTTGGTCTTGTCACGCTTGGGAGCAATCGAATCGATTTCATCAATGAAGATGATTGCCGGAGAGTTCTTCTCGGCTTCCTCGAATGCCTTTCTCAAGTTGGACTCGGATTCGCCCGCCATCTTGGACATGATCTCCGGGCCATTGATGAGGAAGAAGAAGGCGCCCGTCTCGTTGGCAACGGCACGAGCCATCAGTGTCTTACCGGTACCGGGAGGCCCGTAGAGGAGAACACCGCGGGGAGGCTTGATACCGATGGACTTGAAGAGCTGAGGATGGCGGAGGGGCAACTCAACCATTTCCCGAATCTGAGCCATCTGCTTGCGGCAGCCACCAATATCGTCGTAGCCGACCTCGTTCAGGTTGTTCTCCTCCTCGTCACGCTGGATCGGCTCGCCCTCGCAGTGGATGACTGTGTCCTGAGCGACAATGCCGTACTCGGGCGGGTCGACCTCGACAACCTTGAACTCTACCTGCCTCATGCCGCCGCGCACGAGGAACAGGTCGCCTTGCCTAACGGGCCGATAGGCCTCGCGGAAGTAGGGGGCGAGGAACACATCGAACAGGGAGCCGGTTATGCCCTCGACGGTATCGGCAATCGGCAGAACGGCAATACGCTTGGCCTGTCATAGTCATTAGCACGACAGTCAAACGGGTAACATGGTTTGGCACTCACATATTTGATGTCCGGGCAGGGGTGGATGGTAATCATGTCGCCATGCTTAACACGCAGGTTGTGGCGGACAACGCGGTTGATGCGGGCACTGCCATCATCGAGATCGTCGTCGGCAAGGACGATCAGCACGGTATCCTTCCTCTTCTTGCCACGAACCAAGACGGTGTCGCCACGGAAGAGCTGGAGCGTCTCCATTGTGTTGTTTGAGAGAGCGATAATCGAGTTGTCATCGTTGACGGCATCGGTAACCCTGCGTCTCGTTAGGGAGTCGCTCAACGAAGTGGGATCGCCGATGGACATACATTAGCTGGTTGGCCTTCTTCTTCTTCTTGAGGATGGCAGTGGCTGTGTCATCGTCGTTCTTGCGCTCAGCGCCGGAGGGGTCGCTGTGCCACCGGTTAGCAAGATAGTCGCATTTCCTGGGCCGACCATGGGCAAATAGGCTACATACGTCAAGTTAACCTTCTTCTTGCGGTCATGGTGATCGGGGGTCGGCTCGGGAGCCATTTTGTCAGTTTAGTTGTTGGTTGCTGGTGAATCGGCTGGGTGACGTGGGGAGGATTCGCACGGCGGAGAGACGGTGGGGTGGGGGAAGAAAATACCCTCGCGCGGCAGGAGGGGAGGGGATTTTAAGCGAAAAAGAAGGGTTGGGTGATGAAGGTTGTCCGGGTTGAGGAAAAAGAGGCTTCAGTGGTGGCAGCCTTCCTGAACCGTTGTTGTGTCGAGGAGTCGGCCTCCAGAAGGACAACAGCGGCGAACGGAACTCCAGGCGGCCACTCAAATGACGACTGCGGAGCTTGGGCGGCAAAGTCCGTGCGCCAGGCACGGCCCAAGCTTTGTAAACCTGCAACCAACCCCTCCTGTGTGGGTGGAACCTTCTAACTGTTTCGATCTAGCCACTTGGTTGGAACGACTTCCAAGGTTGAGTAAACAAACCAGGTAAGCCTCAAAAGCGCCTCAACAATATCATTCCATTGGCATTGTAAAAATGTTTACTACCTTTCTGTTTGCTGGCCGTTTTACGTGGCTCTATCCTGTTCAACAAACTTCCTGCTACGGAGTACTGTGGCCGATGTTGCCACCGACCTGACTTCGGGCCGGCCACTCATGCACCGTTTGTCGAACATCAGCCGTGTCCGCATGCACAACCCAAAATCAATGAAGCAAGCCAGGAGTTTAGATCTCTGGCTTGGGAGGCTGTGTACTTGCGCGTCAGTTTCGTTGAACTGGGCCCAGCCCACATCTTTGATACAATGGGACTGTGGAATAGACTCTTGGAGAGGATAGAGTGTGAGGCAGTTGTATCTACCTCCGTACAACTAAGCAGAGCTCAGGGCCAATCATTCCTGCCTCAGATATCTATCTGTACATAGGTACTGTAGGTGGGTGCAATTGAAGTTATGCCGACACCAAAAAGAGCCTCAATGCCCCACAAATTGGCTCACCAGAATCCTTTTGAACTTCCCAAGGTCGTTGCCGTGCGTGGTTTAAGCCCGCTCGGGACTGGCGAAACAAGGAGCACCAAGCATGCCTCGCCGTCGGACATCAGTTTGCAGCTTCTAATGGGGCTTCTCGGAGTGACGCTTATATGGACGAGACCTGTATCCCCATTCTTTCACCCAGGACTTGCCGGGATACAACTGTCAGCCCCGCTCCCCCTCCTTGCCGGTCCATGATCCATCCCCTCGCCAAAGCCAAGCGCCTTGCCTGTCGGGAGGTCCCAATAGCATCTTCGGAGGGTATTACCCAGTGCTGCAGATTTGTCAGGGGCGAAGATGTGAAAACGGAAGGCATGGTGCTGGACTTAGACCCTTATCTTATCACCCCACCAGCTCGGAAGTCGCTCTTGAGCTCTCAAAGACTCAGAAATGACATCAACGCCACAAGGTCAGCACCTGACCGGTCTTGCCAGTTTAAACTGCTCGGCTCAGTTCCACGACATCAAACCAAAATACCATACATCTAGCGCAGAATAGAAGAACCCAAACAAAAATGCCCGAACCCAAAGAACCCCACGCCAGGGAAATTGCGCCGGTTCCCAAAGTCGGCGACTGGGCGCCGTCACTAGGAAAGGACATCCAGTTCCCCTGCGATAAGCCGGTACTGGTTGTCTTCCTCCGACACTGTGGCGATCCATGTAAGCTCGCTCATACACCCTTTACCCGCCCGCCCACTCTCACTCACACCCCCCTTCTCCAACCCAAAGTTGCAGAAAAGACCTTCAGACTCCTCACCAACCTCTCAAACCACCACCCGGAAATCCACTGCGTCGCTGTCTCCCGTACGCCGCAACCCCGGTCCCATCCGACCATCCCCGCGCCAGCCCAACCCCTGATGAGACGGGCTGCTTCGTTCTCCCCCAAACCATCCCACAGAACGAACCCATCCAACTAACACTCACCCCCCCTTCCCCAACCAGAATGCACCCAGTCCGGCACCGATAAGTGGTATGTACGTCCCCACAGCCAACAACCTCCCTCCTCTCCCCCCCGCCCTTTTTCTTTTTCACTCCTTCTACACAACCATCCCACAACAACAATGACTAACCAGAACCTCCCCCTCTACCAAACGGCACAGGGTCGTCGAAGCCGGTGGCGAATGGGACGTGCAGATCGTGATCGACGAGTCCCGCGCCCTGTACGCGGCCTGGGGGCTGGGCGAGAGCTCGACCTGGTACGCGGTGAATCCGTGGACGGTGTGGCACGCGTATCGGCTGGGGACGGAGGAGGGGATCGGGTTCGTTTTCTGCCTCCGTCTTTCTTCCTCTTCACTCCCGTTTCTCCCGATCTTGCTCTCGTTTTTCTTCTTCTCATTTTTGAGGCCGTGTGGCTGACCGGGTGGACAGAAACCGGCCTGTTGAGAGCGGCAGCCGGTGGCAGATTGGGGGCGCGTTTGGCGTTGATGCCGACGGGTTTGTGAGGTGGAGTAGGCCCGCGGCCAGTGCGGATGAGGTGCCTGATTTCAAGGAGGCGCTGAGGGCGCTGGGTGTTGATATCGAGTGAGGTTGGCTGTGATGATGGACAGGCATGGCACAGGTTAAGTGTTGGCCGTGGGTGCTGGCTCCCGTTTTTCTGTCTCTGTTTTTTACCAAGTATGAATGACTAACAATGCTTTTTTGAAATGTGCTTGCGCCATTCCTTCGTGGCCACGTCTGGGTTCTGTATTAGGCGCCGCCGCCCTGAATATGCGATCCCACACTCCGACGGCCTCAGTGCTCCCGCAAAACCTCCTCCACAGCACACCCTACCCTCTCCACAATCGCAGCAATCAACTTGCTCGAGATGTTATACGCCGGCATGATCATAATATGATCCCCCCGGCCCTCCCCCGCACACCCTTGGCCATGATACACCAACACACGAAAGTCTCTCATCGCCGCCCTCTGCACCCGTTGCGCAACCTGCAGACTCGGATCAAACGGCTCCTTCGTCTCCCTATCCTTCACAAGCTCGACCCCCCAAAACAAGCCCCTCCCTCTGATGTCCCCATCTTGGAGGCTCACAGCGCAATTGGTAGGGGCAAAGTGAGGCTCAATATTGATGATGGAGAGGGGAAAAGAGAGGCCAGAGATGGCTGTGCGCTAGCTACAGAGTGCCCAAGGTGGTGGAGGGCTTGACCCTACTGTGGGTCGGACCCACAGGTGCCAAGACAGCCCCCCAAGCGCACTACTACTAACTGTGAAAAAACAGGTTGATCCCCTAATCCGGTAGTTGTGATATATGACGTAGTATTGAGAAAAGAAAATCCGTGATCCTCTAGTGCTAGAAAACCCGTGATCCTCTAGTACTATCGTCCTTCCTTCAGAGAGCTAGCTACTTGCTAGCTCAAGCCGTTGTTGTTGTAGGCGAGCAGAGGCCTAGCTGCTTGACGAACTATATGTGTTTGGCCCGGTTTAGAGCCTTCGTTAAGCCGTCTGTAACTATATCGTTCGTGCCGATATGTTGTAGTTGGAACTCCCCTATCGCTACCCGCTAGATTACCTATTTGTAGCGGATATCGATATGGTACGTTCTAGCTGTGTTTAGCGGGTTTAGAGCGATCGTACGAGCGTTCGCTAAGTCCGTAAACATTAGTAGAGGGAGAGGTTGCGGGTAACTAGTATCTCTTAAGATATTAGCTACCTATAGGAGAGACAACGCCGTTGGCGTTAGGTTAATAAACTCTGCTTTAGTGCTCGAGAGTGTAACAAGTACCTGTTTCTTCGCCTTCTAGACGACCAGGTAGTTGCTAATTATAATAACGTAGCCGCTAGTGGAGACTCTAGTAAGTAGGTTAGTGGCGAAGCTAGTATCGCTAAACGCTCTTAAGGCGAGGTTCTAGGGCGTTATCTTGCTGCTATAGCGTAGACCGATTGTCTTTGTTCCTACGATGTATCGCTAGAGGTAGGCGAGGAGACTGATATAGGCGTTGGATAGGCCCGCGTTAGCTTCGCTGAGCCGTATGACTGTATACGCCGTATCGGGGTACGTGCTAGTTGTAAGGTAGTTGACTAAGCCGACCTTGGTTTGGTACTACTTGGTGATCGCCTTAGTTGGTTTTTCCTATATTGCTAGTAACTTAAAGTCGCTGGGGATCTAGGGAGTCTTAATGGGGTAAACGCTCTGCTTGTTAAAGCGCTTAAGGATCTTGTTAACGTAATTGCTCTAGTAGAGGAAGATGACTCTGTCTCTACGGTTCCGAACGATAGAGTACCTAAGGAAAGTCTTCGTGTTACCTATCTTCTTAAGCTCGAAGATCCTGGCAAGTACGTTGGCTATATTGTAGATGTCTTCTACGGTAGGACCGGCTAGTTCGAAGTCGTTAATATATACGAGTATTAGCGAGCTACTATTAGCGTGCTTAAACATATACCTATTAGTCGTTATAGCTTCGAAGCTAAGTTTGGTTAGTTCGGGTATAAGCGTTTTGTACTACTAGAGAGGGGAGCGTTAAAGGCCGTATAAAGCCTTCTTAAGACGGTATACTCTGTTAGTGCTATTAGAGAAGCTAGTAGGTTAATAGACGAAGACGTTAACGTTGTCTGGGACTACCGCGTTGAGAAAAGCGCCCGCGACGTCGAATTGGTAGTATTCGAAATCCAGGGTAGCGACCAGGTTAAAGAAGATGCATATAGTAAAGGCGTGGA
Organism: Trichocladium antarcticum; assembly: GCA_033297235.1. Taxonomy (NCBI): domain Eukaryota; kingdom Fungi; phylum Ascomycota; class Sordariomycetes; order Sordariales; family Chaetomiaceae; genus Trichocladium; species Trichocladium antarcticum. The sequence continues at coordinate 2,404,788 of MU853402.1, forward strand.
CTATAGCCGAGTAGACTTTGTAGGGTGAATAGTCGCTATACTCGAAGTTGCTATATACAACCTATCTAGCGCAGTTACGTACCTAGTTGCCGTTGTCATCGAATTTCTAGTTAAATACCTATTTACCAGGTAGGATCTTGGACCTTGCGGGTCTATCAACCAGATCCTACGTTCCCGTAGTGATAATCTTGTCGTATTGTTCTTGGTAGGGCGGCTTCTAGTGTATAAGGAAGTCGGCCCACTTGGATACCTCCTTGAAGGAAGCTAGGATCTTGTTAATCGAGGGAGAGAGAAGGTCTTTATTATCGACTATAGAGAGGATTAACTCTAGATCCTAGGGGACGAATTGATCAACGTTAGCGAATAGATTAGAAGAACCTACTATTAGCGCGTCTACCGCCGCTTTTCCTTTACGATAGAGGGTGTTATAGTATCCTACAATAGGACGAGTAGTCCGAGTCGACCGCCTTGTTACTATTAGCTTAGTATTAAAGACGCTATTACGTTAGACCTCTTGCGCTTCGTTAGTGGGAGAAGGGGAGCCGGGTACTAAGGCGAAAACCAAATCCGAATCCGAATCCGAATCCGAAGCCGAACCCGAACCTAAGAAATATAGATTGTTAGGAGGCTCTGTAGGAGGCGTGCGCTCTATAGGAGGCGCGCGCTCTAGCGTTTCTAGGTAAGGCGTATACTCTAGGGTCAACAGCCTAGTCGGATCGTATACCGTGTTGCCGTTAGTGGGCTTCGTTACCGTGTTGCCGCCTATGTTAGCGACTATATTATCGCCTGTGTTGCCGACTATGTTACCGACCGTAGGTTCCGATGCTGTGTTACCGCCTGTATTGCCGACTATGTTGCTGACTGTGTTACCGACCGTAGGTTCCGATGCTGTGTTGCCGGGGGGGGTGACTCTATAGGTAACGACCGTTGAGCGGAAAATGCCGTCATTATCTACGTAGACGTCGTCAAATGTCGCTTCGTAGATCGGATCTTCTAGATCCTCTGGGTTATCCGCCAGGGGGTTCTTAATAAAGCGCGTATCTCTAGCACGTACGATCCGACTACTACCGTTTAGTCGAATCCAGTAGATCTTGCCGGTCTGGCCCTTGTAGCTATAGAGTTTGCCTTCGAATGCTCTGGCTATTATTTTGCAGCCCTAGGGACGGACCTTCTTGTTATAGATATATACGTATACCGTAGCGCTATAAGTATAGAAATGATCGATCTTAGGGATATACTAATCCGCTAGTAATCTAACCGACTTACCGAATACTTAGAAGGGGGATATATCGTCGTTATACTAAGAGGGGAGACGGTTAATTACGTAGATTATAGCTTCTTCTACTAGCGGCTAGTATCCTTCTAGGAAGCCCGCCTCTAGATTTGCAGTTCTAGCGCTATCTATAATCGTACGACCCGCGCGTTCGGCTATCGGGTTCTATTCTAGGCAGTCTACCGCGGTCGTTGTAAATCGCTTCCTACAGGACTTATACTACTTACGTAGTTATTTAATCAAGAACTCTATACTATTGTTGACGTAGATCTCTTGAACTTTGAGACTACTCTATGTTTCTATGAACTCGATGTAGTTAACAACTACTCGGAAACCCTCCGACTTCTTATTAACGGCGATATACTAGTAGAAGGCAGAGAACTAGTCGATAATATAGATAGTGTAGTTCTTATTACTAACGCCGACCAGGGTATATAGAATCGAATCTATATGAATCTTCTAGAGCGCGCGGGAGACTTTTAGCAGTTTATTGTAAGAGATCTACTTAGTTAACTTGCTAAGATAGCACCACTTGTAGCAGTACTACTTCGCTTGCTAGCTGCTAATCCGGATGCCTATACGCTTACAAGCTAAGATGACTTTGTCGACAGTTATATATATAAGTCTTCGGTATATAGTAGCGTAGTCGATTGCTAGGAGGGCGATATAGTCGATTGTAACTATAATAGCTTCGTCCTTAGGTTCCAGGACCCTTGTAACGTTAAAGATCAAAATCCCTCCAACCTATCTCAACTAAGCTAGTTCTTAGCTAGATTTAATATTAACTACTTGTTTAGTTATACTATTAGGGACCGCGCTATACTTATCTATCTAGCCGGTTAATACAAGGTTAAGGGGGGTAGACTTAGAGAGGATAGTATTTGGAATAACCATATTAGTCACTCCGCTATAAGAACGAACGTAGGGGAAAGCCACTAATCCGCCGCGGGTTAGAAGCAAAGTGTTACCGTCAGCCGAGGTTACCTTGATTGGCTATAGCAAATTAGTAAGATCTTTGAACTATTTAGGGTCGTTAAACATACTATTCGACGCTCCTAAGTTAAGGTAAACCGTGTCCCTTATAATGTAGGTATTAAGAGTAGCAGCCCCTGCAAGTGCTATACTAGGGGGGTTAATCGTTAGCGATGTTATAGCAGGGTTAATCGCTAGGTTAGCGACGCTCTTGTTGTTAATACCTTCTATTATACCCGAATCCTAGCCGTATACGCCACGGTTAGCTTCTATATTCGGGGACACCGCGGGGTTAGCGGTTCTAGTAGCATCGTTACTAGCGTTGCGTTAGCGTATAAACTTAGCCTTAAGCTCTAGGTAGAGGACCTAGTAGCTACTGTTACCGCCGTTATAGTAAATCTTATAGTAGTTGTAATATAGAGTGCGTATAGGGTATCTATATGTTCGGCCGCACTTAGGATCGCTATAGAGCTTCCCCTTGGACTTAGGGTTACTATCGTCTTGCTTTTTCTTCGCGGCTAGTGTCGATAGAGCTAGTATACTAGTTATCGCTTGCTTATTTACCTTAGTCGTAATAAGGTTAAGGAGGGTCGAGTACGTAAGCTAGCTGGTTTAGAGCTGAAACTTTAGTATGTTAGTCTAGTTGCTATTATACTTGCTTAGACCCTAAAGAAGGAAGGCTTGTTGTATCTTCTCGTAGGGATTGATCCCAACGCTCTATAGTCTCGTATATAGGAAGAGGAATCTAGTAATAAAGGCCCTAAGGGAGTTGTACTTGCTCGTATCTATCGACGCGAACTCCTAGATTATATTGCACTAGCCCTTGTTAGACACGTTGCTAACTAAGCTATAGACGATCTTAAAGAGGGCGTAAGGGTCGCTCTCGCTATTAGTTTATCTATAGCTTTTAATAATCTCTATTATACTATTAAGAGAGTTACAAATCATTAGGTACGCTAATCCGCGAGCGGCTCTGAAACTATCGTAGACCGCTTTTGGCGTATCCGGAGAAGGGGGGATTGCCGTGCTATTAATATAGTTAGTATATCCGAGGGCATAAGCGTATCCTCTTACCGCTTCTTTCTAATCTTCAATATTAGAGTCTCCCTTGAGCTTAGGGAGGGTTAGGATAGTAACCTTGGCTAACTTGGTAGTCGTATAGTTGCCTTTAGCGAGGGCTTAGAGTTGTTAGAGTAGGTGCACAACTAAGTCTAGTGTTTGTTATGCCTCTTAAGGTACCGGCTGCTGCTGGGCCGGCTTATGTTAGATTGGCTCGTTCTGGAGCTGCTCCTGTAGAAAGTCTTCCTGGGCGGACATCGCGATCGTAAGGAAGAGAGAGAGAGAGAGAGGGAGTCGGTAGTGGGAAAATAGAGCTATATTCCAATATGTTGACTCGTAAGTGTGAAAAGAAGGTCGGTTGTACGATTGAGAATCTCGTGCGATCGAAAGAAGGTTGCTTGATCAAAAGACAATCGAATCGTATCGATCTAGAGGTTGCAATAGAAGCAACAGGGTCTCATAACCTCTTGGAGGCTCACAGCGCAATTGGTAGGGGCAAAGTGAGGCTCAATATTGATGATGGAGAGGGGAAAAGAGAGGCCAGAGATGGCTGTGCGCTAGCTACAGAGTGCCCAAGGTGGTGGAGGGCTTGACCCTACTGTGGGTCGGACCCACAGGTGCCAAGACCCCAACATTCGGATGGCCCCCCAGCCTCTCCCTCAGCAGCCTCTCCAGCAACTGCCCCTGAACCCTCACATTCCCCAACAACCCTTCCCGCTCCACCGCCCTCTGCACCTGCAGCGCCGCAGCCGCCACAACAGGGTGGTTCTGATACGTATGCCCGTGCGTAAACGTCCTGCCCTCCCTCTCCATCAGGCCGGCCACCCTCTCGCCCACCAGCAGCGCCGACGCCGGCTGGTACCCGCCCGCGAACCCCTTGGCAATGGTCTGCAAGTCCGGCACCACACCCTCGCCCTCACCCTGCCACGCATGCGTCCAACCCGTCCGGCCCATCCCGCACATGACCTCGTCCAGCACCAGCAGCGCGCCGTGCGCGTCGCAGACGGCCCGCACCGCGGCGAGGTACCCGCTCGGGGCGGGGACGCATCCCAGCGCGGCCCCGACGACGGGCTCGAGGAGCACGGCCGCGACGGTGTCCGGGCCGAGGCGCTGGAACTCTGCCTCGAGCTCGGCGGCCTTGCGTATGACAAAGTCGGCGTCGGATTCGGCGCCGGGCGGCCCCAGGCGCTGGCGGTATGGGTTGCAGGCCGGGACGCGGTGGAAGCGGGAGGAGACGAGGATGGATTGGAAGGGTTCGCGCCGCGCAATGTGACCTGATGCGGAGAGGGAACCGATAGTGGTGCCGTGGTAGGACTCGTCGCGGGCGATGAAGTTGGTACGGTGTGGCTGGCCCTGCCAGACGAAGTACTCGATTGCGAGTTTGAGAGCCGCTTCGATTGCTTCTGACCCTGGAGGGTTGTTAATACTTGCATTGAATATGTTATGTTGGGGAGAAAGCTGCTAGATACTGACCAGAGCACATGATGTAGACCTTTCTCATCTTGGCCCCTGTGCTGTCGACGAGCCAGTCGGAGAGCTCCTGCACTGGGGTTGTCTTGAAGTGTGCATAAGAGGCATACGAATAAGCCTTCATCTGAGTGGTGATTGCCCCGAAAATGTCCCGGCGGCCATGCCCGAGGCATGCCACACCGGCGCCCCCGCAGGCATCGAGGATCCTGGGGCCACCAGAAGGGTACCAATAATGGCCTTTCGCCTTGGCCAAGACCGGAAGCCCGTCGAATGGGGTTTGTGGATGGCCAAGATTCGAACTGGAGTCGGAGATGTCTGTGTCGGTCTTATGGAGGATGGCCCGGCTGGCGGGTCTGGACGAAGAGAGAAACTGCCCCATAACTGGGTTTGAGTAATGTGTCTCAGCAATTCGAAGGCTGTATCATTGATGAGAGGCGAACCTGTCACGGTGGATGGAGCAGCAGCCAGCCCAAGCACGCTCTTTATACTTGCTCAAAGCCTGCCTCTATCATCCACACAACAAATGTTACGCTGCCCATCCGACAGCCATCACCTACCGGCAACGGTCTCCTTTCCCGGTGACCGCGCCGAGCGGGTATGATCTGATGTGGCCGAACGACTGGTGCTTTCTTTGTCTTGCATCCATCATCCCGCAAATGCGGTCGTCAGCCGTCAACTCCAACCTCGGTGTGAAAGGGATTGGGCAACAAATGGATCATCGAGACCAACCCCTGGCCGGCCAAATGCAATCGACTCGGGAGACCGTTGGCTGCATATGCCAAAATTCTGGAGCCGTGTGCGGGAAACCTCATGACCCGCCTGCTGGGTGGGTGTGTTGTACGACGGCGGGTGCACGCAGTACCACCGAGCAGAGGCTGCGGATCAGGCGGAAGGGTTGGTTAGCTGCCTTGCTCAACTGAGATTCTTGACTGACTTTAGGCAGACGCGCTTGATTGCATGATCCCATGCAGATGCTGCCGCTGGCGGTTGACTGTCGGTATTATCAAGTGGCGACGGGGTTGCCCATGGCCAGACATGCCATGCCGATGCCAATTACCGACAGGCATACAGGGTACGGACCCCCCTGGTACTGCCCGATATCCGGCATGTCACTGTATCAGGTACGGGAAGGCCGAGATGCAGGATGATGCCACATTTTGAACAAGGCATGGCGGCAGCCAACAGCCCGCTTTCCCTTGCACCGGCCGCCTCACCGGCTCGCGAGCCAGACAGGAGACACAGGACCGGTAAAGACCACCAAGTGCTGCAACGGCTGCGGCGTCCAATGGGGGTCGTTACATAGACCGACTCCGGGACCCGAGCCTCCCGACGGGAAGTGTGATGCGGGGGGAAAGGCTGGCGGTTAACGGCATGCCGAGGACGGGTATGCCGGATCCAGAGACGGGCACCTATGCAGGTCATGCTCACCCCTCGCATTGACCCTCGCTACATGCCTGTAACTTGCCATGTGGTGGCCACGGACTGGGCTTGTTCGCCGGAAATAACGAGGACGCTGCTCATAATATCGATACCTGGTTACTGACCCAAGGTGTCGGGTTGAACTGTCGACAAATGTGAGCAATGTCAGGAAACCGGTCTTGGATAGTCTCTTGGTTGGGCAGAGTAGGAACTGTTCGGATCCGTGCCGGGGGTGAATGCATGAGCGATGGATTGACAGGTCAGACCTGCCTCGCACAGGGGCACGCGAGTAGGCTTCCTTCTTTCCTTCTTTTCTCTATCTACAGACCGGCAGGAGCGTCCCGGAATTCGCTTTAAAAGGACGGTAGTATCGAAAGCGCGAACGGGCAGCGGAAGAGATGATTACCCTCCTACTCCTAGCTGATTCGTTGAGTTGGCATAAGTTGGGTGCAATTTCTTGCAAAGAGTCAGACACTCTGCAGATTTCATGCACAACAACACAACATGACCAACCCGGCCCGGGCCCAACATGCCCTCTCGTGTATCCGCCGGCCACTCATTCACTTGAATTTTTCGAATAATCAGCAGATCCGCCCGTGCCCGTCTGTCGCACCAGTCCGCTCAATACAAACACCCATCAAGGACAGCAATGGGAAACGAGTCCATATCATATCATCGTTGACAAGCCGCTGAAGCCGGTATCCGCCCTGTGCCGGGCCCAGCCGAAAACCGGTCAGTAGATTCTTCTCGCAGCGAGACGCGAGGGAGCACAGGTCTGGGCCGAAACAGATGGCCTTTTTCATCGGGCCGAACACCATCCATCGAGTCGCAGCCCGAGAACAAACAGAGGTGCTCGTGTGCTTTCCCCAAGATCTGGCCAGAATTCGGCTTGTCTTTGAGGCAGGCATGGAATAGGGAACACACCACCGCCACTCGCACCAACTGGTGTAAATATGTAGTCAATGTCTCCCGAGTCTTGTTTCGCATACACAAGGACACAGAATTACAACCGAGTCCTCCTCATTCCGTCAACAACCCCTCCACATCACGACCGTGTACCACCGCACCGCGATCCACCACGAGTCCACGACCCAAGACTCCAAACACCTGTGGTAGAAAGGATACGTGACACTGCCATAGCCGCCACCCTACAAGGTATAGTAGAGGATAGAGCCACCCAAGCAAGAGACCAGCCACACAAAACAGATGAATAGGAACCGTATAATCATGCCCTCCGAGACCAAACCACATATCGCATCAGCCATCCACATTAAGTCGGCCAACCAACAGGATCAACCCGATGCCCTAGCTGACCTATACATACCCCCCCCAAGCCACGGGCGGATAAATTGATGATAAGGAACACCCGCATAACATATAACTGAGTAGAAAAATGACGACCTTTCCAGCCGGAATCGCCAAAACGGCAAGGCAAAAGCAGGCGCCCCGGCACACAGACCAGAGTAGATGCGCATGGTGTATACAGCCAGCCGCCCGTATAAAGATGCAATGAGATATAGTCTCGCGTACAACAAGCAACCAAAATCAAGCACTCCCACTCGCAGCCAAGTCTCCGTTGGAGGCGGGCTGCACCTGCTTGCCGTGGCCGACGGGGGCATGGTAGCTCCCGATGCTTTGGAAGCCCCTATTGTAGACCGTCAGCACAAATCCCATCCTCATCACATCACAGCCATCGGGGCAGCGGCAGCACGTACTTGGTCAAATCAAACCCATTATCCTCATCCGCGGCCGGCGGGCTCGGCGGCTCATCCGCCACCGTGGTGGCCGCACCGCGGCTGCTAGCGCGCGTTGGGCTCGGCGCCGCCGCCACGGGTGACTTGCTCCGTGCTGGTGCCGACGGCGGACTGCTGCTGGGCGGGGGGAGGCCAAGGCCGAGGCCACCCCCGCTGCCACCACCGCCGGCGCCGCCGCCCATGGCCTTTGAGGGACTTAGATCAAACGGCGCGTGGGTAGGCTTGAGCGGCGTGCTGCCAATGTCGGCGTACTTCCAGAACGGCGCGGGCGAGCTCGTCGGCATGTGCTGGCTCGGCCGCTGAGCGGTGCTCGGGGGCGCGAGTTTGGGGTGCACGCGGTGTGGTGCGGGCGTGACAAAGGACGCGGCGTCGTCTTGTAGATACGACGACGTCAGTGTCGGCGAGGCCGGGGCGGTTTCCACGAGTCCCAAGGTGCTCGAGGTATTGGGCTTCCGTGCACGCGGCAGTGGGCTGCCGTCCATGCCGGCACCGGCCTCGTCGGGTAGGGGTTTTCGGGTTGGGCGCACAGGGGTCATGTGGGACTCCCGCAGCGATGAGCGAGGTTGGGGCGAGCCGGAGGGCGACACCTTGCGCTTGCGTGCGGAGATGGGGTCCCGTGCAGCCATGTCCTTGGGTCCCGAGGTGATGTAGCTCAGCTGACTGGGCGAAGAGGGGTTCGAGGAACCACGATGCCCACCGCGGCCGCCGCGCCAGGCAGTACGGACCATCTCCTCGCGGGCTTCGGGGACCAGCTGCCATTTCATGCCCTTTCCAGGCTCATCCGTGGACCGCGCAATCTTCTCAAATGCCTTATTCAAGGAAAGATTATGCCGGATCGAATTCTGCAACAGGTTAGTCATATAAAACAACAAGACTGTACAGAAAAATACGTACCTGCCAGCCAGTGGCGGGCTGATGTCTGTAATACGCATACCGACTCTGGATGTAGTGATAAATGCCAGCCAAATTGAGCTTCTGCTCAGGGGTATTCATAATAGCCTGTGTGATCATCTGCGCATAGCTGAACTGAGGTTTGATGTGGCGATTCTCGTCTAGGCTTAAGTCGACATCACTGTTTGTCATCAACAACGGGCCCGGCCGCTGCTCGAGAAGGGGTGTTTTGGCGACGGTGGCGGCACGGGCCCGGACCGACGGAGGGGTACCGGGCCGCTTGTAGTCAGGGGGTGCTGGCGCTAAAGTCTTCTGAGACGGTTGCCCTCGCGATGACTTGGTAGGGGAGCTCGAGTTTACGCCGTCCCCTGAGGGAAGAGGATGGCGTGTCGGCCGCGCAGGGGCAGCCGCCGAAGGCTCCGACTTGACGATGCCGGCCCGCTCAAGGTACTGCTGGGAAATCTGGAGAGGGCTGAGCTCGATGGGGAGAACAAACATCATCTCGACGCCGCCAACTTCAATGACTTCGCCACTCCGCAGGGGTCCAGCCTGGCCAGCCTTCCACAGGGAGCCGTCCACCTTGAGGGAGTTTCGGCCCTTGACGAGAAGCCACCACTTTTCCTGATCGCGGTTGAAGTAGATAACGGCGTGCAGCCGTGAGATGAGCTTACTAGGGCCCAAGTCAATGTGCACCGCATCGGGGTCGTCCAATTTCTGGTCGGGCCGGGCTTGGGCAGGTTCGGACGACCGGCCGATATTGACAGTGAGGTTGGTGATGTAGTATGTCCAATCGAGAGCAGCAATTTTTGCATAGGCCTTGACCCCCTCCTTATTGGACTCGTGGATGCTATTCGCATGGTCCCTGCTGGCCTGAACCTGCACGGGGGGGGCCACGAGATGCTGGGTCACCCGGGTGACAAGCTGGTCGTCATCTTCCACCAAAGACTGATCGGCAACGTGCGACGAGTCGCCCTCGTCAATAGGCTCAGACGCCTCGGCTGCGTCGGCGGGCGCATCGTCGTTCTATGTAAACAGTTTGCTGTTAGCGGATGGAACAGAGGGTGGGTTGACTGCTGGGGGCGCATTCGGGGCAAAAGGCTGCAAGAGCAGCATCGCAAGGCCAGGCAGGGGTACAGGGCCAAAAGGAGCGCATATGCGGGCGGGTCCATACCTTTCTGCGACGCTTTGAGGGACGCGACGGGGACGAGGATTCAACAATGGCATCGCTGCGCAGCTCTCGGCGGCCGCGTGGGGCGCGTTTCTGTGGTGTGGACATCTTGGGTGTCGGGGGATGCGCTAGATCATGAGGTGAAGAATCTGGAAGGAGGGGTTGGGACGGTCGAGCGTGCGTTTGGCGACGGAGGCTGGCCTGCTCGGTCGGAATTGGCGCCGCAGCGCACGCTGCCACTTGATGCGACGCCGAGGATTCCCGGGCGCGCGATTGATGGAATCCCAAATGCACCCGGCGGTGGTTTCTCCAATGGAGGAATCGCCCTGCGAGATACTGCAGGTACAATGGGATCCGTTTTGGGCGAGTCGGCAGCGAGGGGAAACAATCGGTGGGCTTGCGAGACTTGGGGAAGTGATTTGTTTAATTGACCACACGACGCCTCCCAGGTTTTTCGCGTTGGCGACTGAAAGGCGCGAGGCAGGTAAATGGGGCAGTGCCCAATCAGACTGAGTGGTCTTGGGAATTCGGTGGGGCAGTGTGGAGATTCACGTGCACCTGCACGACCCGCTTGCCTTGTTCGTCATCATCAAAGGCAAGACAAATCCGGAGCCAAAGACATGGAAGAGACTGCCCGATGCTTGCTTGCATGCGTAGGTACCCATACGCATCTGCGCATTTGGATCTTGATAGATTTCAATGTCACGAACTACCACCGTCGACCAGCGCGGCAGGCATTGATATGAGACTCAAGTCAATTCACTCCATACCTGCGGCTAGCTCCCCTCCCCCACTGTTCCAGTCCCAGCCACCGCAAAGGTCAAACCGCACGGCCCCTTGATCCCCACCCCAAGTCCAAAGTCAACAAAGTACGAGCGGAATACGGAATACGGAGCCCAGGGTGCGGAATACATGCCTAGACAGATGCAGATCTGAGATACCATTCCAATCATGTCAGTATTGGTCTATCAGTGACAGGACCATACTGTGCACCAAGCGCATGTCGCCATCAGCACACTCGGTAGCAAACAAGGACAGAAAGCTGTTTGTATCCGTACTGCACCACTTCATCCCACAGCCGCGACAAGATGAGGCGCTCCAGCAATCCAAGTCGGCATCAGCCAAAAGCAACAAAGGCACCTCCTACAGTCCCTAACCACTAGCACAGCAGCACACAGTAGATTCGCAGAGTGAAGATGTGTTCCCATTACAACATTAAAAACTCACACCCCCCTCCCCCCTCCCCCCTTCCATCATCCCCTTCTGGCCGGTTGGTCAGCAACAAACTCCTTCTCTCTGTTCCATCCCCCCCTTTCCCACCTCTGGTCCACCCCCCCCCGGCCCAACCAAAACTTTTCCCCAGAGTCTCTGAAAATAAAAATGAAAATGAAAATAGTAATAATGAAACTATACAACATGCCGAACAACAGCAAAGAAAAGAAGGAAAGTAAAAGATGCGAAAATGTTTGCCTGCCTGCCATGCCTTCCTTGCCTTGCCAACTCTCCCCCCCACCCCAACCATTTTCCAGATCGTCATCCATTCTATATGTTACAGAACCCCGAATATGGTACGCAGCGTTGGCTAAAAAATACATACAGACGACACCCGCTGCGCTCAGCCGAGCCCGAAAATCAACTCCGGAAACCACGCATCAAGCGGAGTTGGCGCGACGACCCCTGCCTGTATTTATTTCTGTGGTCGGTCGGTTGATTGATTCGGGTGGCGGAAATCAAGCAGTGCTCGCGGCACCACCGCGCCTCTTGGGGTTGCCGCGGCCGGGGGCGCGCTTCTTGCCGCCGCTGCCGCCGCCCGTCTTCTTCTTGTCGGTGCCCTCGATGTACTTGACAAGCTCGTCAATGGTACGGCCGTCGAGCGACGGCGGGGGCGTGGGCTTGCCGGGCAGCTCCGTGGTGGAGGCCGTGTTGGTGGCCGAGGCGCCGACGCTGATGTTGCGCGAGTTGAAGCGGTACCCCGCGCGGGAGCGGCGCGCCTGCAGGTCCTTGGCCTGCTTGGCGATGGAGACGGCGTTGTGCGTGAGCTGCTCGAGCCAGTGCTCCGCCTCCTTGGTGTTCTTGTCGTCGGGCCCGAGCGCCGTGCGGAAGATGTTGAAGCTCTCGCGCATGCGATCGACCGCTGCCTTGGAGTCCTGGTCCAAGGCGAGGGCCTGCGCAAGCTGGAAGAGCAGCGTGGCCGAGTTGACCGACTGCCGGCCAAAGACCTTCTCGCAGACGCGCAGCGACTCCTCGAACCAGCGGCGGGACTCGTGGTAGGCCTTGAGGCTCTGCAGCATCACCGCGTAGTTGTTGATGGTGGTGATGGTATCCGGATGGTCAGGCCCGTAGATGACCTTCCAGATGTCGAGGGCGTGCTTGGCATAGCCAAGCGCCAGCTTGCTGTCGCCTCGCTGGTGGAGGAAGAGACTGAGGTTGAGGTAGTTCAACACAGTCTCGGCCGAGTCAAGGCCGACTGTCCGCTCAGCGACGATCGCGGCCTTCTTGGCAAGCTCAACGGCGGCGTCCTTCTGATCCAGCTGGAAGTAGAGCTGAGACAGGGTGTGGTACATCTGGGCGACCTCGGGATGGATAAGGCCATAGATCTGCTCATGGAGCGACAGCGACTCGAGAAGCAGATCCTCGCCAAGCTTCCTCTGGTTCTGGTAGATCGAGAGGCGCCCGGCTTCAAGAGCCTCCTCGGCCAGCGCGCTGCGCGGGGCCGAGTCCTTGATGATGGGAACGACATTGACAAAGTCATCGACGCTGAAAGTATGCGGCGCCCGGGCCGCGGCCGGGGCACTGGCCGGCGACGCATCGCGAGACTTCTTCTTGCTCTTCTTCTTGGGGGCGGTCTCGGCCGGGGCCTGGCCGTTCGTCGGCGCAGGCGCAGACGTAACCTCAGCCGCGGCGGACTCGGTGAAGGCGAAGTTCTTGATCTGGACCTGGAGACCCAGCTTCAAAGAGATCTCACGGAGCAGCTGGAGATGCCTGACCTGGCTCCACCAGCTATCCTGCAGGACAAATCTGAAGCGGCGAGTCGCCTCGCTCTGGACCTCTTGCCTCAGACCCTCGGGCGTGACCTTCTCAAACGCAAGGTCGGCCTCTCCAAAAAGAGCCCTGTAAGACTCGTCAATCTCAGCCACCGGCTTAGGGTTCAACTCGGCGCCCAACAAGCAGTTGAAGAGGTGGGAGAAGCAAGCGGAAGTCAGCGGCAGCGGCAGGGTCTTCAGGTACTTGGAAGCGACGTGCTTGAATGATCTCGCAATCATCTCGCGGACGCAGACCTCGCGGAAGCACGCCAGGCGGGTGTTGTCGCTCAAGGACGCCAGCTTTCCGAGGTACCGCAGGTTGATGCCGCGGCGGTGCAGGAGGGCGGTCAGCGACCGTCCATCCATGGGGAAGCTGATATCCGACTCGTTGAGATCCCGGAGAAGAGCCGTGATGACCGTGTCCCGAAGGTAGGTGCAGGCATCGCGCACCTCTTGCTCGTCCTTGGCCATCTCCTCCTTCTCCTCGTCGGTCTGGGGAACCTGGCCGCTGAAGGTGTCAGGGTTGAGGGCGAATTTGAAGCTGGACATATCAATCCGATCGTCCTTGTCCGCCTTCTCCTCGTCCGTCTTCTCTTGGCTCTCCTCGGTCGGCTCGGCATCCTCTGCCTTGGTCTCCTCCGTGGTCGCGTCCGCCTTGGCTTCCTCCGCCTTGGCTTCCTCCGCCTTGGCCTCCTCCTCCTTGGCCTCAGCCTTCTCGTCCTCGGGCTTCTCCTTGATCTCCTTGGTCTCTTCGCCGTCCTTCTTCAAGGCACCGCGCTTTTGCAGCTCGGCCGTGACAAAGTCGCGCGCCTTCTGCTTGCCCAGAGCCTCGACCAGCTCGGGACGCAGCACCGTCATGCGGTGGGGATACTCGGCTCCTTCCGGGCCGCTCTCCTCCATCCAGGCGATGTCAAGCGGGGTGACGCGGTACAAGTCCAGCACGTACTTGCGGCCGTCAGTTCCGAGAAGACCCTTCATCTCGACACTCGCCTCAAGATCGAAGCGCTTGTTCTCCTTGTCCCAGACGGCGTGCTTCTTGACCCTGAGCGACTGGGCCAGCTTCGCGAACGAAGGCGCAAAGCTCTCGTCGGCAGCAACGACGTCCTTGCCATCCACGGCGCCGTAGTGAATCTGGTTCTCGCCAGGCTCGGGCTGCTTGAAAATACCAGGGACGATGCTCTGGCCAACGATACGCTTGCCGAGATAATCCACAACGACGGTACCCGGAGTGTACAGGCCATCAATGTCGAGCTGGTTCACCAGCTTGACGCCGAGCACGTCCTTGCCGGTGGCAACCCGGGCGGCCTCGTCGCCACCCTCGCTGGTGAAGGTGCCGACGCCATCAGCGCCAAAGGAGAAGAAGACATTGTTGTACACGAAGATCTGGGCGTCCTGAGCCTCGGTCGGGTTGAGCGGGGCAACCTCGCCGCGGGCAACCAGGACGGCACCGCGGGCGGCGGCATCGTTGTAGTCGGCGTAGAGCTTAGCGAGTAACCGTTCCCGAAAGACGCGGTCCTGGATCGTGTCCTTGGGGAGCTCCTTGGCAGACTGAAACTCCTCGTTCCAATCCCGCAGCGAATCGGTGTTCTCGGCGCCACCCAGCAGGAAGGTCTCCTGGGACCTGGTGGGGTCGGAGATGTGGGTGATCAACGACGACGAAGCCGAAGGCACAATCCAGGGGGCCGAGGGGACTGTGTTGCCAATCTGGAACGTCGCCAGGGGTTCCTTGGTGTTTGCAAACTGTTGGAAGTCGCCGAAGGCCTTGGTGAACGACGGCGAGATCTTGTCCAACAGGGAGAAGAGCGAGTGAGCCGAGTTGGCCTTGGCGTCAGTCCGGGGCGTCGGGTTGAACTTGACATTGCTGCAGTTGTTGAGGAAGAAGCCGCCAACGTGGCCCGTGACGTTGTACTGCTCGCCCTCATTGGTCGTCACCGACAGATAGAGCAGATGGCCCTTTTGGCGCCACTGGGCGGGCGGCGGGTTCCAGGGCGACAGTGTGATCTGCTTGATCGTCTTGGGGGCTGGCGGTAGCTCTTTGGGAAGCAGGACGGAAAGCTGGGGGATGGCGTCGAAATCGTAGGGCTGGACCTCCTTCTCGGCGCCCTCGGCGGCGGCGGCCACAACATCGTCGTGGATGGCGGCGCCGGCAAGGATGCCCTGGGCGGTGTCGGTGCGGTCGCCCGCGGCCCCGATCAGCTCCCGGATCCGGATGAAGTGGATTCTGGCCTCCTTTTCGGTGTAGGGATCCTCCACAACGTGCAGCTCCGAGTCGGCGGCGAGGCCCTCGACGTCGGAAACCTGAACGAAGTCGTTGATGCGCTGGCCATTGTGTTCGAGGTGGAAGCACGAATATTGCACGGCAACCGGGTGTTCGATGACGGACTGTCGGATTTCGTGGATCTGCTCCAGCGGGGAGACCTGTTGCTGTCTTAGAAACTGCATTGCGTCTTGCCTGGCCGTCAACGTACCGGAAGCTCCAGGGGGTTAGAGGCGTCGTGGGGAAGAACGATCTTCACGATGAAGGGGGCGTCTGGACAGCGAAGCGGTTAGCGATGCTGCCATGGTTCAGCGCACCCGTCCAGACACACCTTCGATCTGCTCAGCGTCATCGTCTGTCGGCTCCGTAGTTGCCGGGTTCTCGGCGGGCGTGTCCTGGACGACAGGAGTCTCGGATGCCGGGTTGTCTGGAAGAAACTGTGTCAGCGGGTTGTGCCAAGTCCACGACCAAGAGCCTGTGCATGGGACGTACTAGTCGGTGCGGCGGTGTTGGACTGTGCTTCGGCCATTTTGAAGGATGGTTCTGGGTGGTATCGTAATATTCCGGGGAAGTCGGAGGATCAAACAAGTATTACAAGACCGAAGACCAGCTGCTTCTGCAGACTTGCTCTCGAAGCAAAAAGAATGCAAAAAAGGGCCGGACCTCGAGAAACAAGCGGTGAAATGACCCAATTGGGTATATAAAAGTCTAATATGCTGCCCGGGTACGTGATTAGAGAGAAAGACAGCGGGCAGAGTGGTAGAAGGAGACTCTTGTTCAAGTCACTGGAGTTCTGAATTTTTTTCTTTTGCCGGGCCTATGATGCCGATTTGGACCGGCCTAATGGGCGGGTAAGAACCCGGCCCACTCCTGAGTCAAGACCCCACCTGGGCCAAGACCCCACGCAGTCACCAGTCGACAATCCGTGGCATTCCGTTGGCTGGGCTGGACCAAGACCCATGCAGCTGGGACTCCATCAACTGCACTAGGCTAAAGAGGGGAGTTTGGTAAACTTCAGCGGCCCGACGACGAATGAAAACACGGCTTGTTTGCGCGATGGCATTCAAACCCGAACTATGAAATGCGCCGGATCCATATTATTCTGTACTTAGCTCACCGTTCATAGCCGTCAATCAACACATCGCATTCCGAAGTCTTAGGTTTTACCTTACTACATCCTTGCTATCGCGTCCTGGGAGGACGAGGACGACCTTTATGGAACACTTAATTTCAGCATCGCCAAAACATCGCAGTCACCCAAAACAACATATTGCATCCTCCACAGCTCCCGAGTCGGCCCAGCCCTGGACAGCCACGCGATGCCACCGGCTGCTCCGGCCGCTGCTGGCCCACATCGCCGCGCTCAGAAAAGACAAGGAGCGGAGGGATTTAATCGGGGCTGGCTCCGGTTCAGCAGCGATCAGCCAGACCGCGAAACCTCGGAGGACTGTGCTGGGCAAGAGAAGCTACCCGGGCTCCGACTCGGACTATAACGATAAGAAAATATGCCGCAAATATTCTAGCAAAGCATCGCGCCGGCGATCATCGAGCGAGCATTCATCCACCCCCCAACGGAATGCCCAGAAGCAGCGCCGCCAACCGGGCAACAGGGGCTCCCAGGATGTTGTGCTGCCGACCCCCTTCCTTCGCCGCGTCAGGAACCACCTTCCCTCCTCTCCAAGCCAGGCTCCAGACGAACCATTCCAGGAGGCGCCGGCGCAGGCAAGCAAACGGTGCAGCCACTTGGGGGCCTGCTGCAAGACCCGATGTGTCTTCGAGACGGAATTGGCCGGCCTCCGCTCTTCGATAGACGGGGAGCGGCATGGCCTGTACGAGTCCGTTTTCAAGGCCTTTGACTCCCTGCTACGGGTCACCTCTCCACGGAAGAACCAGGCCGCTGGCCCCAAGTCTCTGCTAGCCATGTGTCTTCGCAAGGTCCCTGCCTGTGTGGCCGCGCTCGAGGAGTGGGAGAGGGGAGAGGCCCGGGAAAACGCTACAAAATCGACACTCCAAGGCGCAGGGACTTCGTTCGAGATCTACTCGGAATTGGAAGCGCTAGGGGCCGTCGACGGATGGAAACATCTTTGCTTGCTAGTCAGAGCCCACGGCGTCCAGATTGTCCAGGATGCTGCCGCCGAGGGCCTGCTTGAGGACCCGGTCGCAGATCTGTTGATAAGAGTATCTCTTGAATATATGCCCGCTACAGAATGCCGCAGCCTCATCGATACCTTTGTCATGCGGGAATACCCCAAGCCTCGCTCTGCCGACGACGACCTCTTTACGTCATCCGCGCTGCAACCGCTAAGGATACTTCGATGCTGTGACACCTCCGGGGTCTCCGTCATGTCGGGAGTTCTGTCAGACCTTCTTGCAGACGGGCGGCTGCCACCGGACTGGATCTTGACCAAGAGCTTCGTCTCGTTGTGGCCGTCAATAGTCCGCCTGGTCACCGAGATGAAGCCCTGCGGGGATACTGTGGACCTTGTTGCCACGACACTCGAGCTGCTCTGCGACCTCGCGACGCCAAAGAAGCCGCGGGGCATACCGCAAACACGGCTTCGGGGGAAACCGCAGACCACACTAATCAGCGCCGTTGCGGCGCTCGGATCCGTGGTTCTGCTGAGCGAGGAGGGGTCGAGCCAATGCGGCGGGAAACCGACAACAAGAGCGGCAACGCTCAGGAGAAGGATCGAGTACGTGGTCAACACATGCACCGCCAGGCTGAAGCGCAGGAAGAAAGGCGGCCGGAAACTCGGCACCTACCTGCTCGCCCTGTGCTCATTTCTGTCTCTCGAAGCCGACTCCGCCTCGGCGGCCATGGTGGAAGCGTCGTGGAAAGGCGTGCAGAACTGCCGGGGCAACGAAGGCCTGATGCTCCAGTACGACGCGACGACGGCCCTCATGAGCGCCATTGCGCATTACTGCGGCCGCGGGACGGGCCTGGCTCCCAACGTCTACCTGTCACAGTTCTGCGACAAGCTGGAGACGCTGCAGCTTCCAGGCGGTGCGCTGAACAACATGCGCGTGGATGGAGCGTTCCGTCTGGTGGAGCACACCGGCGACCTTCGCGACCTCGCCTTTGCCGAAACCCTCCGGGCCAGCGCCGCCGTCTGCGCTACTACCCCGGAGCAGACACGCGGCAAGAAGGCGTCGTCATTCTCGGGGATCCGCTGGGACGACGGGATCAGCGAGTGGGTCGCCGCCACCCCTGCGACAGATCTGGCCCCAGCCGCCCGCGGCCCTCGACGGAGGTCTGGCGAGGAACGGCGATGCGCCGTGGGGAGTGGCCAGGAGGACACGGACGACAGCGCATCAGAAACAGACGGGGTCGACTCTGGGTCTGCCGCGGACGACGAAAGCGATGACGTATCTGAAACGCACGACGACACCCTGTCGCCCAACACCGAGGCATCGCCCGGGCCATTCTCAGACGGCGTGGACGGGGAAAAACTAGTGCCAGACCCAATACCAGAGTCGGACGTGGCATCAGGATCAGACCCGGAACTTGGAGGGGGGGGCCCAGAATCCAGCCCCGCGCCGGCGGCACCGGCCTCCCCGCAGCGGCCGCCCACAACAACCAAACCCTCTCCCGCGCCACCACCACCAGCAGGCGGCTTCCTCGCCGCGCGGCCCAAGCGCTTATCCAGACGCCTGGCCCTCAGCCGCGCAGGCGACGACGAGCTAGCATTCGACGGCGGCAACAACGACTCCGAGGCGGAAAACTGGTATGTACTCTCCCACAGAACAGTCCAACACCCAATCAACCACCCGCAGAGTAAAACAACCCGGCAATGTCTCTCAACCCCCCCTTTCCCATCACCCCACCCAAGAACCCCCAACCGCCCACCCTCAACTAAACCTGACCACCACCACCGCAGGCTCACCCGCAACAAACCAGCCCGCTTCCTCCGCGCCGCTGCAGCCGCCCCCGTCCCCCCGGCCCGCGTCGGCACCGCCGCCGGCGCAGCGAAGCGGGGCATAAGGCGGGTGGCGCGGGCGTCGCTGGTGTATCTGCGGCGGCGGCGGGTCGAGACGAGGCCCGCGACGACGGCGACGGCGGCAGTGACAGCGGCGGGGCGCGGCCTGGCGGAGGAGGAGAGTGATGATGAGTTGAGTTTTCTTTGAGTTGTTCGGCTGGGGCAGGTTGTGTGTTTGGGATGGGTGGCATGATTGGGGGGGAGTGTTTAGTGTGGATGGGTGGATGGGTTGTGTTTGTTTGAAGGCATCGCTTGACGAAGGTATGTAATCTGTATGTATGTACCTATGTTGAGTAGGGACTGGTATTGTTTGGTGTATTTCTTTTCTGGCCCTTGCACCTTGGGTCCTTTCCTCCCCTCCTCTTTTTTCCGGCGAGAAAGAACTCGGGTGATCGATGCAGATATCCCCGCATCGCCGCCGGTAGCAAGGCACGTGGAAGAGAATTGGGGCAACCATTCGGACCACTGAGAAAGCTTGCTCGTGGATGTTGTCTTGATATGTAGAGTGTTGCGCATGCTGGCCGTCGAGCGCATGATGGGATTCCCATGACTCTCTCTCCATCTCGCCTTCTAAACAGTGTTTGTCACCCAAGACACCCACCAGAACGTGCGGGGGTGACATCGTCTTGGAGTGCCGTGTTGCTTGCCGTGGGGAACGCAGCGAGGAAGCGCCTGCCGGTTACCAAGCGGGTCTCGGCTGCTTCCTTGCCGCACATACAGATTCAATGCTTGGGATGACAGGTGATGCGATGAGACATCCAGGAGGTTGTGGTTTGTACAGCTTAGGGATACCACGTGTGCATTGCTGATGCAGCCAATGAGACTGCATCATGTGCCAACTGTACGGAGCAACGTTGAGGTCAAATGTCGAAGCGCCACCGACGGAGTAGCTCCGAAGACCCAGCCCGTGGCGGGAGACCTCCGGGCGGACGGCACACGGCGGCGACGCGGACTGCCTTGATTGGAGGTGCTCCAGGGAAACCGCGTAATCCTGCACCACCTGAGAGAAGGTATAGAGTTTTGCGTGGCGATGGTAGGACCCGTCGAGCCCGTCCACGCGAATGAGATGCCAGGCGACCCTGGCCTTGCGTCCGCCGAGGTTTCAGTGCCTGGCCAATGGCGCCTCGGCAAAGCTAGGCGCTTGGCAAACTTGGCAATCGGACGGGTCTCGATTCGAGGCGCGATTCGCTGCGGCCGCGTGGAGAAGGGCCAATGCAGGAACTCGCGCATCGTCCGATTGGCAGAGAAGGCTCGGAACACGGATTTTCGCAGGTCGAGGTGCTGGGCGACGTGCGCACTGCCAACTTGCTAGGCTCCTAGGGCACGGCGAGCTGCTCGGTGGCCTGTGGCTTCCCATCCTGCCATCCAATTCCTAGGCGCAACACCCACCCCGCACAACCTGCGCGTCGGTGTTTGAGGACGAGACAGTCGTGACGAGTTGGTTTTGGTGGGGAAACGGAGATCTGGGAGACCTGGTCTCCTGGTCTCTGACCCGATCGCTGAGATGAACATGGATCGGCAATCACGGAAGATGTGTGGACAACACAAAGTGTACGGAGTATGTACATGGAAATTTGGGGAGGATCGATTCACGAAATACAGGCGATATCCGTACACGAGAATGATACTTCAAATGGCTGGGAATGTACAGATACTGGAAGAAACGCTGCTTGGCAACGGGTCCCTGAAGTCACTGGGCCCATGTGAACTCCCTGGTAGGAGGGAAGAGGGGCCAGGCAAGATGACCCGCCCCTTCTCTCATCTGCATTGCTCCGGATCCTGGGTCATATACTCTCCGGAATCTCTCGCTCTCTCACTCCCATTTCGGGTCGATCCCTTTTCCCGGTAGTCGTAGGTATCACACTTTCCACTCCTTCTCCCCCACAAGTGCAGCTCCGTCATTTGGCTACGGACACGCTTCGGCCATCATTTAACCATTACAACTGCCCCGGGCGACGCTTTCCGCCCTCATTGTTTTCTTGGCGTCCTGTTCAGGAAATCAACGACACATTCTCTTGGACTGGCATGAGCAGGTGAAGACACAACCTCAGCATTTTTACACCATTTTACACCACTTCCTGGGGACACGGCGCCTGAACGCGAAAACAACCCCGCATCCAACTCAACAGCCCCAGATACTGCTGCAGGACTCAGCCAGTATTGGGAACTGTTGCAACCCGCCCATTAAACAAATACTCGACGACACAATCCTTTGATAGTGGCCATCCACTACCTACGACTTCGAGAGCCAGACCCCGAGAACGATCAACTTGGATGCCCGCGAACAGCCAGTCTTGAGTGGAGTGCAAAGCTTCTGAGGAATCGAGATTCAGGCAATCTTCGAGTCATCATGGCGGCCCCCGCAAGCTCAGCAGCTGGCGGACAGCGACAAGCCGGGGACACGTCGAGCGTGAACCCGAGGGTCGTGAACGAGATGCTTTCACATTACCTGCTCATCGTTCTCGGTGCCATTTCCGCCGCCCTCGCGATCTGGAGAATCACCACACTCCTGGTCAGGTATGTGCGGACCGTGACGTGCCTGCAGAACGACACGCAGCGGTACTTTGCACAACCGTCCGAGAAGTACTCGTGGTTGAAGAAGAACGTCGTCTATGCGCCCATCCTGAGCAAGCGCCACAACCGCGAGTTCCAGCTCAGCTCGGCCCTCAACGCCGGCACCCTGCCCACCCGGCTCCAGCTCGTCTTCCTCCTGGGCTACTTGGCCACTAATGTCGCTTTTTGCGTCATCACAATCGACTTTTCCGGAGAGTTCACAGCTGTTGCCAAGCTCGTGAGGAACCGGACCGGCGTGCTCGCCGTTGTCAACATGATCCCGCTCTTCCTACTGGCCGCCCGGAACAACCCCCTCATCAGCATGCTCGGCATTTCTTTCGACACCTTCAACCTCCTCCACCGGTGGCTGGGCCGCATCGTGGCTCTGGAAGCCGTTGCCCACACCCTAGCCTTCCTCGTCAGCGCCGCGTCCGACGGCGGCTGGGCCGGTGCTTTCAACATTGTGTTCAAGGTCCAATACATGATGTGGGGGTTCATTGTAAGTCGTGACCCGACGTTTAATTGGCCTCGTTGAGCTCCTGGCTAACTCGTGGTGCCGGTATAGTCAACCCTGGCCATGTTTGTCATCTGCATCCAAGCATCGAGCATCTTCAGGCATGCCTACTATGAGACGTTCAAGGTGGCCCACATCGCCCTGGCCATCGTGTCGGTCATTGGACTGTGGTACCACCTCGACCTCAAGAAGCTCCCGCAGCTCAAATACCTCTACGCCGTCGTCGCCCTCTGGGCCTTCGACCGCGCCGCCCGCCTGCTCCGCATCGGCTACCGCAACATCGGCGCGGGCGGCACCAAGACGCTGGTCGAAGCCCTCCCCGGCGGCGCCTGCCGCGTCACTGTCACCATGGCGCGGCCCTGGAACTTCAAGCCCGGCCAGCACGCCTACCTCTACATGCCAACTATCGGGTTCTGGCAGTCCCACCCCTTCACGGTCGCATGGAGCGACGAGGCGGAGCACCCCGACAACGAGAAGCTGCACATGGGCCGCAACGACGTGCTCGGCGCCAAAAAGACGACCCTCTCCTTCATCATCCGTGGGCGCACCGGTTTCACGGGCGCCCTGTACAGCCAAGCCGCGGCGCGCCCCGACGGCAAGCTCATCACGCGCTGCCTGGTCGAGGGACCCTACCGCGGCTCGAGCCGCCTGCACTCGTACGGCACCGTCATGCTGTTCGCGGGCGGCGTGGGTATCACGCAGGTGGTGCCCCACGTGCGCGACCTCGTGGCGGGCTACGCCAACGGCACCGTTGCCACCCGCAAAGTCATCATGGTGTGGACGATCCAGAGCCCGGAGCACCTCGAGTGGATCCGGCCCTGGATGAGCGATGTGCTGGCTATGGAGAGGCGCCGGGAGGTGCTCAAGATCATGCTGTTCGTCAGCAGGCCGCGCTCGACCAAGGAGATTCACAGCCCGAGCTCGACGGTGCAGATGTTCCCTGGCCGGCCGAACATCGACACCCTGCTGGGGATGGAGATGGAGAGCCAGGTCGGCACCATGGCGGTGTCGGTGTGCGGGCCGGGCGCGCTGAGTGACGAGGTGCGGCGGGCGGTGAGGAGTAGACAGTATCAGGGGAGTGTGGACTTTGTGGAGGAGGCGTTTTCTTGGTAGCCGACACTCTACATGCAGAGGGAAGGCGGGTGCTAGCGGATGCAGGGCGTTGGGGTTTGGGTTGATAGGCACAGGGCGCAGATTTGGACGGGCAGCCTGGTTTTCTATCTGTCGGCCGCTCCTTATCATGGCATTTGGCGACGAGATTCTGTACATCATTTGCTTGACCGCGTGCTTCGCGAGTGCGGATCGGTATATACCTTTGATGAGCCCAAGACCTTTTGCGAGACTTTCTTTGCCTTGAAGCCTGTCATCACTTGAATTTCCCAGCAGTTCAAGTCTTCAAAGTCCTGAGTGTTGTCTGTACGCTCGGTACTAGTAAATACACACATACAGAAGTGGGACAAATGCCTGACTCGGCCCGCCAAGCCAGCCCAGTGCCGGTCACCCCACCACATCATTCCAGTAAACCCCACTCTCCCCCCAGCTGACGTCGCTTGGCTTCCCCCGATCCCCCCGATTGCACCTCTCTCCATCTCCATCTCCAACATCAGAACCAAAGTCACCAATATCAGACAAGCGGCCTGGTGACCTCTATCCCAGGTTGCAGCATTCCCCCGTTTCAGTGCGTCGCACCAAGGCTCTGTGTTGCCGACTACTCCCAGCCAGATTATTCAATAGACGTCTCCCGTGTGCGGCACAGTTGTCCTTGTGCCTTCCTTGCCTTCCATTGTCCGCCTTTCCATTGTCCGCCGTCCCACTACATCAGGCCTGCCACGTCGAGGCTTTGGCACGGATCTGTGCTTCATACCGCTCTGGCCGGTCGTCCCACCCCGAACCACCCATAGCCTGCTCTGAGCTCGAAGCTACTGCTAGACACAGACCTGCCCGGCCCGACAACCTAGAACCATACACGCAACGCCATACCGTCCGCCACGCCACCCTGAAATACAGATCCCAACCTCGCGCCAACATAAATAACACGCCCATATACGCAGGAATACACTGTCGGGGGAGAGAATACCGCACGCCGTCGCCTCTAATCGGATCTCGCGGAGCAGCCTATCAGGCCGGAATACGCAGCACCTGCCCCCCGACACACCACACACCACACAACCGATACCCTACAGACCCAGCCAGCAACCATGGGCCTCGCATACAACGCCTACCTCAACGGCAGCCGTGTCTACGGCTGCAAGTCGTGCAAAACCCACCTCGCCAACCACGAGGACATCATCAGCCGGGTATGCCCCCATCCCAACCCCCTTCCCCCTCTTTTGTTCCTAAACTCCGCTCCAACCACTTACACCCCCGGGCCCCCCCCCCCCAACAGAACTTCCGCGGCCAGCACGGCAAAGCCTACCTCTTCAACAGCGTCGTCAACGTGGACGCGGGTGAGTCTTCGGAGCGCAACATGACGACGGGCCGGCACCTGGTGCGCGACATCATGTGCCGGGTGTGCGGCGAGGTGGTGGGGTGGAAGTACGACAAGGCGTACGAGTCGAGCGAGAAGTACAAGGAGGGCAAGTTCATCCTCGAGGCGGACCTGCTCTGCACTGTTAGTTGAGCACGACACAGCACGGCACATGGGTTGCTAGCATGGAGGGTTGGTTGGTGCTTGGTTTTTATCTCTTTCCTTGACGTACACATACGGGGACACGTGACGCACTACTGCGGTTAGGGTTGGCGTTTGGGTGGTGTGCTGGTTTCTCTTTGCTCTGACCTGCTTATACACATGCTCAAGGGTCTGGGATGGGGTGGCGGGATGGTATTGTATTTTCCTCTGGATGGGATAGCATAGCACAGAAGGCAGGCCCTTGGGCGCCGCCGACAGTATCTCCCCGGTATAATAGAGGGGGCTTGCCTTTACAGGGGAGAGGCTTAAATTGAAACACATCTTGATTCGAATCCATGCGCCCTACTCTCTGCTAGTCCAAGGTGGCAGAGTGCCCTTCTAGCCTGTGAAAATGCATGGCCAAATACTCCGATCCCGATAAACTAGGCCCGTATGCCTCACAAATCAACGCCTTGGTGATGCACTATATACACCAGCGAAAGTTCCAGGACCATTCAAAGCTAATACGCGCACTCGCACAAATGCAGGCGAGAACACCTAGTTATGCTCAATCGGCTCCTCGGGGAGCAGCTCCTCGACCTCGACGACGCGGAGGAACTCAAACGGCGGCTGGACGATGCCGTTGAAGAGGAAGGTAAAGTAGACGAGGAGCACAAAGCCGACCACCTGCAGCCACTTGAACGTCTCCCAGCCCAGGCCGAGCGAGACGATCCAGATGAAGAGGGTGCGGCACGTGTCGATGGTCGACCGCGACGTGGCGCTGACGCTGCGCGTGACGGAGAGGCCGAAGAAGTTGAAGCCGCTGGAGCCAGTGTTAGCAGACCAGACCCCACTGCCGTCCGTCTCCGGCAAGGGAGGAAAGGATGGGATGGGAGGGAGGGAAGGACAACGCACCCGATGCTGACCATGATCAGGAGACTCGAAACAAACACCGGCTTATGCTCCCAGAACTGCCGCCACCCCTCCACCATGTCAAACGGCCCGTACCGGCCGGCGTCGGTCCTCCCGACCGCCAGATGCAGCACCACCATCCCGAGCAGCGTCACCGAGAACCCAAACAAGCCCTCCCAGCCAACCACCCGGATCGGCTCGATCGCAGACCGCTCCAGGATCCACTCCTCCAGCACAAACTGCGTCGCCGTAAAGATCTGCGCGCCCGCAATCATCAACACGCCCACAATCACCCGCAGCGCATCCGCCCCAACCTCCCCGGCCTCCACACCCTCGCCCCCATCAGCACCACCACCACCACCCCCACCAGCGTGCTTCCGATCCGGCTGGATCGCCCCGGCCAGCCCCACGACCGCCACGCCGACCACGACACCCACCAGCGACAGCCACTGGAAGGCGTGCAGGCGGCGGCGCAGGAACACGACGCTGAAGACGCCGACGAACAGCACCAGCGCGCCGCGCGTCATCTGGTAGATGGAGGCGGCGACGAGCAGCAGGCCCGCGTTCATGAGCGTCGTGCCGAGGATGTCGCAGACGGCGGGCAGCGCGAGCAGCGCGACGCGCCAGCCGCGCAGGACCGACGGGCACGTGTGGCCGTGGCCGCCGCCGCCGTGGCTCTTGTGCGGGCAGGCCGCGGTGGCGGGGGATGAGGTGAGCGGGGTGGTGGAGCGGATGGAGCGGATGGAGGCGTTGTCGGACGTGGCGTCGTCTTCTTCGTCTTGTTGTTGTTGTTGTTGTTGTTCTCCTCCTGTGTTGGTGTTGTCGTTGTCGGAGGTGCGGAGGGGTTGGTAGCGGATGGAGGAGGAGGAAGAGGTGTAGCGCTGGTAGAGGGACATGAGGCCGACGACGAGCCAGCAGCCCATTTCGCCGACAAACATTTGCAGGGTTTGGATCACGGGCTGCTCGAAGTGCTTGCGGTTCTTGGGGTTGGGGTCGGTGCAGTTGCGCACGCATTGGTTGTCCTGAGAAGAGGGGGGATGGTGGTTAGCTGGGTCCGTCGTCGGGGTTGAAGCGGGGAGAGCATACTTGGTACTTGGTCAAGAGCGTGTTGCAGACACCGGTGAACAGCATCATGCCCACCAGAAAGGGGATGACCGCCCGCGCGGGAATGATGGGGCCCGCCATCGTGATGTCGGAGTCGGGTCGTGGGAGGTGGGGGGTTGGTGTCAACTCCAGAAGGAGAAGAGAGGGCAGAGTCGAGGTGCCTGGATAAAGGCACAGGTGCAGCGGAGTGACCAGAGCTTGCTGTTCGCGGAGATACTAATACTCCGAAAATCGTAGATACCGCCCCAAGTACGACAAGAGGGAAGCGGTCCCTCGATACCTGTCAAGAATGAGAGGCCAGTGATGCCTCCGCGTCGCTGCCTTTGTATGTAGAAGGCTGGGGGCCGCTGGGCAGGCAGCGGGCTGGGCGCAAGACCCCATGACGGTGCGGTCTCCATTGAACTCCCGATTGGGCCCGCCTACAGCGCCCTGCTGACTGATTGGTCGTGGGCTCTCGGATAAGCCCGAGCACCCCTGGCCTTGCGCCGGGGCCAACAAAGAGCGGATTCATCAGTGGGTCTCGACCCCAAGATCCAGTGGGTTCGCACCCAATGCCGAGGACATGATCAGCGGTTTCAAGCCCAAGGTATCAACACCCGTGCAGTGGGGCATCGATGGGATTGATGAGCTGGAAATGCATTGCCTGAACGAATTGATGCCCCATTACAATAAGCTAAACTCTAAACCAAACCGTTTAAAACCAATGCCTGCTTCCTTCCAACGCCGAACAAAAAGCAAAACGGGTATCTCCCCATGCCCTGTATCATTGCTCCTCTCCCTCATTTCTCTGGATCCCCGGCCGCCTTCTTCTTTTGTTTCGGTTTCTTGTCCTTGATGTTGTTGTAGTGCGGGATGCCCAGCTCCTTGTCGTGTGCCAGCTTTTCGCGATCCTGGTCGGTGAGCGGCACGCCCTCGATGCTCTTGACCTTCTTGCCCTCGAAAACCATGACCAGGCCGCCGACCATTGCGATGATGCAGGCAATGGCCACCAGGAAGCCGGTGGTCCAGCTCGGCCGCGTATAGCGGTTCATGCCCCACATGATGCCGCAGAGGCCGCACTGGGCAAAGGTGTTCCAGACCATGCACCAGATCATAAAGTCCATCTTCCACACTTGGGTCGCGGGCGCCCGCGTTCCGGTCAACGGCGCATCGGCCATGGCCGTCTCCGGGATGGGTACCGCGTCCCTCGGAAGATGGTCCGGTATGTTGCCCGGCCCGACATCGGGAGGCAGGTCCTGCGAGCCCGGAAGACGAAACCAGCTGTTGTGAATGCCGGCAAGCCGCCGGAGGCCTTCCTGCTGCCCCTTGATCCGGTACTTGAGGAGCAGGTAGAAGTCGCGGAATCGCCAGGGCGCAAGTCCGAAGGCGGGGACGCAGAAGAGGACTGTGAGAATCTGCGAGTCATATTCGACCCATTTCCGCCGCGGTGAGTCGATGTCGTTGCAGCTGGGATAGCACATGGCCGGCGCGGCGTTGCAGAGAAGCAGGAAGAGCATGCCGCCCCACGCCACCACGTTGAGGCCGTAGATGGTCCAGAAGAATCCCATGGGTGTTGTGACGAATTTCCACGAGGCGATCAAGCCGTGCTTTGTCGACACTTGCCACGAATGCTTCGGCGGGAAGTGGTAGCCATTGGAAAGGGGCTCGGTGGGGTCCATGGCTCCGCTGTTGCCGTTGCCGTTGCCGTTGTTCGCTGGCGCGCCTAGGGTAGCTTCGTCGGAGGACGGCATGGGGCCGTCTCCCGTAGCTGATGGTTGCGGTTCCTCGACGCTCCTCGCTCGCACTCCGGTACGCTCTTTGGGATCAATCCCGACTGCCTCCCTCGTGGCATCGGGCGCCAATGCTCGCATATCCAATGGCGTGTGGCCGGCAAACATCGCGGACGCCTGTTCTGCTCCGGGTGTCGAAGACGCCTCAAACTCGTGCGACGGCTTCTGTATTGACGAGGAGTCGTTCGAGCTGCTTCGGTTTCGGCCATGGTGTGAATCGCTGCTGTGCGCAGGCTCGGCCATCTTGTCGAGAGTCGATACCAAGTAGTGATGAGCCAATGCTGCAGAAACTGAAGGCGAAATGACGCCAGTGGCGTCCGGTGCGCGAGTGACAAAGATCAGGTCATGGATAGGAATGTCGATGTGCTGGCAGTCAAGTCATAAACGACAAAGAGTTACGGAAACCAATTGCTCAGAGCTTCAATTGATGATTGAGAAGAGAACTGAGCTTTGGAATCGAATATATTTGAGCGCAGAACCAACGATCGATTATCTACCGCGACCAGAGGCGCAGGTGGCAAGAGTCTAGACCAGATGCTAGCTTCGCGGCGGCAGGTGACGACAAGGGCCTGATCTGATCGATGCTTAGCGCCAATAGGAAAACCTTGCATCAGCGGCTTGGCAGCAACCCAACAAGCATGCGCAGATCGATATGCGGAAACCAAGTAATTTTAAGTCTGAACTCTGAACCTGGGCAGAGTTCGGGTCTGTAACACTCGTCAATTACCCGTACCTACGTGCGCATGTGCTACGTAAGGATACCGGTCTCCAGCTTCGAAGCCAGCGGTTTCACCCTGCGCTCCACACGCTGAGAGGCGCATTGGCTACCCCGTCTCCAGTCTCCACAGACCCCAATCTTCCTCTTTCCGTTCCGTCTGCTGTCTCGCCACGGCAGCTTCTTCCTCCCCCCTGAGGAGCCTCTCTGTCTCCTCGCACAGCAGCCGTGCCGTCTTCCGAACGGTCTCCGGAAATGAAAATAGGATCACCAGGTCTCGACATTACTTTCATCTGAGCAAACTGGAAAGTTGGCCATGGCTCAGTACTTATGCCTCGTGCTGTAGTCCTTGGGGCTGACCACCAAACCCCTCCCCTTCTTGGCGCCCCTGTACACCGTCTCGATGATGTCTATGAGCTCCTGCTTGTCTTCCAGCACCCAGTTGAGTTTGTTGTTGTTTCCTGTGCCGAAATCACACATGATGTGTTTATTTCGAAAGAAGAACATGATGGCACAGGGGTCGTAGAGCTCGTACATGGCGTTGAAGTCGGGGACCTGCGCCTGGTTAGAGACCTGACCCAGTACCGTGTTGGAGGGGTGTCTGTGGCCGGGCACGTACCTGGTCGATATCGCAGAGGTAAATGACGGCAAAATTCTTGACACGCTCGGCGATCTTGAAGAGGGCCTCATCTTGCTGCATGCAATCCTAGATCGCGTTAGCTGGGCCTCTCATGAAGGGGTATGGCTCCGCCTACAGGATCGTGGTCACGACCGAACCGGATAACGACGACACGTTCTTCCTCTATGTCGGGAAGTTAGCGCTGTACGCATCAGTCAAGGTCGAAACAAGCCATGGCGGCGATGAAGATGAAGCAGTCGAATTGCACGGACCTGATAAGATGGCCTGGTCAACATGCCACCCCGAAGGGAGATGCGGGAGGAGTACGGATCCCATGCTGCCGCCTTGGGTTTTGTGTCTGTTGCATTGTGTCGGCGACGGAGGCGCGAGCAGCCGCCTGTCCAAATGCCCCGCCGTGCGGCTTGCTTTGGGCTCCTGCCCCACCTCCACCTCCACCCCCCCATCCACTGTTCCGGTCCACTGTCCGTCCACTGTAACATTTCATCGTCAGAAAATAACTTTTTCTCAACTCACGACGACGACCATCAGCAAGCCACGACAGCCAAACCAAACCCAACAACCAACATGGCCACGCACGACCACATCACGGCTCTCGCCAACGTTGTGCTGAACAATGTACAATACCAGCACGACTGGACACAAGTCCAAACACACTCGCAGCCAAATCTCCCCCGACCACTGATCTACGGACTCCCGCCCAAGCGCCTCTACGTGCACCCCGACGAGCAGGTCGACATCATCAGGGCCGAAAAGGAGCGTGGAGAG
The DNA here is from genome assembly GCA_033297235.1 of Trichocladium antarcticum. NCBI lineage: Eukaryota > Fungi > Ascomycota > Sordariomycetes > Sordariales > Chaetomiaceae > Trichocladium > Trichocladium antarcticum. The sequence continues at coordinate 2,435,631 of MU853402.1, forward strand.
CCCATCGCCCAGGAACCCGAGCTGGAATGGGTCCTTCCCCTGCATCTCTCGGAAAGTTGGACACCCGGCCAGTTCGCCGCCGTTTTTGATGCCATCGACGCCATCCCCCCAGGCGGCGCGGCAGACCAGGACTTGCCAGGCTTTGACGACTCGGCGTCGCAGTGGAAGCTCTGGAGGGGACCGAAGCGTGGGAAGCGCATTCTTCTTGCCACGGTTCAGGACGACTCGACTGTTACGTACTACTGGATCCACGACGGCCTGGTGAAGCCGCGGCAGAACTGAGTCGGCACTATCATACAGCTGGGCTGCCACGTTTCCAACCAGTCCATTGGGTCTTCCTCATCCTCAGGGCTTGAAGATGACCTTTTGTACCTTCATTTGGTCAAACAGGTCGTAACCCTCGACCGCCTCCGAAAGGGGCATGATCTTGTCGAACATGAAGCTGGCAAAGTCAGCATAACCCTCACAAGAGTTCATCTGGCTGTCCCTACCTGAACTTGTCCTGGTTCTTCGCCAATACCGGGAGCGCCTCGGAAAAGATGGTCCGGACGGGGCAGCGGCCCATCTGGATCTTGAGGTTCTTGCTGTTGCTGGTCAGCACACGACTGCAGCACTCGGAAGAAAAAGGGGGCACCCGCCCATATGCCTCATCACCGCTCCAGGGTATCTAGCCACCGGTTAGCTTCTGTCTCGCCAAACTCACACCCACCAAGACCCACCTCAGCATTATGCACGCCGATACTGCTAATCACGCCAAACGGCCGCAAAAGATCAAACGCCGTCCTCAGCGCCGGGCTCAGCCCCACCACCTCAATCACCGCATCCGCCCCCCTCCCGCCGCTCGCATCCTTCACCCGCGCCAACATCGCCTCCTTGCCGTCCAAAAAGTTCAGCGGCTCCGCCCCCAGGCCCCTCGCCAACTCCAACCTCGACGGCACGCTATCCACGGCAAACACCTTCCGCGGCCCGTACTCCAGCGCCGACACAATCGCGCACAGCCCGACGGGCCCGCAGCCAACGACCACCACCACCGCCTCGCTCGCGGCCTGCTGCTCGCGCTGCAGCAGGCCGAAGGCGTTCTTGGCGCCGAAGAAGCCCGTCGGGAAGATGTCGGCCATGAGGATCAGCGCGGCGTCGCCAATCTCGGCCGGGGCGCGCACGACGGTGCCGTCGGCGTGCGGCACCCGCACGTACTCGGCCTGGCCGCCGTCCAGCGCCGGGCAGCCGAAGAGGCGCGAGCGCGCGCAGCGCGACGAGGCGCCGTGGAGGCAGTAGAAGCATTCGCCGCTGGTTTTGGGGGGGGGTTAGATGGGAGAATAGTTGCTGCTGTAGAAATGGAATAGATGCAATGCACCAGCTGAACCTTGGCGGGGGAACCTCGGATTCAACCACTCACCAGGACACGGTAAAGGGCGCGACGACCTTGTCCCCGGGCTTGACGGTTGCGACCTCGGCGCCGGCTTCGACCACCGTGCCGACGAACTCGTGGCCCATGATGAAGCCGGCCTCGGACGGCTGGTGGCCTCGGAAGACGTGCAGTTCGCTGTGTGTGCGGTATTGTCAACAAACCAAAAACCCCCCCACGGGATCCGACCGTGCCACATACGAGCCGCATAGCGCCGTGGCCTGGACCTTCACGATGACGTCCTTGGGGTCTTGTACTGCATTCCCCAAGTCAGATGTTTCCGATCAGGTCGGTCGGTCAGGTTCAACGCTGGGGGTACTTGCGCTTTGGGACTGGCCGGTCTTCGACGGCGACCTGCCGGGGGCCGTGGAAGACGACCGCTTTCATAGTCGCTGGGAGGGTAGGTTCCGACATGTTGCAGGCGGCTTGGGATGTCTAGATTAGATATTATCTCAGATCTATAGATATCTCAGAGAGGAGATGAAATAACAGCATCAACCCGGAATCTCAAAGCTGGCAGCCCGATATGGATGGAATCAGACAAAAGCGCAGGTGCTGGTGGCGTGATGTCAGCAGTTGCTCATCCGGGCACCGTGTAGGTAGTGATTATCCAGATGTGGTTGACGGAATTCCTAGCAGAACCACAGGACGGCTTTCCCAAATGCACCCCTGCCCCGCAATGGGCTCCGACCGAGCGGCCGACCCGGCGCAACGCACCGAGCCGAAAGGGCAGGGAACAATCCACGACAGGACAGGCCGCAGCATGCCGAGGTCTAAAGTTGCGAACTCGGAGCAAGCCACTCCTCAGATTTATGGGGGTTTTATGGATTGCCCACGTGGCTATGTAGCTAGGACGCATCGAAAGTACCGGTATTTCGAAGTGAAGCACACCATCAACAGCCCCGCAACTCCACCCCGGACTTCTCCCTCCGTTGTGGAACCCCACCATCGACCAACCTACGAATGTACTCAGGTGAACGAGAAGTAGGGCCATGGGGATAATAAACAAGCCAGTGGGACTGCCCTTCTAGTATGCTCAGCCGGCGAGAAGAAGCAGTTAAAGAATAGGACCGTTGTAATATCTATGCGTGCTCCATCTCTCCCATCTCTCATGTCTGAGATCATTGGCGCAGCACGACAACGATCGTTCCGCCGTATCTTGAGCCACTACACCCCTCGCTCACACGACAAACGGCTTCAATTCCACCCTTCGGCGACGATTCTCACCCGACCCAGCCTCTTGACCAACTGGGAAAGGCTCAAATAACAATAGTAGCTGGTGCCGTTGACCCTGCCGTGCCTCGTTTCCCATCCTTCCTGTCCCATTTCATATCCCCTCCTCGTCCTCTGAAAACCACAAGCTAAACAGTAGCAAAAAAGGTGGTATATGGGCTTGATAGCAAAAAAAAGAAAACGCCATCAACACCGTTCAAATACCAACGCCATATCATAGCGCACGAGACCAAAATATCAGGGGTAACCCTCCAAACAGCTTGATCAAAGAAGCAGCAGTATCCCCCGGCCCTAGCAGGCACATGTGTCCCCGTCCTGCTCCTGCCAAAGCGTCGGGGTTCCAGGTTTGCCGACAAACGCCCCAGGATAACAAAGGAGAAGGGGAATCATGCCTGTGCGCCTAAAACAAGAATAGAAACAAAAATCATCGACAACCCAGACCAGCTCATGGAGACGACTGCGCATCGCCTGCAGCCCCTCCAGGACGTGATCAGTTGAGTGGCTGTCGTTGATCCTGTACGTCCCGCCAGGCAGGACGCGGACCACAGAGAAATCGAAGTTGCCGTCATGGAAGCCATGACGTCCAAATTACCAACAAATATGTGCAGAGGGGAAAACAGAGGGGGGTGGAAAGACCGCGTGAGCCACGGGGTCAACCCGGGCCACCCCTTCGTCTGCGGCCGCGGTTGGGCCCATCGGGTCTTTGCGCGAGGACGTCGCGCAACTCAGGGTCGTCTTTATCCTTGTCGACGTGATGTACTCGAACATGCCTTCCATCTAGTTAGATCCATGTTCCATCAAGGGAGAAGCGGGTACACATCTGGATTTACCTCTGAAGATTGTCTGGCCGAGGGTATTTGTGCTCCCTGTCAGGGCAGAACGGGCAGACATAACCAGGAGAGTCGTGAACAAGGCCGTGCCGTATCATTTCATTCTTCCGCTTGAAGCCTTTGCCCGTCTCGCCACGAGGGCAACCTGCGACCGGGCAATAGTGTGGCCTTGCAGAAGAGTGCACGTTTGCGTGCGAGTTGAGTAAATACTGCGTTTGGAATGGCGGCGCGGTGCAGCCAGTAAACTTGCATTCGTATGACCCTGTGATGGTGAGACCATCGATGCTCATCCTATCCACGACTGCCGTTGCTGGCGTAGAGCCCGAGTGGTCTGAGCCCGGGGTTTCGGTGGAGCTGCTGGTATAATCGAGTGGCCGATGCAGGCCATTCGTGTTCTGATAGTAGTATCCGGTACCCAGGATCGGGGGGGCAAGCGGGTGGCCTGGCGAAAGCGGATCTCGGTAGGGTTCGACTAGTGGGATGGGGGGGGAGGCGAGACGACCATGTAGAGACGGTAAACGGGGCATAATGGTCGGGGGGGAGCCGGGGAAGCCGTGATGTGTGGTCCTCGACCCATTTCCCCCAACATGATTGCTGCCAAGTTGTTGTATGTCTCCAAGTTGGGCCCTGATGGAGGGTAGAGTCTGGCCATTGCTTTCGAATCTCGGCGAGTTTGGCTGAATGGGCGCTAAGCCTTCGCCGTGGCTGTTCGATGGCGTGGTGGCAGTGGGCGACTTTAGGTCCATGTTTAGGGATGAAGGGGTCGCGCCCGTCCCACGTGGTGAATAAAGGCTGCGGGGGCTGTAGGGAGACGGCATCGCTGCCGGGCCCGCCCGCTCTCCTTTTAAGGGTTCGATTCGCTTCGTTGGTATCGCCGCGGGGACCGGAGCCGTGTGCGTTTGTCCTCCTACCACGTCATTATCGGTGACTGGCGGAGTTGGACCTGCATTGGCAGGCCCCGGCTGAGAGTCTGTAACGGCGGCCAGCGCGCCGACGGCCAGAGATTTCAAGTCCAGCGCGCCCATGTCCTCGTCCTTCGGGCTGTGGGGGCGCATAGACATTCTCTGCGTCCTGGGCTCGTCGTCACTCAATCCGTCATGATCCTCCCCCCCACCGATCCAATGCCCGCCGGGAGACCCGGCACAACCGGGAGTTTCACGCGGTTCGTGGTCCTCTGTGTCTTCGGTCTCGGACGCTAGGGCGTCGATATCGGCGTAGGCCGCAGTGTCACGCCTGTGTCCGTCAAGATGGCTGATCAGGACGGCATAACCCTGGCTGTGCCTCGCCCTGCTTCGGCGATTAGACCTCTTGTTGCCGGGGCTAAGAGGGGGACTGACGGGCGAGGGAAGGGTTGAGGCGACGCTCGGCGACGGTTGCAGCGTGGGCCGGTGCGGCTCCAGAAGCGGGCTGTTCCTGGGTAACACCTCATCAGGATCGTACAGGTCGCTAGCCGGGGCGTGAGTAAAATTTGGAACACCCGACGTGCTCATAGCTTCGAGTGACTGTTTAGTGCTATTAGACTCACGGTACAGTCGTGCATCGGCTCGCCATCGACCGCCGGCCGTTGGCAAAAAGTCCGGTGAACGGAGCACCCAGTCCGACACTTGGCTCAGTGACCCTTGAAAATCCTTGGTTGCCTTCCGTTGCTTGTTTTCTCGACGCGGTCCTTCGCAGACGCCTGTCCTCGGGTTGCTGGCAGAGCAGGACAAAGGGATACAAGCGCGGGGAGCGGGAAGCGAGCATATAAGAGCCGCACACACAGCCAGGGATGGGAGAGACCCGGCGGAAAGCAACACAACAGGAAGCTGCTCAAAACCGGGTGTGCCGCGTTGGAAGAAAGAAGGCCGGGAACAGCCCCGTGACCAGTTGATTGAGTGGGGGACCGTAAATTGCAAACTTGTCGGGATGGAGAGGGGTGGCTGGGCTGGGGTGTCCTTCACAAGAATGCGGCTCAAGGCCGTAACGGCTGTGGGGAGGCTCCGCACCAAAAGCCAAAAAAATGGCAGCGGATGGGATATCAACCAGGTTAGCGAGCGGCGTAATCCAGCTTGGGCTGGCAAACACAAGCACAAACGTTGCTTGGCTTGGATGGTCGGATAATTGTTGGGATCGTCGAGGGTGAGCTGCGGCTCACGGAAGCTTGTCGCAGCCGGGGGTGGCAGTTGGGAGCCTCTCTTTAAGCCGCAATGACAGCCACCAAGGGCGGCCCAAGGCGCAAGGGCTGGGGGAACAACCTTAAGTCGATGCGGTGCGTTTGCGAGGCGACGTGACGGCTAAGAGTGGAGGCGGGGCAGCGACCGCCAAGCCAAGCTGAGGAGTAGGCCCACTATGACCGAAACCAGCGAGCCCGTCCCCGACCACCAAGATGCAGGGGTTTGGGTCCAGGTCCAGGTCCAGGTCAAGTCCAGGAATCCAGGCGAGCCAGGAATCCAAAACCTCAGGAACCAAGTCTCTTCTGGGGCCGGGCAAGACCTCGACTGCCGACCAAATGCGCGTTGTGATGCCTCTCACGTTGACGGAAACCGAGCCGGGAACTGGTCGGTGTGCGAGGGGTCAGGCGTCCGGGTGGAACACTGTACTCCCCTTGAGGGCGCTGCCCGAGAGAACAGATGAGGCTCTTTTTGCGCAGCGACCAGGTTTGCACGGTTCTGTTTCGCAGATCTGCAGGTCGCAGGTCTCGACGCTTGCACTCGGCGAGTCGATCCCTCGAAGGTGTAATCGTAATGTAATCCGGTAGGTGGTCAGGCGGTTCCGAAACTCCTGGAATTGAAGTATATCTATAACGTCGTTGGAGACGGGAAAAAGGCTCTGGAGGGGGGGGGGAGCAGGAGCGATGGCAGGGCATCGAGGAGGAATGCGGGCAGGCAGTCGTGTATGGCCAGAATGGCCCAGCATCGGCGGGCACGCGCTGAGACTGTGGGGCACCCTTGTTCATGAGTGGAACTGGCAGGACTGGCTCACTGGGCATCGGGAAAGGAAAGGATAACTGCGGATATGCCACTCTCCACACAGCGAGGGTTAGGCGCGCCTTCCAGTTCGACACTTCAGCGCCAACTGCCAACTTTGCAGTTCTGTACAAAACTCGTTGGATACCACGAGGGCGTGGGGTCTGGTCTGGCACCTTGCAGCAGGGATTGAACAGCACCTGGACCTTCCGATGAGGCGGCCATTCTATTCTGCAGGGTTCAAATGACAGGAACCTGGGGTCAGACGTCGTCCCATCAGTAGACAATTTAAACTTTTTTCTACATGTACATTCTCTCGATCGCTTCTCAAGTACGCCTAACAAGTCGTGCCGCCTCTCCAAGTCCCCAGCCACACACGCGCGCGTCCAGCCTCGAAAGACAGAAAGCACGAGATGATTGTACATCATGATTGCACAGCAATAGATGCAACTAATCGAAAGCCAGCGACAATAAGATCGATCCCATTTTATCCCATCCCCCACACCTTCGTCCCATGTGCTCAAGGCCCCAACCGCTCTCGGTCTGGGCTGATGTGGAGCCGGGACGATCCTATGTAGGAATGTCGTCGGAACATTGAAGTCCCCGAGCGGCCTCGATTTTGTCGATCTTCACCTCGCCGGCCACGGCATCACTACCAGGAGACACCATAAATCCAACAACATCACTGTTGGGCGCCGGGAACATCGCCGCGCGCACTCGCACAAACCAGAACACCTCAGCACCGATGTATTATGGTCGCGCGGATGGGTGGGTGGGGGTCTGGTGGTCCAGGGGATGCTAGGCGCTGATTGGGCATAAGGGAAGACTCAGCCTCACGGGCCAGGAGCGCATCATGCTACGGGCCAGTCCGTGATTCATGCAACTAACCCTGCCAGTCTGAGGCAAGGCGCTTGCGGAGGCTCGAAACCCCCTCCCCGCCTCGCAGTGCAACCTTGGGAATCATCGGTCTGGACTTTTCGTTGCTGCGGGAGAAGAGGAGAAAACTTTACTTTCCCATCCTGCATGGATTAGGGATTGGAAACCGAACATTCGCCCGCAAAGTCCCGCCCATGCAGGACCATCACGTCAACTCACCACCGACTCATCCTCCCGCTGCAGGGACGGCACATAGCGTTTACGGAGATCAATCGTTCCGAATCGTGTGGACCCAAGTCAGGACAGAGTTCCATGTCATGGAGGCCTCGCGCAGCTTATCTGCCGCAAAGTGGCACACATTAGGACCAGCGAACTCCGTCTTCGAAACGCCAAGTAACGACGAGGCACGTTGTCCAGGCAGTCCAACCTGCATTCGTCTCCCGTTCGGCAGCTGCCAAAAACCCCGCCAGACAAGATGTGTTACCTGCAATGTATTCCCATGGGCAATGGAATGTACAGACCTGGGGAAGGCTCAGCTCCGAGGAAGAACACCGCCGTCGTGGCACCCGTCAAGTCTCACCCTGCGTGATACCTTCTCATCTTGATCACCAGGCACTAACGAAAGAGTTGTATCCCCAAGCCATCTAGTCCCCCAACCGGGCCGTTGAGCAGATAAAGCTCATCTGCCAGTATTTCTCATCATAACCCCTACTCCTCCTTTCAACTTCTCCACCACCCCCCTTTAATCACAGGATGTGTGGTGAAAGGGATGGCGCCCCAGGAGCAAGCCCCTAATCATACGTTGCTAAGTGAATGAAAACGGCCTGGCAAATGCGTTTAATTTCACCCAAGTCTCATCTCGGTTGCTGCTGTAAAAGTAATGCACACAGTCCTTGGCCAGGCGGGTGCTGTCACCGTACACCGTTCATGTCATCCCTCCCAGGCATATTTGTCGCTGGTCTCATACGATACGGATTAATCCACGGTACTCATCTGCGTTGGGACGGCGTTTAGGGCCGGCTGGCCATCTCAGAGGCGCCCCTTGGCAGTCGAAGATATAGAATGGGGTTGGGGCCTCGAGTCGATGGTAGAGAAACCACCGCTTTGCCAAGGGACATCTAGCAGGTAACTCCTCGCCCTCGCTCGTTTTCTGTCCTTTGTCAACAACACTCGGTGGACTCCAAAGAAAGGCCCACGACTCTTGAAGGATTCATCCTCTCCATCCGAGCTCTGTACTTGGCTGGGGTTCCTCGCGAAATCTATACCAGATTTCTCGGCATCCAGAAGTTGTTCTATCCAAGACTACCACAGCAAGCCTAAGCATCAAGATCCCTTCAATTCCATGCCCAGTCACAGAGAAGTGAACAACTCAATCCTCGTCCGCATTCTCCCACTCCCCCAAATGCACCAACCCATCACTCAGCACCTCCACCTGCACACCACCCTGTCTCGCCCTCCGATCCCCACCCCCGCTTCCCCCAATCTGCTCCAGCACCACCCACAAACCCCCCCTCGAACTCGCCACCCCAGGCGCAACATCCACCTCACCCGTCCTCAGCCCCATCGACGCATCCGCAAGCTCCCCCGCCTCACCCCCAGACACAGCCAGCACCTGTCGATGCGGGCCCGTCCCCATCTCCACCGCCACCCTCACCGCCGCATGCCCGGCCCCCGCCTGCACCGACCGCGCAAGCACACTCAGCCGCGTCAGCCGTCCGACCCCAAGCCGCGCGCGCACGCGCTCCTCGCCGTCCGCGAATCCCGCCAGCTGGGGCGCCGCGGTGCGCAGCCGGCCCGCGGCGTCGGCCAGCACGGGCCGGACGTCGACGGGGACGGCGGCGCAGACGCGCAGCGCAAAGTTGGCTGTGTGGCCCGGCTCGAAGGTGCTGAGCACGACGGTGTAGGTCCCCGCGTCGAGCGGCCGGTTGGGCGCGGTCACGGATGCGGCGGTGCAGCCGCGCTGGTACTCTGGGCTGGCGGCGAGGACGTCGCGGCCGTGGATGGCGGTGATGCGCTGGGCGGTTTTCGTCTGGTGGTGTGGGGAGAAGAGGAGGGCGATGTGGATGGGGAGGTCGCGGGCGTCGGTGCTGAGGATGAGGGAGAGGGGGGTTGGGCGCGGGAGGGTGAGGGCGTATTGCGGGTTGGTGAAGTAGGTTGGGTGGGCGGCGCTGCCGCCTGCTGTGCGGTGGGTCCAGGCGCCCGAGACGACGGTGGTGTAAGGGAGGGGTTCGGCGGCGGTGGAGATGGCCAGGGGGTCGGTGGAGAAGAAGGAGAGGGTGAAGGAGTATGTGGTGAGGGGGAGCTCTGACTGAGCGATGACGAGGGTCTGAGGCACCCCGGGGGTAGGGTTATACCGGAGGAGGGTGTTGGGGCTGTCGACGTATGGCCCTTGGTGTAAGGCATGGTGTCCTTCAGAGATGGGAACGCGAGTCCCTGGCGGCGAGGTGGCGAAAACGGTAAGGGACATGAAGCCGAGCTGCTTGGAGACGTTCGCTAGGGAGGCGTCATGGCAGTCTTTCTCTGCCTTGCGCGCCCGCAAGATTTCGAGCTCGCCGTCTTGCCAATGGCGGCTGAGAAGGACCCAGATGGGCCTCCCGGATGGAGATAGCACGCTGTATTGTGGGTTGTGTGTGAAGACAAGCTCTTCCGTCTTGTCCGGCATGTCCCATTTGAAGTGATGGTCCTGACGATGCGTAAAAAGCGCCGGACTCCAGTTGACGTAGAGAGAATCGAAGTGTTGCAGGACGTCCTCAATCGCCATCCAGAACTGATTCGACGCGCCGTCAGATGTCGATGATGCCGGTCCTGCGGTGTGTACTTTGAGTGTCGCCGAAGAACCGACACCGGTCCATACGAAGCTATCACACCAGGGGTTTTTGATGAGGAGTAGCCGACTTCCCTCCTCTTTTTTCAAATCGACCACCGCATAGTCATGCTCTCTTACCAGGCCTAGCGCTTTCTCTTCCTCGGGCAAGATATTTCCTGTCCCGAGGGTAAGTATTGCACTGCCTTTGTCATAGGCCTTTTTGATCCTGTTCCACGTCTCGTCTAGCTCGATATCATCGCTAGGGATTCTGATGTTAGCCTGCGGTTCTCGAGACAATTCGGGACTCTGCTCGCCTCTGGAGAAAGATCTGCTCGGGGATCCAACCGGTAAGAGCATGGAGGTCTGTCCCTGAGTTGCTTCCAGGGAAGTCGTAGCCGCCACGTATTTTCAGATACGCCTTCTCGACCAAGGCCGGCCAAATCAGTCTGGGGTTGCGCCGATCAACAACATACAGAGAGCGGTCGGTTGATGAAGCGGGCAGACGGTCGTCAATGACGATCTGGCGCCAACAACCGTTGAAGTACAAGCGAAACACATATTTGCCCCTTCTGGAGATCTCGGGTCGCATAGTTTTGTGGTTGAAGGGGCAGATAAGTGACGCGAGCAGCTATCCAACACACCTGTCAGCGACCACCATAAACCTGCCAGTTTCTTTGACTAGCTCACCGAATGTTGAGTCGGGCCCAAGTGGCGAGCTGCAGCGCACAAGCTGGCTACAACGGAGCAATCGGTTGCCAGGTCCTGCGCCAGGTCCATTTCTTCTTTGGCGACCATGAGTAGCTCCGGATCTCCGTTGACGCCTTCATCATTGGCCCTCGGTTCAAGTTCAGACGGGCGCCGCCAGCCGGCAAATATGGCCTCCTGCTCAGCTGAGAAGGAGAATGGTGATGGGTCGCTTCGAAACAGAGGATGAGTTAGCAAAGCCGGATGGGAATCGCCCGCACAGCGTCTTACACGCACATGTAAGAGTCCCCCGGGCTCCCAGCACCCGACAAGCTTCCCGGGTCAGGGGCGGATTCCCAGGGCAGAAACACATTGCCGTGCAGACGTGAGGCTCTCAAAATGATAGTCTTTTCGGCGGTGGTCAGGGTGCGAGTGGACTCAGGTATGGGCGGGCGGGAGGCGGCAGCAGCGGCCTCGGCGTTTGCTTTGAGACGCTCTCCGAGTCCGGCGAGCTCGGCGAACTTATGTCTAAGACGGGAGCGCTCTGCCGGCGTCTTGGCCCTGCCGGCGGCATGCATGTACAATTCGGCAGCGGCGATGGCATGCTTCAGCGCCTCCTCCCCCTGGGCTCTCACCAGACGGCGCTCATGTTCCTGGTGTCGCAGTCAGATGCTATTACTTTATGTATCGCATCCACTCCTGGTCGTGGTCGCTGCTCACCAGGGCTTGGGCCTCCATCGCTGGTGGAAGCTTGGGGGTTCTCCCTCCGCATTAGTCAATCGTTGGGCATGCGACTACGACCTGATCTGCAGGCGTCACGGTGCCTGGAATATCGGTATAACCTGCTGCAATAGTATCAAGCACCAGATAACGATGTAAGATGTGATGGATGGCAAGCAAGATAAACGATCGCCAAGACCCAAGTGTCCAATCGAACGCATGTCAAGGCTTGCAGATTCCCAAACCTGCACCAAATCGGTTGCTTGGTTGGTGGAGAAAAGGGCTGTTTGTTGAGAAAAGATGACACCTCAATCTGGTTTCGTTCAGCAGCTCCTTCTTCGATCTGTGTTAAAAACAACAGAGCAGCCTAGCCTTGGAAAGAAAGCGCATCCCCAAGACGCAACCCCGGACCATAATTTGGCAGGAGCATCAATCCTAACCTTCCATCGTGAGACAGGAGCCGTCAAACCTGCCGTTTTTATTATCTTTTGATTTGAAGCGCCGGATGAATATGCTCTCCAAGAGTCTAGACAGGGGCTGTCGAGTTCCGAAACGGGGCCGCGGCCCGGGGATATTAGTGACGTGACTGCTGAATCGCGATTCTTTCAGTGGGGGTTGTAGCGGGGCAATGGAAGCCCACAGCGTTTCCCCGAGCTTGACCACTGTGGACCGCAGCCGAGGTTATCCGGCTACCGATATCACGGGCGCAACACAGTTGGAAACTGCACTCGACCCACAAGCTTGCCGGTCGCTCCTCGGCCGTCTTAATATGGGGTCGGCCCTCCCTCTGGCAAGATGTCGCCGTTCGCCGTCCCTGTCGTCATTCTTTGATTATCCTTTTCGATCTGGCGTTGTGTGCGAATTGCGCATAGATACCTAATTATACGTTGCCTGGAACATCTTCTGCTGTTCTCCTGCTCTCGACGCTGCCGAGGCAAACTGCCGTCATCTGTGGGGCTTGCGCCGGCATCTATTCTCGATTCCAAACTCCGAATTCGCAGATCTACCTTCGAGTCCGACCGTGACAAAAAATCACTGCCCGCGAATCGCACGAGAACCTCCCGCACGTTCCATACGGAGGACAGACAGAAGAGATAGCAATGGCCGTGCAATCAAAGCCCATCCCGATCGGGCCCTGGGGAAAAGCGACGGCTGGCGCAGCCGGTGCAGTCCTCGCCAACACCCTTGTGTACCCGCTAGATCTGTGCGTAAAGTCGGCGTCCATCCGATGTACTTGCAGTTGCTGATCCAGCGTGTTGGTGCAGCATCAAGACGAAGCTCCAAGTCCAAGTAAAGCGCAGCGACGGAGACCAGGCCGACGCGAATGCCGACGAGCCGCACTATGCGTCGACATGGGATGCCGTCACCAAGATCGCCTCGGCTGAGGGCCTCTCGGGCTTGTACGCTGGAATGAGCGGCGCCCTGATGGGTGTCGCATCGACTAACTTTGCCTACTTTTACTGGTATTCGATCGTCCGTACCGTCTACATCAAGTACGGCAAGGGGGGCGCCCACCCGTCCACGGCCATCGAGCTGTCTCTCGGAGCCGTTGCCGGCGCTCTTGCGCAGCTCTTTACAATCCCTGTCGCTGTCGTCACAACCCGGCAACAAACGCAGAAGAAGGAGGACAGGAAGGGCATCATGGACACGGCACGCGAGGTGATCGAGGGTGAGGATGGCGTCTCGGGGCTCTGGCGGGGACTGAAGGCGAGCTTGGTCCTTGTGATCAACCCGTCAATCACATACGGCGCGTATGAGAGGCTGAAGGACGTCTTCTTCCCGGGGAAGGCGAGCCTCTCGCCATTGGAGGCGTTTGGTAAGTTTTGACCACACGCGACGACAGTTCAATGGGCTAACTTGGCCATCCAGCCCTCGGTGCCATTTCCAAGGCCCTGGCCACCATCGTCACACAGCCCCTGATCGTCGCCAAGGTCGGCCTGCAATCCAAGCCCCCTCCGGCACGCCAAGGAAAGCCGTTCAAGAGCTTCGTTGAGGTCATGCAGTTTATCATTGAGAAGGAGGGTCCCCTGAGCCTGTTCAAGGGCATTGGGCCGCAGATCCTCAAGGGCCTGCTGGTACAGGGCATCTTGATGATGACCAAGGAGCGGTACGTTTCGACAGCCGGTTTAAAAACGATGGACACTGACCGATTATTGCAGGGTTGAACTCATGTTTGTCCTCTTCATGCGCTATCTCCAGGTCATGCGGTCGCGGCAGGGCAGGAGAGCTGGTGATCTGGCGAATGTAGCCAAGCTTGCTGTGCCGTTGACTGTGAAATAAAGGCATCGCCTCAATTCGATTGTCGATCCGGCCACGATGGTTGGGTTTCACTTGAAAGACGTTTAAAAGCGCTATCTGTATAGAGGAGGCTGTAACCGGCCGGCATCTGAAACAGTTTTTGAGTGAGTTTGTGGAAGAAATTTGTACACGGATGCTGCATATAGAGTCTCTTTTTTTTTCAGGGGTGGTGTACGGATAATGAACAATATGATTTCATAGCCTGAAGACCAAAAGTTGATGTTGCTTGGGAGAAAGAGCCGTGAGCCTCATCTGTTACAAACACGAGCGTACATTATCACCCATTTTACGATACAAATTTCGTTTCGGCGTAATCTGGAATTTTAGCCACGGTGCAGCCCCGCACTAGCCACACCCACCAATTTAGGGCAGCCCAAATTTCCTCCCACTTTTGCGTATTCCCGAAGTGAACCTTGCACCCCAGCTTCTCAGACTTGTCATCGTCGTCATCCGGAGCCGAAATCCATCACAATGGCCAGTATGTAGTGCCCTTGAATGCCAGAGGTTTCTCGCGGCCAAGATACTGACGGGTCTCTCTAGAGTCCAAGAACTCGTCTCAGCACAACCAGTCGGCCAAGGCCCACCGGAACGGGTACGCGACATCAACCACGAAATGCCTCCGAAATAAGGGCTGACAGAGAGATCACTACAGCATTAAGAAGCCGAAGACCCAGAGGTACCCCTCGCTCAAGGGCACCGACCCCAAGTTCCGGAGGAACCACAGACATGCGCTCCACGGCACCATGAAGGCTCTGGTATGCACCCGACGCTCCGTTCGACCTAGGCGCGCGAGATCGATATGGCTGACACATTCTTGTAGAAGGAGAAGAGGGAGGGCAAGCGGGAGACCGCCTAGAATTTCTTTCCTGTTTGCGCGCGACTGGGAGGGGACCATCTTCGGACATGACCTTTACGAAGGGATTCTGCGGTGACGTGACCGCATCGCTACTGGGCCGGCTTTTCGAGGTGTTATCTAGGGCGTCATTCGATCAACCAACGGAATGCATTGGCCTCGCAGGAGGCCCAGCTGCCGGGGTGCATCCTCCTTTTCGGGTACGATTTGACCAGACCCAAGCCGACAATGTGTGTGATACCGAACGTGTGGTGAGCGATCTGCGACTTGCGCTCCACGGACTCGACCGTCATTCATGGGGTGCTCAACTTGACAAACGGCATTAGTGTGTACAGCGCTGAGCTCTTCCCATGCTCAAATCGTTGAAGAGTAAATCGTGCCAAGAAGGACCTGCCCTGCTATTACCAAACACATTTGTTCTTTATACCCGAAAGACTTTTGGTGCATGAAAGCAAGGCTACATCTAACCAACACTCCATCCCATATGCGGGGAATTGTTTTTTGCCCCTCGCGGGGTAATTCCTCTATTCTCAGAACGGCCTCCGACTGGCATCCAGATAGTATCATGACATTTCCAATCGTCCTCAAGCAGGGACCCATTCATAACTGTGCCGCGCGCTTATTCGGACACCCAGCCTCTAAAGTTGTCAGAAATCAGAATGTCAGACCAACATCAAGGCCGGGGTTTCGGCTTGGAAGCCATGAAATCCGTGCGGCGTACTGTAGTGATTCTCTGAGTCAGCTCGCGTGCGTGCCGATAGAGGCTTTCCAATATGGCACGAGCTGGCCAGGGGTTTTATGTGCCATTCGTCTGATGTTGAGCTGCCGTAAGACTGCCAACGGGACAGCAGTGCTTGGCGTCTGCCCTGTTGGGCTGAGGGCCCAGACTCCAGACTCGCCAGCTACCTAGCAGACGATCTTGATGCACAAGACAAACTCGAAACTGCGAGCGAGAGGAAACTCATATCATAGACATTCATACTCCCAATAACTCTACCGTCCTACCTGATTCTTTAGAACTCATCTAATCCTGCAATCACTTGCTTTCTACGAGGTCGAGGCCTGGTTCCAGCGAGCGGGGCCCAACGGCAGTGGAAAGAAAGACGAAACATCGCTGTGTGGGGCCAAGTCCTCCTATGAAGGTCAGCGACTCCCCAGGCGCCAGGCCGGGCCCGCTTTCGCTTCCGTCTTCCGTCCTTGCCGTTGTTGCAGTCATTCACATCCTCGAGCCGCCAACTCCCTCGTTTTTTGTCCCTTCACCGCGATCCGTCAAATCCGCTGGTTCAGGCCGGCGCCAGTTCCGCTCTTCATTTCGGCACGGATTTCTGAATAGTTTGGAGCTCCTTAATGGGTACGTCGACCTCACTCCCGTCTCCCCTCTTCCCCTCCCGATCGCCTGATGTTTCGTCGTCCCAATTGCGCCTGGTGGAAGGGCAGGTTGGGTGGGTTTTGGACCTTCACAACAACCTCTTTGTCTTGTTCTTTCCCTACCCTTCGTGCCACGACTTAGCGGCACCATTTGGAATAATTATTGTCGCCTTCTCTTCTCTTCCAGAACCATGCAAACATTGGTCTTTTCCCCGAGATCCATCCTCGCGCTGCTGCCTTGCCTGCTAAGCCTCCAACTGTGCTTGGGCTCCCTTGGCTAACTTCATTCTTCGCTTTTGACAGACCGTCGTGCCCTCGAGTGACTCTTTGTTTCGCGAAATTTTCGAAGCTCCTTTGAGGCCAGCGGGTTACTGCAGGAGTTCTCGAAAGTTTCATCTCCTCTTCATACCCTCCTCCGCATCGACTTCGAAACTCCGTCGAGACGAATCTAATATCCCACCAATAATCTCTGCACACACATACGATATCTGCCATTGGTACGTATGAAAGACCTACCTTTCCAGTCCATGAATTTCAATTCTGGAATATCATGAAACCTCTTGCACAAGCTGCGCATCATCATCCGCGTCAGCTAACGTTAATCAGCCACGAGCCCTGTTTCATCCTTCCCTGGCACCTGGCACCGGGCGAATTTTCGAAACACCGCTTTGATTCCTTCACACCTTCATTTATAGACTTTCTCGCCCCGGGCAACTCGTTCGACGCTTGACCGTCGGCTCCTCGACGACAATGCTCAACATGTCCAACATGATGAGCAACCGCAACAGCACACCTGATGCTGCTAGCGTCTCGTCGCTCCGGCCTCCCTCGTCCCGTGCGATCGGCGCAAACAGCCATGGCCTTCGTGCGTCGGCAGACATGGCCGCCCTGACTGGACAAGGTGCCGCGGCTCGGATCCGACCGTCGTCCGACTTCTATGGCCACGTACAGCCGGGACAGACTCAGGGCAACACCGACGTGGATCCTCAGGACAAGCTCGCCCAGCAATGGATTGCCGATATTGACCAGTACGAGACCACGCTCGAGGAAATGGCTGCTGCTACCTTGGACCAGGACTTCAAGGACGAGTTGAGCGCCATTGAGCAGTGGTTTCGGGTTTTGAGCGAGGCCGAGCGCACGGCGGCGCTCTATGCACTGCTTCAGCAGACAACGCAGGTCCAGATTCGGTTCTTCATTCAGGTTCTGCAGCAGATGGGAAAGAGTCACCCCATGTCGGGGGTGCTGTCGCCCGCCAACTTCGATAAGGGTTCGTCTTCCGTCGTGGTCCATCCATTTTCTCGCTCTAACACATTGGTAATGCAGATCCCATGTCGAACCGCCTCAGCGATGCTATGAACAAGCTGAACGTGGACTCGGCTCGGAACTCGCTGCCCCGCCCGAGCGTTGGCTCGAACGTGAAGCGGCAGTCTGGCTTGGATCCGTCGACGATTAATGCGATGTTTCCCGATGCAGCTGCAGCCATTGCTACCGAGAAAGCCAAGTTCACCCAGCAGACGGGCAACCCCCCCACCTCGGCTCGGAACAGTTTTGTGGATACCCGGAACTCGCTGGTGGCCCCGACGATCTCGGCCCCCAAGGATGACCTTTCCGGTCCCAACGGGCCAGCCTCGCCCTGGGGCCCCAACGACCCGTCCCGGCCCAAGTCTTCTTCCGGTCAGCCGCCCATGGGCCAGTTTGTGCAACCTCCCCCGTCCGCCGGCGGTCTGCGGTCCCCTCGGCCTCCGCAGCTCTCGGGCAACACTAGTATTCAATCCACGACGCTATCGACTGCGGACCAAACGCTTTCCGACCTTCCCCTTCTGTCACCGTATGGTCCGAGCGGCAACTGGGCATCAATGGTCAACACACCAATGGTCTCGAGCTTCAGCCAGGCACAAGGGGGTAACGCTGCCGCTGACATGGTGGCCAATGCCACGGCTATGAAGCTAGCGGCTCTTTCGACGGTCAACAACCGGTTTGCGCTGGACGATGTGCGCAAATATAGACGCGCTCGCTCCAACGATGCGCCAGGCCATGGGCAGAGCATGCTGTCACCGGGCCCTCCCGGTATCCCTGGTGCGATCATGGTCAGTGAACACGGAGTTCCGCTGAGCCGGGAGCAGATTATGGCCCTGCAGCAGCCACAGAACTTGAGTTTCGCAGCGCATCGGTCGCGGCCGAACTCACCCGGCATCCCGTTGCAGAACTACGGCCCGGCATTGTCCTTCACTTCTCCCCAGAATAATGGTTTTCTGAGCGCGTATGATGGGACGGCAGCTTCGCTTATGAACAGTATAAACAATGGACTGGGTCCAGTTAATTTGGGTCAATACGGAATGGGTCATCATGAGGGATATCTTTCGGATCACTCGGACATGGTTCGCGGCCGATCTCCGCGTGGTCGGAGAGGCACGTCGAAGCCCCCTGAGGATCCCACGGACCCGACTCTTCTGCAGGACATCCCGAGCTGGCTGCGGAGCCTGCGCCTGCACAAGTACACGGACAACCTCAAGGATATGAAATGGACGGATCTCGTCGAGCTGGACGACAGGCAGCTCGAGGAGCGCGGCGTCAACGCGCTGGGTGCTAGACGCAAGATGCTCAAGGTGTTTGAGCAGGTCAAGGGTAAGTGCTCCGGTTCGAATCGGGATGAATAACGGACAAGGGCTGACAGTCGGCGCGCAGAGGCCAGAAACGATGGGAAGCTGATGGGCTAGTGGCTCTCTACCCCGTTTAGAGGGTCCAAGAGAAAGTGGTGAAGCGGCGGAGCAATATGGACCGCAAATGAGCAAAAGCGACATCGCATTGCTAGGAGCAGAATCGCCGACCAATACTCGATATCCTTTTTCAGCAAGTCTTATGAGCGCCCGGCTTGGACTTTTTGCGATTTAGGGCACGATTGATTCGCTGGATATCCACATGTATACGGGGAATTTAGGAAGCATAGTTTTTGACACGGTCATGGAAGGGCTGGCGTGGTTAATGCCGGTGGTGCTGCTGCCGGCGGCGGTAGTAATTCACGATGAGATTGGTTTGCCGAGTTTGTGTTTTGTGACAAGGCCTCTTGGTTCTTGCTATCAGTGGCTTAGCCCACCCATTTTGACACGCCATTTCAGAGAACATAGGTATTAACAACGTCGACATTCCCCGACTTCTTGATATGAGCAGCTTTATGAAGTCTTGAAAGTTGAAGTCCTATCGTCGCACAGTGCGATCACAGTGTCTGATGCCAGTACAGAGCGTAAACTCCACTTTTGTCAACTTATGAACTCTTCAACTTCTTTCTTCGCATTGCGACTTCCCTCATGAGAAGCACCGATTGGCTTTTGTCTCAATTCAATCCCGACCAACGTTCATGTGTATTGAAGACGGAGATTCCTGAAATTTCACTGGACTAACCGACGGAAGCAAGGTGGTTGAACGATGAGGGACAGCGACCCGGGAAGACTTCAAAAAGTCTAAGAACACAATCGTCACTTGGAAGGAGAGAGGACCTCGACTTGGGGATTGGGATTGGAGGATTGCACGTCGGTGTTCTAGGGTTGCTGAAACATCCTTCACGCCGGTTCCCAGATTCAGGCCCCTTGGAAAACTTCCGAGGATGGACGCAATGGATATCGACGGGCCCAGAGTGGTCACTGGCCAATTCTCCATGAACATGGTGGATCCGACTTTGTACCAGCAGCCCGACGAGGAGCCGGATGCTCAGATGGACGACGGCCAAGATGATGATGTGGCGAGCAACATTTCGGCTGACTCGGACGCCGTCGAACTGCGCGCAGAGGTCGAGCGCTTCGACCTCCAACAAGAAGCCTTCGTGGCCCGCCAGCGAGCTGAGGCATCCGGCATACCCTACCAACCGCCCACCGCGCGCAAACCAGGCGGCCGCCGGAGGCCCAAGAAGATCCTCGGGCCACGAAAGGCCGCAAAGCTCTCGCCGGATATCCAGTTCCGAATGTCCCTCGCGAACGAGGCGTTCCAGCAAAGGGACTATGACAAAACCATCGCCCAGCTTAGCGAGATCATCCGCATCAACAGCGAAGTCTTCAACGCCTGGTCGCTCCTCTCGACGGTCCACGAGACGCTGGGCAACCGCGAGCAGGCAATCTGGTGCCGCATCTCCGCCGCCCACCTGACGCCCCGCGACGTACCGCAATGGATCAGCACGGCCGAATACGCGCTCGAGAGCGTCGAGGACCTGGAAGACGGCCCCGAGAAGGATGAGATGCTCAGGCGCGCATACGCATGCTACACGC
Organism: Trichocladium antarcticum; assembly: GCA_033297235.1. NCBI lineage: Eukaryota > Fungi > Ascomycota > Sordariomycetes > Sordariales > Chaetomiaceae > Trichocladium > Trichocladium antarcticum. The sequence continues at coordinate 2,455,905 of MU853402.1, forward strand.
AGGCCCTTGAAACCGATCGCTCCAACATCGTTGCACGGATGGGGAGGGCGGACGTCATCATGATGCTGGGCAACGCGAGCAAGGCACTGGCCGAATACCAAAAGGCGCTCGCCTACCGGCCCTGGAACATCCGGACGGTCCGCAACATTGCGGATGTTGCGCTCGATGTCAAGGATCCCAGGAAGAGCGCCGATGTCGCCAAGGGGGCGTACCGGCGGCTGATTGACCACCTGCAGGCGAGCGGCACGCTAGATACCGAGGAAGGCAGGTTTGAGTGGTCGGATCTGCGCATCTATCTGGAATTCTTCACCATCCTCGAGCAGTGGCAGGAGGGCGCCCGTGAGCTCAAGGAAATATCACGTTGGCTGCTGGGCCGGAGAGATGAGCAATTCTGGGACCAGTGGGTCGACGACGATAGGGAGTGGGACATACACGACGACAGACGCGTCGTGATGCCTGCGTTCGAGCCCACCCGGTACCCGCAGGACACGTATGGGGAGGCACTTCCGATCGATCTGCGGGCGAAGCTGTACGTTTACCGGTGCAAACTGGGCCGCCTCGAGCACGAAGCAAATATGCACCTGCAGCTACTCGATCCTACAAAGGAAGAAGACTTTCTGGACTTCCCCGACTGTCTGAAGGACATTGCTGTTGCGCTCCTGGATCGCGACAGGGCCGACGAGGCCATGCGCTACCTCGAGCTCTACAAGCACATCGCAACCACGACCGGGGATGTTGCGCTCGATGCCGACTTTTCTGTCTGCCAGGGCCGATACCACATGGCGTTCGGGGACAAGGCTGCGGCCGAGGAGTGCTTCATTGCGGCCATCGAGGAGGACGAAGACCATATCGATGCCCGCGTCCAGCTGGCAAACATGTACGAGGGCGAGCTAGAGCAGGAAGGCCGGGAGGAAGCCTTCCTCCTGGTCCGAGAAGCCATGAATCTGGAGGCGCGACGGGGCGACGAGACGGCACCGCGGAGACGCCGCGGCCCATATGGACCGCGGAAACCTCGGGCGGATGGGAAGCCCCGGAAGCCCAGGGACCCCAACAGGAAGTCGAAATATGTGCCCCGCCGGCTGATCAACGCCGAGAAGAGGAGGCAGCAGGACCTCGAGATGACGGCCGAGGCAGCCAAGAACTTCCAGCTGATGCGCGCGCTCGAGGACCACGCCATGGGCGGGGACGAGCAGGCCAAGGCCGGCTGGATGCGCGCGGCAAGAGAGCTCGTCGACGACTTCCGATCATACAAGCAGTTCTACCCCTGGGAGAAATACATCAAGTACCTAGGCTATGCCTCTGCCGTGCAAGGCCAAGCGGCCGTGCCGGCGCGCAACATGAGGCTCGCCGCGATGGAGGAGCGCCTGCGCCAAAACCTCGCCCCCGCCGACGGCCAGGACCAGACCACGCGCCTCCCGATCAAATTCCCGTCGGAACACCGCGGCATCCCCTTCAACACGTGGCTCGACATCTTCCTCAACTACGCCTTCACGCTCGTCCGCGCGGGCCAGCACCGCGAAGCCTACGTCGTCTGCCACGCGGCGCGCGACTCGGTCGTCTGGACCTCGACCGAAACGACCTTCCTCATCCACGTCGCGTGGGCGTCGTGCGCCGTCTACGCCGGCGACGAGGAGACGTGCGTCGCCATCGCGCGCTACTTCATGCGCGACTACATGCCCGGCACCGACTCGTACCGCATGTTCTCGGCCATGTGCCGCGTCTGCCAGACGCCCGTCTCGTGGTACACGTCGGGCCCGGCGCAGAAGTTCATCCTGCGGCAGATCAAGACCATGGACAACATCGTCATGAAGCGCGACGCGGGCACGGCCGGCAGCCTCGACGCGGGCGCGGACCCGGACGCCATCGCGCTCGACGTCGCCCTGCTCACCATCTACGGCCACATCCTCTTCACCACCACCAGCTACACGTACGCGCTCTCGTACTTTGCCCGCGCCGCCTCCCTCGACCCGGCCAACTGCCTCATCAACCTCAGCACGGGGCTCGCCTACGTCCATTACGCCCTCAAGCGCCAGGCCACCAACCGCCAGTACCTGCTCACGCAGGGCTTCGCGTTCCTGTTCCGCTACTACCGCGACCGGCTGGCCGAGGCCCGCGGCAACGTCGCGCAGCGCCAGGAGGCGCATTTCAACATTGCGCGCGCGTACGCCCTGGTCGGGCTGGGGAATCTGGCGGTGCAGTATTATCGGCTGGTGCTGGAGGAGGAGGCGGGGCCAGGGCCAGGGGAAGGGGAAGGGGAAGGGGAAGGGGGAGGGGAAGGGGGGGAGGTGGGGTTGATGGGCGACGAGGATTTGAAGGTGGAGGCGGCGTATAATATCAGGAGTCTGTGCTATCTGCTGGGGGATGTGGAGGGGTCGAGGGGGGTGACGGAGACGTGGTTGGTCTTGGAGTGAGGGTGCTGGCTTGGAAGAGGTGGCCAGGGGCACATTGGGGGTACATCATGGACCATGGCTGGCAGGTGCCCAACCCTGCCATAATATCATGAAAATACACTCATCGGCGACATGGCTACCGTCTGGCCATGTTCACCAATCGCCAGGGATTGTTGCGAATATTAAGATTAAGGCAGATGGACATGTGCTTGTCATGCGTCTTGATCCTTCCTATTTGCCATGAATCCTTCCTATTTGCCATGCCCCTTAATCCTTCATGTAGAATCTTGGGGGTATGTTTCCATGTTTCCGTGGCGGATAACTCTGCAAACAGATGACAGCATGTTGGTTCGGGCCGAGTTTCAAGACCAAGGGCCAAGTTGCAATCGAAAGATATGGATTCAGCCACAAGAGCGGTTTGCTGGTTCTACAGACCACTAGCAAACCAACCCGGTCCGTTGGAAGACCCCGTTGGCCCATAGCCAAAGCCGCGTCATGTATTGGGGCACGGCATGCGGTTGCTGTAAGTGTACTTTGTGTTCCCTTCACCAGCAGAGATCGAGGCCGCACGGGCATTCCCCCGCAGTGAATATCGACCAGTCATCTAGCGCTCGGACAAATGTCCAATTGCTGGCCGCGATGGTGTCACACGGATGCTTCTCGCCGTGGCGCGTCCCGGCTACTAATCGCGTATTGGGTAGCGTGGAATCGGAACCTCGGATTCTTGCGCCGGCCTCCTGGGCCGCGAACTGAAACACAAGAGATTCTTTTTTTGCCAGGCACTTAGGCACTGAGCCGGCGCAAAGACGCAGGGTGACGGGGCAAGCATCGGGCCGCGCTGTCACGGATGATTCCAACACCAGCTGAATGGGGCCCCGGAGGTTGGCCATACCCTCCCCCCCTTCCCTCCCCTTCCCGCCCTACTTGGTACCGCGCGCGTGGTATGTGACGGGTCCGACGATACGAGGACCAGGACGCAGCGCAAGCTGCCGATGCGTGGCGGCAAACAGGGGAATCGTTTTCGAAATATTGAAGGGTGAAACGAAACAAACGCCTGTCTCGGGAGGGCAGATTGTTCGCCCGGAGTCCGGACCCACGGTTGTCGGCGCCTGGTCTCCAGAATGGAAACGACGGGAAGCTCGGACTGAAGTGAAGTGGGTGGGTGGTCCCTGGAACTTGTGGCTTGGCCTTGTCCCTGGCCGGGGGATTTTCCTCAGGCACCGACTGCGAGGTGACGTTAGCGTGTTTCAAGAAAAAAGCTGACAGGTCGGTCTCCGATTGGCCGCTGTGCTCCAGTGATGCGCGCGTTAAGGTTAGCTCCGCGCGCGGAACATTCCAGGTGTCTGTCAGTGGATGGGATGAACTGTGGGTGGGGCTCCGAGCTTCAGACGGCCAGTTTTGACAGACGATGACTGACCGTCTCCCTCCCACAACCACGACCGCCGGGCCGCAATGCCGGTGTAACATGGAAGGATGTGAATTTGCAAATCCTCGGAACGGGCAAACTTGGGACTGATTTTGATCGTTGCCCTCCGCCTACGACATCCCATTGGACGCCACCAGACGCGCCGAGCCGGGAACTGTTTTCGCTCCTTCCATCTGGTGCCAGCGCAGGCACACGCCCCGGAGCGAAAAAGAACCGGCCATCCAATCGTACGGTTACAGCACCTGCAAGACGGTGCAAGACGCAGGTACAGCGCAAGGAATCCCGTGTTCTTGGGGGTGGGTTGCAGCTGCTGTCCAAACTGCCAGTCTCTTCTGCCATCAATCCAGTCAATCTGGTCGCGCTTTTTGGTCTCTTATGCCGGGCGGGTCGGGAGTCACTTACCCCTCCCCTCGTCTCCGCTTCCCTTGACCTTTCGCGGCCCAGACATCGGGCTGCGAAGCCCCAGCGCCAACTGGCAACTGCCAGACATGCTGGCTGCTGGGACGACCCCCCCATCCATGATCCATGAAAATCCCAGCTCGCCCAGATGCAGGGGAGCGGGGTCGGGCTGCACCCTACACCCAGGGTTGGTGTTGCTGAGTGCTGACCATGACCCACGGGCCAGACCCGGGCTCTCCAGGTCGGCTATAATACGGGTCACGATCCCCTTCGGCCCCCTCCCATCCCAACTTTTCTCCGCCAGCCTTCCTTCTCCGACCTCGCCGGGCCTCGTTGTCGTTCCCTTTCGGCATTTTGCCAGTCCCTCCTTTTCTGCTTGCGCCGAGCCGCCTTTTGGTTGACATTCCTTTCCATCCCCGGCTGCTGAGCCTGCTTAGCACATCCCATCCTTTCTATACAGCGCTCGATCCAGCTATCATTGTCTCCAGACCACGACAACCAACAACGCCAACAGAGACGCTCCATTTTTTTTTTTTTACCGTGGCCACTGGCGTTGGCACCCAGGGCCGCACTTTGCCCACAGTCCTAGCGACTTGTTTCTCGTTTCTCGCGCAAGGTCGCTGAGGAGAAGGACCCGAGATACTCCCAACCACCAAAACGTATTAACGTACACAACCAAACCTTGTTTTCCCGGAGAAGAACCACACCACAACCTCGACACCATGCTCCTCACCACCGTTCTGGTGGCCCTGGTCGGCGTGGTCGCTGCTGCCCAGGACAAGCGGACGTTCGCCGTGCTGCGTCACTACGGAACGGGTCCGTTGACGACATGCCGCGCCGATCCCATCATCTCCCCTGGCCAGCCGTCAGCCCACGTTCACACCGTCATGGGAGCCAGCAACTTTGGCTTCAACAGCACGGGCGAGTCCCTGCTACAGTCCAGCTGCACCACCGCCAAGGTCAAGGGCGACCTCAGCGCCTACTGGTTCCCGACGCTCTACTTCCAGGACCCCGAGACCAAGCTCCTGGAGCAGGTCAAGATGTTCTACATGAACGTCTACTACTTGTAACCCCGCCTGTCTGTTGTCTGCTGATCTGAACTGAGCTAACCGTTTCAGTTTCGATGCGACGAATGACGACACCAAGGCCTTCCCGCTCGGTTTGCAGATTGTGAGCGGAAACGCCATGCTGAGGACTGCGCCGTCGACGTCGGGTGCCGCCCAGCTGGATCCCTCCCGGGGGAAGATGCAGCCCGCCCAGATCACCTGTCCTCGCGCCAACTACAGCCCCGCCAGCTGGCCCGCCGACTCGGATGGCTCCGAGGCTGGCATTCAGAGCCCCAACGACAAAGGCTCTGGCATAGGGTTCCCGTTCCAGGACTGTGACGGATACGCCTCGCCCATGCGTGTCGATGTGCACTTCCCCTCGTGCTACGACCCCTCAGCCGGCCTGACCGATTTCCGGAACAACATGGCCTTCCCGACTGCCGTGGCCGGTGGCAAGCTCGACTGCCCCAAGGGCTGGATCCACGTGCCTCACATGTTCTTTGAGACGTACTGGGACACTCACGCTCTGGCCCCGCGCTTCCAACAGCTGAATGGCAAGGCCACCCCCTTTGTCTTCTCCAACGGCGACACCACGGGCTTCTCGGCCCACGGCGATTTCATTTCGGGCTGGGACAGGGATGAGCTTCAGAACATCATCGACAACTGCGACGCCGGCCACGCCGGCATGCACAGCTGCCCTGGCCTGAAGCTCGGTGTCAATGACGACAGCGGTTCTTGCACCGTCAAATGCCCGATTGACGAGAAGATTGACGGCAAGCTGGAGAAGCTGCCTGGAAACAACCCGCTTGTCGGCTGGGCCCGTGGCAGTGGCAACGTTTCTCCTCCTGCGTCGGCCGCCGCGCCCGCAGCTTCGTCTCCCGCTGCGCCGACACCTTCGCCTTCCAAGGAGGCGCCGGCTGTCAAGTCTGAGCCGGCACCGTCGTCATCGGCTGTGCCGCCGCCGCCGTCGCCTACCACCCTGGTTCATGTGGCTGTGCCAAGCTCTTCTCCCCCTCCCGTCGTGGAAGCTGCCACGTCCAAGACCGATCCTGCGCCGCAGCCAACCCCCGAGGCCGAGAAGCCGACGACGGTGTACGATACCGTTACCATGTGGCAGACAAAGACGGTGTATGCCAAGAAGCCTACTGCCACGGCCCAATCGAGCGGATCCGCCGACATTTCCGGCTTCAAGTATGTGGGCTGCTACAAGGACAAGATCAGCCGTGTTCTCAGCGGCGAGGTCCTGCCCAAGCTCGGCCTGGTCAGCAACACGGTGTGCGTCGACTACTGCGCTTCCAAGGGCTTTAGCGTCGCCGGCACCGAGTATGGCGGCGAGTGCTACTGCGGCAACCAGCTGTCCGCGCTCGAGAAGCTGGACGACGCCAAGTGCGCCATGGCTTGCAAGGGCGACGCGGGCCAGACGTGCGGCGGCGACTGGGCGCTGACCCTCTACGCCAAGGGCGGCTCGCTGCCCGGCGCTTACAAGCGTCACATGCAGCACCACCTGCACCACGCGCGCATTCCCTCGCGCCGTCACTTCCGGAGATAGACACTCGGCGGACATGACGGCCACAACTTCCTAGAAGGACTTTCTTTTCTCGGTTCATACAACCCACCCCTTTTTACTTCAGCTGCGCTGCAGTTTGGAGCTTCTGTATTTGCTTGCAACAAACCATTTTGTTTTGGGGGTACCCTTGGAGGGCACAGGTTAGAGGGGACAGGGGCGCTCTCGTGGAACGTTGAACCTTCCGCCGCCGAGTACTTTCGTTTATTTATACCACGGCAGGACGCGTGTAAAAGAGACGGGCGCTGGATACCACTGGGTTGGTGGGAGGGGCTTTTCGAGAACCTATGACGACATGACACTGGCTGAACGACATTTGGACGGACAGGATCTGGCTTCGCTGGCGCTGGATCCAGCCGAGCACCGGGTCCATCAGCAGCCTTCGCTTCAGCATGTGTATTTACCATTTACTTCGATTCGTTAGGGGGCAGATGGATGGGGCCCCGGGACCTCCGCTGACTGGACTTGGGTCAGTGGGGTGATTTTTTGGGAATTTTGATTTGCGTCGCGGCGGTTTCACTATCCAGAGCATAGATGCCAACTTTTTTCCTGTCTTGTCTCTTGTTGATCAACTTGATGTGAGCGGGAACATGATATCCACAAGCAGTAGACCCTAACCCTGTTCTAGCCCAAATTTTTACAAGGCAAACTGCCACTGCTCTCTTTAGACCTCTCTCATTCACCTGCGACTTCCGTCTTCTCGGAGCATGGGAACAGCGCAGTGGGGATTCTGCAATTGATTCAAGTTTGAACCCGTGAGCAGGAAAACCAGCACGAAAACCAGCCCTGGCCAACATCAGCTCAACTCGAACAGCACAAGACCCAGTCGCATAGCCATGTCCCTCTACCACGAAGCCGCAGGCATAGTGACGGGCCCGTCCACCCACGGCGGCAGCCTCAAATCCAGAACCTTTGGCAACAAGGACCTCAAATCACCGCCGGCTCAGGTCTACGCCCTGGCCCTCGAGTCGAGCAAATGGAGCGGCGTGCTGAAGGAGGTGGTCGAGAAGACGGAGCTGCTGCAGAAGGAGCGCAAGGTACTACGCCACGCCTCCCCCGGACGGATTGAAGCGCTAACATGGCCAGCTCACGCCCGTCCTCTCCATCCTGCTTGTGCACGACCTGCTTCTTGCCAAAGGCGGCATCGCCCTGCCCGCGTCGCACGGCCTGCGCGCCGCCGTGGACCGGCACAAGGCGAGACTGCAGTCCGAGTTCACCAGAGCTAGGATACGGAGGAAGTGCCCCACGGTCGAGGCCCTCAAGGCCGTGGTCGACGCGCAGATGGGGCCTGCGCACCCGCGATGGGTCCGGGTAAACAGCCTCAAGAGCACCGTCGACGAGCAGCTGGACACGACCTTCAAGGGGTTCGCGGTCGTGGCCAGTGTGCAGGAGGTGATGGCGTCCGCAGGGAAGAAGGTAATCTGCCTCGACAGCCACGTGCCCAACCTGATCGCCGCGGCGCCGGGGACCGACCTCTCCCGAACCGAAGCCTACAAGACCGGAAAGCTCATCTTCCAAGACAAAGCGTCGTGCTTCCCGGCCTACCTGCTCGACCCGCGCCCCGGCGACGGCGACATCATCGACGCGTGCAGCGCGCCCGGCAACAAGACCACCCATCTCGCCAGCATCCTGCACGAGCGCGGATCCGCCCCGTCCCAGCGCATCTTCGCCTTTGAGAAGGACAAGTTCCGCGCCAAGACGCTCCAGAAGATGGTCACCACCGCGGGCTCCCTCGCGCACACGACCATCCACGCCGGCGCCGACTTCCTCCAGTCGGACCCGCACTCGCCAACCTACGCCAACGTCACCGCCCTGCTCCTCGACCCGTCCTGCTCCGGCTCGGGCATCGTCGGCCGCGACGACACGCCCGAATTCCACCTCCCCTCCCCGGTGACCACCACCACCACCACCACCAAATCCAACCCCCCCGTCTCCAAACCCAACCCCCTCAAACGCAAAACCCCCCCCACCTCCACCTCCATCGCCACCTCCGGCCCGGGCCCGGAGGCAGACCCCGACCCGCTCATCCTCATCGACGACGCCGGCACCGCCACCACCCTGCCCACGCCGCAGGCGCTGCGCGCGCGCCTGGCCGCCCTCGCCGCCTTCCAGCTCGCCATCCTGCTGCACGCCTTTGCCTTTCCCGCCGCGGCCCGCGTCGTCTACTCGACGTGCTCGGTCCACGCGGCCGAGAACGAGGACGTCGTGCGCGCGGCGCTGCGGTCCGAGGTCGCGCGCGCGCGCGGGTGGCGGGTGCTGCGGCGCGCGGAGCAGGTGCGCGGGATGCGCGAGTGGGAGGTGAGGGGGTTGGAGGGGGGGGAGGACGGGGGGGATGGGGAGGAGGTGGAGGTGGAGGAGGCGTGTGTGCGGGCGGAGAGGGGGGATGGGAGGGGGGTGATGGGGTTTTTTGTTGTGGGGTTTGTTAGGGAGGGTGGTGGTGGTGGTGATGGTGGTGGTGGTGGTGGTGGTGGTGGTGGTGACGATGGGCCGTTTGTGAGGGATGCGGACGGGAGGATTGTGAGGGATGGAGAGGGGATTCCGACGCTGAAGAGCACGGGGCGGAAGGCGGTTGATTTGGAGGCGGCTGGGCGGGGCGGGGCTGTGGAGATCCGGTTCGGAGGAGAGGGGGAGGACGGAGAGGGGCCGTTTGTGAGGGATAAGAAGGGGAGGATTGTGAGGGATTCGGAGGGGATCCCGACGTTGAAGAGCACGGGACGGAAAGCGGTTGATTTGGGGGCGCAGGGCGAGGAGGAGGACGACGACGATGGATGGGGGGGGTTTGATGATTGATGGGTTGGCTATTGTCATCCGTGTTCCTGACACGCCGGCGACTGGTTTATCTACAGTCACCTGCTCTTCCACATACCACACTGCCCCCCCTGTCTGTTGCCTGTTGGGGGTGGTGGGGTCCCGGGAAGGGTACCCGCAAGAAGCGGGCCCAGCACAATCCACCTTCCCCTGCCATCTCACTGAAACCTTGACCACTTCCTCGGTACCGGTACCTGCCAGCAATACCACTTGACCAACTGGGCTGGCCCGCAGCGAATCGAACTGCTTATTTGCGCGTCGAGCTGTGTCTGACTCAAAGCCATGGAAGGCCACACTCTGTCCGGACAGGGCCACCCCTACTTCCCTACCAACGCAGTCATTGCGAATTACACGCCCAACAGCACCCCAATCCCCGTCATCCTCGTGGCGTTTGGCGCCATCATCGGCGCCTTTGTCCTCGGATGCACCGCCCTCGCAAGATGGCATAACCCGACCCTAAAACACGGAGAGCAGCTAACAATCGGCTGGTTCGCCCTCTGTAAGCCCCCAACTGCCACCATGTCTGCACATCGCTAACCCATCCAGGCGGCTTCCTCCACTGCTTCTTCGAAGGCATTACCCCCCATCCGTCCATCCCATTCCCGCACCACTAACACCCACCCGCCCCCTTTTCCAGGCTACTACGTCCTCCACCACGCGACCCTCCCCGCGTCGCAATCCCTCTTTGCCCAGCTCTGGAAGGAATACGCCCTCTCCGACTCGCGCTACCTGACCTCGGACCCCTTCATGCTCTGCATCGAGACCCTCACTGCCGTAACTCCCC
>MU853402.1:2481758-2495878 GCA_033297235.1 Trichocladium antarcticum
TAAAAGCAAAATTCGATGCAGGCTTGTTAGTAAGACGGCGGGGTGAGCAGATAAGATTTTTGGTTTTGGGACTCATGTAGACTTGACGCTCCGTAGGCGTGTACGTATACACCGGGAGTAAGACGGGGCGGAGATAGCCAAGCCGGGGAGCTTGCCGAAAAGCAGCCTAGCTCGACTGTGGCTAGCCGCCGATGGACGGTGATCGGCGACGGACGTCGAGACCAACCTCAGCCTTCTCAATTGTTGCTTCCCAAAATACCATCTCTTGGCGGGAAGCGGTTGGCCTCAAGCCTGATTTGTCATTGTCTCGTTGCTCTGCATGCCAAGTCGTATGTCCAGGTTCTGGCGACAGCGGACAGATTCGTCAGCTCAGGTCCGACACGGCGATGTGCAGCTTGGCGAGCGATGCGACCGAGTCTCACGGCGACTTGGCGGACCTTCGTCACAGTCGTCGCCAAGGTCAGTCGCGCCGAGTCAATGCTGGGTTCTGACAAACCGGGCCTCGGACTGGGTTCATCTTAGTCGGCTCTGTGCTGGGTGTCTCTCTCGGTGGTTGTTAGTGTTACAGCGGATCGTTGAGAACGACGGCCGCAAGAAGAGGCCGACTCTCCAACCTCACGTGTGCTAGGTTACTTACCATAGGGCTGGCGAATCGTTCTACATACTCTGCGGGAAGGATTGAACTTGTTAGCAATGCCGAAGCAACGCGGTGGTCCTTCCTTTTCCGTGAGCCGTAACTCGAAGGTTCCATTTCAATTTTTGGGCGGAACGTCGGAAGCACCGAGGCGCCTTCCCCAAAGTTACATGTAGATATGTGAGGTGCAGTGACTCGGCAGAATCCTGAACCTTGCAACAACTTTCATTGCCTGCAGTTCGACGGCCAAGAATCGGCGCTTTGGCATCATTTTCATCCATTCTGCAATGCACCTCTCTGTGTGATGCAACCCCGAGCGGTCTTGGCTGCCACGGCGGCAGTTGGCAATCCTGGTCGACCATCGGGAGGGCAGGCCACGACATTGAAGGTATTAAGGGGCACAGAGCGTTGCATTTATACGCAACCTGCTTGTTTACGGATACTGCTCGGGATACGGTACCAGATCCGGCCCAATTGCTCTCACGCAGCGGCTGGCGAACGGCATGCACAGCATCGTCACACTACGCAGTTACCAACGGCGATCCAGGACTATGGCGATGGTCATCCCGACATTTATCTAGATGGAACCGTGACGTACACTCTTCGGCCGACTTTCTAAACATGGCTGATCAGCTCTGTGATCCAGCCTCTATAGACAGCCAATCCACCGGGTATCCACGTTCCACGTCAGGATACCTTGAGCGATATACGGCATGTTCCATACAAGCCCATGGAACTGCAAGGCGCGTCTGTTGTCACTCTGCTGTACGACTCGATATTGTGGCGGTTCTCCGGCGACGCGCATCACGCGAGTCGAGACATTGTGTCGTGTACGCGCCGCAGGCGCACATGGCGCATTCGCACAGGCCGACCGCGGCGGAGTGCGCAACTGTCTGATACATCCAGAAACCTCACCGCCGATCCTTCTTGGCGGCGTTGCTTGGTGACCGAGCGGGATTACAGCGAGTGGAGGCCCTGTTATATGCAGTTGGGAGATCTCTCTTTGCATCCGCCCTGTTGTGATTGGGCCCCCTCTGCACAGGCACCGAGCTTGCGATGAGTGGAGGGAGACACGATTCTCCCTTGTGGGCTTGACGATATTGGTACGCCCCTGGTGATTGCCCCGACCGCTGGAAATGTCATGGCGCTGACAGTCTTCACGGCAATCAGCGCCGCCCAGAGCGTTACTAACCATCAATGGGGAGACGCCCAGTTCACCATGTGGTAGCTGGGGTCGTGAGTTGGTCGCTCGGGTGTGGCGCCGCCCGCACAGGACTCCCCGGACCCTGCCCACGACTCCATCCGTCAAATTTACAATGAGAAGCCGCGCAACTGGTGGAATTGGATGGAGATTGTCGATCTGCACGTTCCGATGGGCCCGTGTCTGCCGTCTATAAGAGCCTCCCCCGGTCCATGCTTTTCCCCCAGGTGTTTCCCCCAGAATCATCTTCTGTGGTATCACCATCGTTCTCGTCCTACGTTTCACTCATTGAGAAGCTACCGTGGCACCAGGAACGATGTATGTCAGCGTTTCCGCACTTCTCGCATGGGGCAGTCTCCTGGGACTGTCCCAGGCTGCGTGCCCTTACGCCGACCCAGCCGCCCTCGGAAGGCGCGAGGACGCGAAATCGCCCGACTTCCTAAACGACTTCAAGGTGGACGACAGCAAAGGATACATGACATCCGATGTTGGTGGGCCCATCGAGGACCAGTTCAGCTTGAAGGCCGGTATCAGAGGGTCAACACTTCTCGAGGACTTTATCTTCCGCCAAAAGATTCAGCACTTCGACCACGAGCGCGTGAGTCCCTGTGGCGCTGTCCGAGAACAGTTGAGATGCGTGTTCGCCGAGATTCTGACGTGGCTCACAAGGTTCCCGAAAGGGCGGTCCATGCGCGTGGCGCAGGAGCACATGGCACCTTCACCAGCTACGGTGACTTTAGTGACATCACCGCGGCGTCATTCCTAGGCGCCGCCGGCAAGAAGACCCCGGTATTTGTCCGCTTCTCTACCGTCGCCGGCTCCAGGGGCAGCGCAGATACCGCCAGAGATGTTCACGGCTTTGCAACCCGGTTGTAAGTCGGACCTCTAGTTAGACGGCCGAGCTCTGGGCTGACAATCTTCCAGCTACACGGATGAGGGCAACTTTGGTATACTCCAGTCCAGCATCCTGCCCCTGACTAGGATAGACTAACTCGGTCAGATATCGTTGGAAACAACATTCCCGTCTTCTTCATCCAAGATGCCATCCGGTTTCCCGACCTCATCCACTCGGTCAAACCGAGACCGGACAATGAGATTCCCCAAGCAGCCACCGCCCACGACTCGGCCTGGGATTTCTTCAGCTCGCAGCCGAGCACGCTGCACACGTTGTTCTGGGCCATGGCCGGCAATGGAATCCCGCGTAGCTACCGGCACATGGTTAGTCTGCCATGTTTCTACCCATAGCCAACACGCTGTTGACAGATGTAGGATGGCTTTGGCGTGAACACTTTCCGGTTCGTAAAGGAGGACGGGTCATCAAAGTTCATCAAGTGGCACTTCAAGACGCTCCAGGGCAAGGCCAGCTTGGTCTGGGAGGAGGCCCAGGTGCTTAACGGCAAAAACGCCGACTTCCATCGCCAGGACCTCTGGGACGCCATCGAGTCGGGCAACGGGCCTTCGTGGGAGCTCGCCGTACAGATCGTTGACGAGGAAAAGGCGCTGGCATTCGGCTTCGACCTGCTTGACCCTACCAAGATCATTCCCGTGGAGCTCGCTCCTCTCAAGAAGCTTGGAGTGCTGAAGTTAGATCGTAACCCGACCAACTACTTTGCCGAGACGGAGCAGATCATGTTTCAGCCCGGCCACGTTGTGCGCGGCGTCGACTTCTCCGACGACCCTCTGCTGCAGGGCCGTCTATTTTCCTACCTCGACACGCAGCTGAATCGCCACGGCGGACCCAACTTTGAGCAGCTCCCGATCAACCTGCCACGGATCCCCATCCACAACAACAACCGCGATGGCGCTGGACAAAACTTCATCCACACGAACAAATATCCCTGTAAGTAGCAGCCCCCGATCCTCAAGCTCCCTCGAATCCCCGACCAACACCGAGTTCCTAGACACCCCCAACACCCTCAACGGGGGCTTCCCCCAGCAGGCCACGCGCACCACGGGCCGCGGTTTCTTCACCGCCCCAGGCCGCACCGTCTCGGGCAACCTCGTGCGCGCTCTCTCGGCCACGTTCGACGACCACTGGTCGCAGCCCCGGCTCTTCTACAACTCCCTCACCCCGGCCGAGCAGCAGTTCCTCATCAACGCGATGCGGTTCGAGACTGCCCACATCCAATCCGCCACTGTCAAGCAGAACGTCCTCGCCCAGCTCAACCGCGTCAGCAACGACATCGCCGTACGCGTTGCCACGGCCCTGGGGCTCGCGGCGCCCGCGCCGGATGGCACGTATTACCACGACAACAAGACGGCCGGGGTCCGGACGTTCGGCGACAAGCTGCCGAGCATCAAGACGCTGCGGGTGGGCGTGCTGGCGAGCACGGCCGCGGCGGGGTCGGTGGCGCAGGCCGGAGAGCTGAAGGCGCGGCTGGAGAGGGATGGCGTGGTGGTGACGGTTGTGGCCGAGGTGCTGGCCAAGGGGGTGGATCAGACGTACTCGGCCGCCGACGCGACGGGGTTCGATGGCGTCGTAGTTGCCGAGGGAGCGGAAGGGTTGTTCGCGGGGAAGAAGTCCCCGCTGTTTCCGGCGGGACGGCCGGGGCAGGTGCTGCTGGATGCGTATCGGTGGGGGAAGCCGGTCGGGGCGCTCGGGAAGGCGGAGAAGGCGCTCAAGAGTGTGGGTGTGCCGGTGGGTACGGCGGGGGTGTTTGTTGAGCCGGGGGTTGAGGGGCTGGTGAAGGGGTTGGAAGGGGGGCTGGAGAAGTTTAGGGTGAGTTTTGAGGCGGTTGGTGTGTTGGCTGTGAGGATGATGATGCTGACGCGCTTGACAGTTCACCGATCGGTTCCCGCGTGACAAATGAGAGGTTGTGGCTCGGTCGGTAGGTAAGAATGGCCATGATGACGATGACGGCCATGGACAAGAGGGTAGATCGATGATGGCTTTGCGCTAGGCATTCTGTGTCTCGCGCCTTGGATGTGCATAAATATGTCTTCAGCCCACTACCTACCTATCGTTGCTGGTCTGCACAACACAAGTGCATGCAGGAGATGGGCGTCCCCGACGTGTTTGGAGAGTGTATTGAGGTTGTTCAAATGCGTAGGGCCCTGACCTTGTGGTTTCCGACATGACTCGATGATTTGAGAAGAGGAGGCGAGCAGGAGACCCCAAGTCGCCCACAGGCCCAAGGTGCCATGGTTATATCTAGTAAAACTGCAGATCCCCTGGTCCTGCCCCAAGTTAGGGTGCCATATCAGCTGCACGGGAAATTTTGAAGCTTGTCCTGCCGCGACTTGCCACTGGCAAAAGTCTCACGCAATTTGAAGTCAGAGGGAAGAGGGGGAGAGAGTCTTGTTCGCCAAGTCCCGACCCACTACAGCTCCTTATCGGCTCTGCCTCCAGGGTTCCTTATCGATCCCCTGTAACCACCACTGCCCGCCGCCCTGTGACCAGCTTCCGAGACAACAGAACTCCGCAACGGCCAAACTCACCGACTTGACCTTGGCTCTCTACCTCTCCCGTGACAGTTCAAGACGCAGCCATGATACGGCGACTTTTGCACTAGACACGGCTTGTTGAGGCAACGACGAAAGCCTTGGCTGTGCGCCTAACCAACGGCTCCATCGCGACATCCGTGCCAGAGTCACACTTGGCGACTACCTGAACCGACTTCAATTGCCCTGTTGGCCGAACGGATGTGGGCCGCCATGGAGCGCATCAAGTCCTTCTTCGCGGTGGCCAAGGCTACCCCGGACGAGTACGAGCCGCTGAATGACGAGCGCTCGCCAACCTTGGAGGGGTCCATATACGAGGGAGAGACACCGTTTTCATGGATCGAGTACTCGATCTTCGCCTTGATTGGCGTCGCGATGCTGTGGGCGTGGTATGCCGTGCCCTGCGACTCTTGCTGTACCGCCGACTTGCTCTAACTTTTACTTCACAGGAACATGTTCCTCGCCGCAGCCCCCTACTTCCAAACCCGCTTCCAGTCCGACCCCTGGCTCCTGGCCAACTCGCAATCCGCCATCCTCACCACGTCGACCAGCGTCAACCTGATCGCCATGCTGGTACTGACCAACATCCAGTCCTCGGCGAACTACCCCTTCCGCATCAACGCCGCCCTGCTCATCATGGCCGCCATCTTCAGCCTGCTGACCATCTCCACCACCTCCTTCCTCGACGTCTCCCCGTCCGCATACCTCGCCTTTGTCCTGCTCATGGTCGCCCTAGCATCATGGGGCGCGGGCCTGATGCAAAACGGCGCCTTCGCCTTTGCCGCCAGCTTCGGCCGTCCAGAATACACCCAAGCCATCATGGCCGGCCAGGGCGTCGCCGGCATCCTGCCCCCGCTAACACAAATGCTCTCTTTCCTCGCCTTCTCCTCCGACCCCGACAACGAACAAGACGCGGCCCCGACCTCGACCAACCGCGGCACCGCCGCATTCATCTACTTCCTCACCGCGGTCGTCATCGCCGCTCTCGCCCTCGCATCCTTCATCCCTCTCCTCCGCCGACACACCCTCCTCCTCCAGCGCCGCTCGGCCGCCCAAGAAACCGAACCCCTCTCCTTCCCGCCCACCGACCGGGCCCCCCCCACCCGCCACCACGTCCCCCTGCCCGCCCTCCTGCGCAAGCTCCGCTGGCTCGCGGCCTCGGTCTTCCTCTGCTTCGTCGTCGCCATGTTCTTCCCCGTCTTCACCGCCAAGATCCTCTCCGTCCACACCCCCGGCCGCCGCAGCAGCAGTAACGACGGCGGCGGAAACAGGATCTTTGCCCCCGGCGCCTTCATCCCCCTCGGCTTCTTCTTCTGGAACCTGGGCGACCTGGCCGGCCGCGTCGCGACCATGCTGCCGGCGGCGCGGCCGCTGCAGCGGCGGCCGAAGGCGCTGTTCGGGGTCGCGCTGGCGAGGGTGGGGTTCCTGCCGCTGTATCTGCTGTGTAACTTGCACGGGGACGGGGCCCGCGTGGGCGGGGATCTGTTTTATCTGCTGGTGGTGCAGTTTCCGTTCGGGCTGACGAATGGGTGGTTGGGGGCCAGCGCGATGATGGCGGCGGGGGAGTGGGTGGCTGAGGGGGAGAGGGAGGCGGCCGGGGGGTTCATGGGGCTGTGTCTTGTTGGGGGGCTGGCGGTGGGGAGTGTGCTGAGCTTCAGTGTTGCTGGGGTTTGACGCGGTGCGGTGGTGATACCAGCGGCGCGGGGCGTTTGGGGTGTTTGTTGTTTATCGCGTTTATGTCTTGGAGATATGTTTGCCCGTATCTGGGGATGGTAACAAGGGCGGCTTTGTGAATTGAATGCTATTTATTCAGCACACCCTACTACAATATATATGACCCTCCCAAACAGGGCCACTCCAAATCTATACCTCCCCCTTCCCTCCCTCCCCCGCCCCTTTCGCAACTCGCTCCAACTGGCAATCCGTCTCCTGCCGCGGCACCTCCGTCCCCGCATAGTAACCCCCCTCAATCAGCCGCCGCTCCGTCGCCTGCCAGTACCCCAGCTTGGCCGCCCAGTTCTTCTTGTCCAGGTCGGCCAGCTTCGCCTCGACGGGCGCCGACGGGTCCGCGGGGATCCGCACAAAGCACGTGCAGTCGCGCAGCGTCATGGCCAGCTGGAACTGCGCGTCGTGCGCGTCCGCGCCCAGCGGGCCGGTGCGGTCGTTGGCGAGCTGCGCCGCGCGGAGCCGCGGCAGGACCGTGTTGGTCTGCAGCCAGCGGCTGAGCTGGCCGTGCTGCTGCGTCTGTTCGGTTTGTTGTTGGGGGGTTTCGGGGGCCGGGCGGCGGCCGGACGGCGCGAGGTGGTGGAGGATGGTGGCTAGTATCGGCGGGGAGCTGCTGCAGGTGAGGTAGTCGAGCGCGCAGAGGATGGTCGGGTTGGCTGGGGCTGGCGGTTTCGTGTGGTGCTTGAACGCTTCCCGCGCGCAGGTCCGGCAGCGGATGGCTGAGGCCGGGGCGTTGGGGGACTGGGCGAGCCATTTGGGCTTGAATTCGAGGGTTAGGTCGTCGGGGTGTCCTGTGGTTGTGGTTAGTGAGATCTCGCTCGTCGGGGGGGGGACACGGAGTGGCCTACGCTGGCGCATGTCCTCAACCAGCAGGCCGTACCCGGCCTTGGCGACCCGGCTGCCCCTGAAGTCAACCCTGCGGGTGTCGTCTTCTTTTTCGAGGACCTCATTCAACCGTGCGACGACCGCGTCGCCTCCGAGGCCGACAAGTTGGTGCTGTACCAGGTCTTCTGGCTCGAAGAGCGGCTTCACAACCGTCTCCCAGTACTGGATGAGTTCCCCATAGGTGTGTGCTTTGGTCCCTGCCTTGGGCACTCGTAGCAGATTCCCTGTACAACATGTTAGATCCTTCATAATAGCTGTAAGAACAGACGGGGACTGCGCACATTGGAAGAGGTTTCTGCTGCTTTCGTCATGTGGTTGCACAATAACCTCGAAGACGACATTTGAGGCGCCCTCGCCGACGAATTTGAACTCGTAATCGTCGGCTGCCGAGGGTGGTAGCTCGGGGATAATGGGCAGCGGACTACTGGCCGACATTTTTGCTTGTATTCCACAGCGTACCTATTGTTGTTATGAGGGGACGGGATCGTGAGGTGAGGGAACACGGTGCTAGTGGATTGGGCATGAGCGTCGACGCTGCGTGTGGCAGGATTGGTCGAATCGTGCGAGTGCTGTAGTGCTTTCCTTTTGCTTGGCTGGTTTATATGCAAGAACGACGGCTGTCATGGCTGAAGCGGGGTGCATGGCATAGTACTCCATGAGCGGTCATGTCGAATTTGGTCCAGCGATTTAGTCGTGGTTGAGATGGCCACTCTCGATCTTCAATAGCTGCTGCTTGGCACGGAACAAGACTAAACAGAGAAAGCTGGATTGGCGAATTCGGTATTGTTTCGTCGCTGGTATTCGGATCGACACCAATCAAACACTAAGAAGCCGTCAGTCTCGGTTTCAGCACCAACCACCGTCCCATCTGACAGACTATTTCGAAATCAAGTCACTCGGGGTCTTTCACTCACTACAACATCGCCCATCATGACTTCCCGAGAATGGGGTTGGGTTCGGACGGCGGCACGTGCAGCTCAGCGTCCGATTGACCGATTCTACCGATCGAGTGGATTCGTTGTGGGGGCTTCTGGCCAGTGAGCCCTCGGGTACACGGCTGCCCCGCAATCTTTCTAGATAGCCGGGACACCAAGAGTTCCCTGTTTTCGGTTGTTGTCCGCCACTGCATATGGGCTTTTGCCAGTACTGCAAGTGCAGGCATTCTAGGAGCTAGAGAAATATCAGGCTTAGCAGGGAAAATATGGGAATCACGCATGAATCACGCATGAATCAAATGCTTGGGAACAATGCAAACCCATGACCCTTGTTGGTTTGATGCACCTCAGCCGGGATTCGGCGGGGGCACGCGCGCGATAGCCCAGGTCAGCCCACTGCCGGGGCTAGCGGTTGTCAGGAGGCCCGCAAGCCACACGAGAGCAGCGCGAGCTTTCCGTCCGGTCATGTATGTACATACTTACTAGGGCCAAAAATTTCAGTCCGGCAAAAAAGAACCAACCGATCTCCAGCAGGAATCGTCAGATAGCGTCATTCCTCCGCACCTCCCGCAAACAGCGCGACTTGCCTTCCACAAACTCCCTCGCCACAGGGCCCTTGCGCTGCAAAACAGCAATTGCACCCACGCTGACGACCCTACGATACCAGCTTGCAATCGGCCGTCGCTTTAACACCCGACAATCCCGCCGCTCCGCGACGCCGGGCTTCTCGGTCCAACTCCCTCTGGCTGCGATGCCTTTTTAACAAGGGAGCCAATTCAACATGGCCTTCAACTTCAACTGGTCGCCTCTGACGGCCGACGCGGACTTCTACGATCGCGCCCGCGACCTCCTGACGACGGCCTTGAACAAATCGCCGAAGCCGCCCATCATCGTCGATGACATCCTCGTGACCGAGTTCAACCTGGGCTCCGTGCCCCCGGACCTGGAGATCCTCGAGATTGGCGACCTGGCCGAGGACCGCTTCCGCGGTATCTTCAAGATGTGCTATTCTGGGGATGCCTTCTTGACGCTCAAGACAAGGGTGCAGGTATGTTGTGATGCTCAACTTCATCCATCCCGTGGAGCGCTTTTCAAATGCGCGCCATGTTTTGCTTTGTCCCGCCGTCGCTCCGCCTCCCCGATATCCGAGCTGGGAGCCATGGCAAGCTCGGATTCCCCTTCTGTGTTTTCGGCTTCGAGAAACAAAGAAAACTTGGAGCCGGGAATGCTTGGCGCATTGATTCACAATTTAGCTTGAATTGCTGTGCAGGGGTTCGCGTTCACACTGCATCATGCCCCGCGCTAGGCGCCATGAGAGTAGAACATGGCTAATAGATCAACAACAGGCAAACCCCTTGAACACATACCTCTCTGCCAAACCTGGCTTTACGTCTCCACAACCGCTTGCCGCGGCGTCAAGCCTCACAATACCGCTCCAGATCACGTTGTCCGAGATCAAGCTTTCGGCTTTCATTATCGTCGTCTTCTCGAAGCAAAAGGGTCTGACGCTGGTATTCCGAAATGATCCGCTCGAGTCTCTCAAGGTCTCGTCGACGTTTGACTCGATCCAGTTCGTTCGCGACTATCTCCAGAGGACCATCGAAGCCAAACTGCGGGACTTGATGATGGACGAGCTGCCGGCCATTATCCATCGGCTTTCGCTCCAGCTGTGGTGCCCGGATCAGATCCCGCTATACGACGAAGAGCCAAAGGAGGCCGATGAAGAGCACGCCGTGAACCCTCTGGCCACGCCGCCCTTGGACGCTGTGGATGCGAATGGGCAGCTGGTCGGTTCTGCGGCCATCTCGGAACTGTCGCTTGACGGAGGACCGGAATCGCAATCACTGTTCTCCAAGAAGAACTTGCAGCGACTGTCTGACCTGACCGGGTCCCAGTTCACATCGTCATTATTCACACCTTCTGTCGGGGATGTCATGTTTAGGGCGTGGGCCGGACCTTCGGATAAGGTAGACCCGGCAAACACCCCTCCGCTGTCAACACCGAACCTTGTCCGGACACCGTCGTACACGGGAAGTGCACATGCGTACACATTTTCCGACAGCGGCAGCCAGGTGAATGGCTCTTTTGCCTCGAGGCCCTCTCTGTCCAGCTTCAACTCGGCCACCGCGGGCCTTGCCCTTGGCTCTGGCCGGCACAACAAGGCTGGCCGGAAAAAGAAGATGCGCGTGGTCAACTTGCGGCGCAAGGCCGAGACCGAAGCCAACAGCGAGCAGGGAGATGAAGCTTCCGAGGTATCCGGGCCCGCCACGCCCATGTCGGAACCCATCATGGATCACGCGGTCCTGGAAATGCCAGAGGAACAGTCGGGCCTGCCGTCCTCCTCGACAAACAAAGTGCGCTTCGGCCGACCGTCGGACCTCCCCCAACAACCCCGCAGGCAGTCCGTCAGGACGGAGGCTTTCAAGGCCTCTGACGCGCAGGTCCCCTCGATCAAAGCCAGCGATGCGACCGTCTCTTCCCAAGTGCCACTACGGCTGTCCGAGAAACCGGCGCCTGTGTCCGCTGCGAATATCGCTGCTGCCGACGCCAAGAGCGACTGGAAGCGGTCCAAGCCGATGTCGGACACGTCGTCCGTCATCCTGGAACAGGCCTGGATCATGAAGATGGCGGGCGAGATTGCGCGCCGCGTGTACGATGAGAAGAACCGGAACCCGGCATTTTGGGACGACCGCGATGATGCGCCGCCGCCGGCGTACGAGGCACGGTGAGGGCATGCGATCTGCCACGTGCTCGTGCCGCATTGGCATGTTTGACTTTTTCTCCTTTGTTTTTTTTTTTTTTGTTTTTTGGCGGATGGATTGCTTTTTCCCCCGGCGTTTTGAGCACGAGCTTCGACCATCTATTCGGTTGATGGTTGCTGGGTGTCTGGAGTAGGAGTAACGGGGTCAACAAAATCGGAGGGGCTCGGCTTGTGTGCAGCGGTTGGTTGAGGATATCCAGGGTTTAGATGGAGGGAGACGGCCGGTGCCCTACTCATTTGGAGAGCGGGGCTTGGGGGCAATCCGTTGGTTGCTGATGTGCAACAGGTATTATTTGCTGTACCGTTTCCTTTGTTCTTCGGTCTGAAGCTCCGCGTGGCTGGTTGGGTCGAGGTTGGGTGTATACCATTGTGGGATAAGTGTGAGAGGAACGGGGGGATCGATTCGGGTGGTGGCCGAAGTCAGGGGCAGGGACGGCGGGCCGATGTGCGGGATCTTCTTGGACAACTCCCATCTCTAGAAATCAATTCCGAGTGTATATCTATGCCGGTTGCGAGACGCGTTGTGTTATAATCCACCAGGACATGGTTAAAGCTGAGCACCGTTCAGTCGAATTCATGGTTCATTGATAACAGCGTATCTACCCCTATTCGATTCATCTTCCAAGTATAGAACACAGAGCCCGCCCGCCATAACGCCTGTCCCTGCCCATAAGGTTGGTATCCTCTAACGCCATCGGCAATGCGCCGCCAAATGCTTTACGCCATCCAACCCAGTCAAAAAAACACTTCTCGGCCCAAACCTCCCCCCCTTCTTTTGTCAAGCCTTCGCCGCCCCCGCCTTGAGGTCCCTCAGCCTCTTCTCCTTCCGCTCCATCTCGTCCCTCGTCTTCCTGGTCAGCTCCTCCACCTTGACCAGCGCCTCCTTCAGCTTCTTGATCTCCAGCTGCTCCGTCTCCCGACTGAACGGCTGCCCCGGCCGGTTCGCCAGCGGAATCATGGCGCTGCGCTCCAGCACCCCGCCCTCGGACCGCCGCGTCACGTCCCGATCCTTTTGCTTGGGGCCGCCGCCGCCGCCGCCGCCTCCGCCGCCGCCTCCTGCCGCCGCGGACGGGGGCACGGCGCCCGACGTGAGGATCTCGTGGAAGGGCTCGTAGGGCTCGTTGAAGATCTGCTCCTCGTAGCTCCACGAGATGACCTGGCTGCCGTTGAGGCGCATGGCTTCCTTCTCCTCGTCGGTGCGGCCGAAGGGGTGCAGGCGCAGGTGGTGGTACAGGGTCTGGGGCTTCTCGGAGGACTCGGGCACGTAGTAGAGCTTGATGGCGATTTCGAATTCGCCCCAGCCGGTTTCGCTGAGCTGGAAGGGCTTGCCTTTCTCGCCTTCCATCACTGTGGGGGGGGGGGGCGGGGGTTAGAAAGGGGTGGGTTGGTGGGGTTGGATGGGGAAGGAGGAATATGGGGGGATGGACGTACTTCGTACGTGGTTGGGGATGGATTCGTGGAGCTTGAATTGGACGCGGCGCAGCCAGTAGGTGATGTCGACGTCGTCGATGCCCTTGACGAAGACGGTCCAGGAGTGGGTGTGGTCTTCGGGGACGCCTGGGGGTTTGGGGTTGGTCTTTTCGTCGAACGGTTTGGCGGTGGTGCCGTAAACGAAGGGCCGGAATATCTGCACGCCTTTGACGCGCTTGCCAGTTGGCGGCGCCATGGTGAGAAGTGGGAGGGAGGGGAAGAAGGTTGGATTCAACAAAATTTGAATGTCATGTCAAATCGCAAATCGCAAGGCGGCAAGTTCAGCCTTCGGCCTGGATTGCGATTCTTTGCCCCACTCTTCCGGTATGGTAAATCTGGGGTCCTGTAATGGCAGGGGGTTTCGTTACCACACCCCAGCACCAACTTGGCTACACACAGCCGCCTGTGTTAGCTCGCTTCAACACTCAGGAGTGAATGTGTTCGAGAACGGATGGAATCATTTATAGCTTGGCGATGCCTAGGGATCGTTATGGGCATCGCGTTTTCATCGTGATACTTTCCGGCTGTTAGGTGAAGTGGGGAGGATGGAAGCGTGTTCCGGGTGGTTGTTGACCAAAAGACGTAGATGGGGTAGCTGCCAGCTGTCCACCAGCTGTGACCTACCCGGCGGCTGCCAAAGCCTGGGGTCCGCTGTTTAATAAGGTCTGTGCACCTGTACAGATTACCATAAGGCGCCACCCTACTCTGGGAAAACGTTCTTGGGTATGGTCTTGGCCAATCAAACCGATCTTCGAAATGAGGGGCGATTTTCACAGTACATGACGGTCACCAGGGCTATTTCTGCAGGGCACGGCCATTTTCTACAGAAAACTATTTTGAAGTGGTAAGGTGGGTCCTATATGAAGATCGTTTTAGACCGAGAGAGCGTTTTGGAGCGTTTTCACACTAAAGTCGTTTTCCGCCGAAAAACCGTTGTTATGTAAAATTAGCCCCTAACTTCTAAGCCATTTTGAAATGAAAATCGTATTTCCTTTTAAGCAGTTTTATAGTATTAAGACTATCTTCTATAGAGTTAAGCCCTATATTTTGATCAATCTACTAGATCTT
>MU853402.1:2504078-2551891 GCA_033297235.1 Trichocladium antarcticum
GGATTCGGATCCCCGTGCGTGGGGGCGAGGGGCGGGGGGTTGGGAGGATTGCCGGGGGGGAGGGGATACTTCTTCCTGTGCGCGGGGGGCCGGGGGGGGTGGTTGTGAGCTCGAGCCCGTCGGGTTCGTCGGGCGCGCTGGGCCGGTTTACGCAGGCGGCGCAGGTGTGGGAGGCGGCGCTGGGGCTGCTGACGACGATTGTGTCGTATGTGAGGGTGGAGGATGACATGTTTGACGAGATTCTGGGGCTGGTGGTGGACGCGCTGCCGCAGTATGGCGAGCTGCGGACGGCGCTGGAGACGGTCAATGCGGATGCTGTTTGGCTGGCCTTGTACGAGCGGGGGCTGGTTCAGGCGGGGGACGTGCCGGCGGTGGAGGGGTTGGACTTTGGGTTTGCGAGGATGGAGGGAGGGGAGGTTGAAGTGCGTGCTGGGGCGTAGCTGTGTCTCAGTGTACGGATACTGTCTCTGCCGCCGGGGGAGCTGGTGGGGCCCACGCAGGCAAGCCTGCAGGCAACCCCGCCGACGCGATCAGTGGCACCTTATCCGTAAGCCCACAACGAAGCACAATTAAAGACCTTGGCTCATCTCTCCAGCTTCGCATCATCACACCATATATGCTGGCTTCTCAGGGGCTCCTCTGGTTATGGTACCCGTCCCGTGCTGTGTTGTCGGCTCGATCCGGGATGGCGGGCAGGAGTGGTTGCAGCTCGCGAAGCAGCAAGCAAAGTAGCTGACGGCCTGGGCCCGCTGAGACCCTTTCTCGACGGTGAGGGGCAGTCTGGGGTTGCTGACGGCGCCTGGTGCAGATCAGGTTGTTGATTGGCTGCCCCGGAAAGCCACTGCGGGTGAGTGGCACATGGGATCATGGGGTGCGTAGCCGGCCGTTGCCCACGCGTCTGCGGGCGTTCGATCATGCGCCTCGGGATGCGCTCTTGTGTGCCGGAGTCGGGATGTGTGCTTGGATTTTGGGTCCCCCCCATGATACCCTTGCTGGGACACAGGGCTTGGCAAAAGCTTGTTTTGACTGGCCATCTTGCACTCTTGCTGATCCTCGATTTCGGTCACGGTCGAGTAAGTGTCTCGTGTCAAAACACACAAATTATGCATGGCCAGACATGGAACCGGCGGATTGGAGGCCTGGCTCGGTGCCATCAAAACACACCCGAGAACTTGGTGCATTCAGGTCCACGCCACTCACCTGGATGCCACGTTTGTGTCCATCTCATCTGGCGCCGCGCGGTTCTAAACCCATTGACCCGCGGCCGGCGGGGTCCATTGTCCAATCGGCGAGCGCTTGGATCTCAACGGCCGAACTCCAGCTGCAACTGTAAGTGACCCCGATGACCCTCGGCAAATCCAGTCAGTCGTCGGACCATTCTTCTTGTGACCCGGGGGTAGGTTGATAGAAAAAGGATGGGAGTTGCCTAGGTGGTTCCTGCTGAGGGAAGAAATGATTATGGGAACACATTCTGGGAAGGAAGGATGGAGGGTTTCATAGCTTCAAGTCCCTAGGTAGTTTCCAGTTGCAAGTGGCCAGCGCAAGCACCCATGACCCGTGTTCGCCATTGCATCTTACACCAATTTGATGTTGTTGAAGCCTAAGCTCCTAGCCGCACGGCCGGCACCAGACCGGTCAACTCCGTAAAACTATGGCCTGCACCCCTATCACGGGCATTCTAACACGAGGCGTCCGTCCCCACCGCTTCGCTATTTCTACCTACATATTCGCTCTTCCCAACTCTCAGCACACGAGAGCGAGTAACCTTGGTCTGTCTCCACACTGACGAAATTACACCGGGCCGCAATGGCGGAGAAGTCAACGACCCAGGAGGTCGTCAACCCCGACAATGGCTCCGGTCCGGATGTTGTTCATGATGAGGAGGCCGGCCATCAAAAGAGCACAGTCGAGGTCGGCGAGCTCAAGAAGGATCTTCGCAACCGCCATATGCAGATGATCGCCATTGGTACGTCGTTCTCATCCATGCATTCACCATCACTCATCATCGAATTACTCCTAACAGGCTTCGGCAAACAGGTGGCGCCATTGGCGCTGGTCTTTTCGTCGGTTCTGGCGGTGCTCTGTCGAGGGGTGGGCCGGCGTCGTTGGCAAGCTGCGACACACATCTCGGCAGCTGGATAGCACCATGCTGACTCCTTTTCCAGCTCATCTGTTACAGCGTCGTCGGCATCATGCTGTTCTTTACCTGCCAGGCTCTCGCCGAGCTTGCGGTCCTGTACCCCGTCAACGGCGCCTTCTACACCTACGTCGTCCGTTTCCTCCACCCCGCATGGCAAGTCTTGCTGCTCGGTGCTTCTGTTTCAAGAGTACAAAACTGAACTTCTCTCCAGGGGATTCGCCGTCGGATGGGACTACACGCTGTCCTGGCTGATCATCCTGCCCTTTGAGCTCATCGCGGCATCCATCACCATCGAGTATTGGCGAAGTGATATCAACATGGCCGTGTGGGTTACCGTGTTTCTGGTTGTCCTGTGTGTCATCCAGCTCTTTGGTGTCCGCGGCTACGGCGAAGGTAAGCACGGCGGCTTTGTTTGGGGAAACCCCTACACCTACACCGGGTCTGTCTCACACCGATCCAGTCGAGTTCGTCCTCAGCATGATCAAAATCGCGGCTTGCGCGGGCTTCATCATCCTCGGCATCATCATCAACACCGGTGGCGTCGGTGATCGGGGCTACCTCGGTACTACATTCTGGCGCGATCCTGGCGCCTTCCAGAACGGCTTCAATGGATTCGCCGGCGTCTTCGTCATTGCCGCTTTTTCGTTCGGTGGCACCGAGCTGGTCGGACTCGCTGCAGCCGAGTCATCGAACCCTCGCAAGGCAATCCCCACGGCGTCCAAACAGGTGTTTTGGCGAATCGCCTTCTTCTACATTCTCAACCTCTTCATCGTCGGCCTGATCCTCCCGGCAACGGACAACCGGCTGCTGAACTCGTCTGGGGCCAACACCAAGGCCTCGCCGTTTGTTCTCGCCATTGAGGACGCTGGCATCCAGATCCTGCCATCCATCATGAACGCCGTCATCACCATTGCTGTCATCAGCGTCGCCAACTCGTGCACCTTTGGCTCGACGCGTACCATGCAGGCCCTTGCGCAGGCGGGTATGGGCCCCAAGTTCCTGGCCTACATCGACAAGCAGGGCCGTCCTCTGTGGTGCGTGCTGATTCAGCTGATGTTCGGCCTGCTGGGCTACGTCGGGACGGCAGCCGAGAGCTCCGAGGTCTTCAACTGGCTCCTCGCCATCTCGGGCCTGTCGTACTTCCTGATTTGGAGCTCCATTTGCCTGACACACATCCGCTTCCGCTATGTATGGAAGGCGCAGGGCTTCACGCTGGATCAGATCCCGTACAAGGCCAGCTTCGGAGTCTGGGGAAGCTATATCGGCCTCGGACTCAACATCCTGTGCCTCATCGCCACCTTCTACAGCGCACTCTATGTAAGCCGCACTGATCTCTGTTGCCAAAGAGCATGGATGCAGAATACTGACGCAGTCTTGCAGCCGACCAACGACGCGAGTCCCGACGCCGAGGTGTTTTTCAAGCAGTACCTTGCCGCACCTATTGTCATTTCACTATACTTTGGTTGGAGGGTGTACACCAG
Source organism: Trichocladium antarcticum (assembly GCA_033297235.1). NCBI lineage: Eukaryota > Fungi > Ascomycota > Sordariomycetes > Sordariales > Chaetomiaceae > Trichocladium > Trichocladium antarcticum. The sequence continues at coordinate 2,507,700 of MU853402.1, forward strand.
GGACTGGAGGCTCTATATCCCAGCCCATGACGTTGACCTCACAACCAACCTGCGCATGCGCACCCCTGGCAGTGACGAGGAGGGAGAGCCTGAGGTGAGGACGTGGAAGAATCTGCCGGCGCGCATGTTCCACGGGCTGTTTTAGTTAGTGTCGAGCAACGGGCCTCGACAAGGAGGAGAACAGTAGCCGTGTTGGTGGGCGGGAGTCTGTAACATTTGTTGCTTTCAGGTAGGTTTGGGTAAGGCGATATACTTGTATGCTTTCATCGTCGTATTGGCCTATCACGATGCTACTGGGGGCCAGGCCTTGGGTATGTTGAGCATGGGGAGGGAGGCTTTGAAGGCTGAAATGCGTTGTTGGTCTTGGCAACGCCGCAGACCAGGTTGGATCAAGACATACTGTTGGCTCAAGGCAAAAGGTCGGCCAGCGATGAAAGACACCAGTCGAATAGTCGAATTCCTGGATCCGTATGGTTGCCAATGATTGTTTCGTCGGTGCCTGAAAGTTGACGTTGCTGCGGTGCTGGGGATTGGTCCTGCTGCCCCGCCTCAGCCATTAAAAGAGGCTGCCAAGTACTGGCGCCAACTGGGGACCAGTTGGCAGCGTGGGTGCACGACACCTTGCATTGTCCACTGTCCAGTTGTCGTGTCGGTACCTGGCAGGGGACATTCATCCTCAACCTCGAACTCAGCCCGTTGGCCGGGACCTTGTCGTCATCGTTTCCCCAAGCTCCCAAAACCACAGCGGCTTCTTTGTACTCGGTTTGATGAGAACCACGGCCATGCGCTGCATACCCTAGACGGTTTCCGCACAACAACGTTCCCTTTCCGAGACCTGCGCCCGCATCCCGACTCCGCCCCAAGTCCCCGACCTTCCTCGTCGCCCCGTCCCGTCGCCGCGTCGCCGCGTCGGCCCCGTTACATCTCTCATCCCGCCGCCGATACTCGCGACCCCTTCGAAGACCATATACCGCACGATCCCCGACAAGATTGGCATAGCATCTGGCCATGTCTTCGTTTGGCCCGACGCCCCCCGCAGCGGCGATGCCCATGGCAATGGCTGCGCCTGGCGCGCCGGCCGGCACCTTCTCGCCCGGGACCAAGATCCAAGTTGGCAACCACCGCGTCGTGATCCAGAAATACCTCTCCGAGGGCGGCTTTGCCCACGTGTACCTGGTCAAGATGCCGACGCCCATCAACGGGACGGACCAGGCGGTGCTGAAGCGGGTGGCGGTGCCGGACAAGGACTCGCTGCGGGGGATGCGCATCGAGGTCGAGACCATGAAGCGCCTCAAGGGCCACCGCGCCATTGTGACCTACATCGACTCGCACGCGTCGGAGCTGCGCGGCGGCGGCTACGAGGTCTTTCTGCTCATGGAGTACTGCAACGGCGGCGGGCTCATCGACTTTATGAACACGCGCCTGCAGCACCGCCTGACCGAGCCCGAGATCCTCCACATCTTTGCCGATGTCGCCGAGGGCGTCGCCTGCATGCACTACCTCCGCCCGCCCCTGCTGCATCGCGACTTGAAGGTCGAGAACGTGCTCATCACCGCGGTCGGGTCTGTGAAGAAGTTCAAGCTCTGCGACTTTGGCTCCGCTGCCGCCCCGCGCGGGCCCCCGACCACCGCCCTCGAGTGCCGCCTCATAGACGAGGACGTGCAGAAGCACACCACGATGCAATACCGGAGCCCGGAGATGGTCGACGTGTACAGGAAGCAGCCCATCGACGAGAAGTCGGACATCTGGGCCCTCGGCGTGCTGCTCTACAAGCTCTGCTACTACACCACGCCATTCGAGGACCAGGGCCAGCTGGCCATTCTGAATGCGAGCTACAAGATTCCCAGCTACCCGGCCTTCTCTGACCGCCTAAAGGGGCTCATTGGTAGGCAGCTAGGCTTGATATTTGCTGTCTTGGGGTGCTAATGGCCGTATAGCGTGGATGCTGCGCGAAAACCCCCAGGCGAGACCCAATGTCTACCAGGCGCTCAAGGAGGCGTGCGCGATGCAAGGCCGGGAACCCCCCGTCAAGGATGTAAGTGATGACATCTTACCGGCTTTGGCCGCGGCCAATGGCTTACCCTCCCACAGATCTACGCCGGGAAGTCGGACCCCGGCCGGCATGAGAAGCCTCTGCCAGATGCCCAGGTCAAGTCGCCGCCACTGGTTGGTGCCGTCTTCTCCCCGCAGACGACTCGGCAACAGCAGGCCATTCCCGAAGTCGAGCGCATGAGACGTGGAAGAGTGGCTGCCCAGCCCTCCCCCCAGCCGGACCGGGCCAGTCCATCGCCATCCAAGGTGACCAATGGCGACCCCTTTGCGGCTCTTGACATGAACTCCCCGATCGCGGGCGATGAGCTGTCGTCCAGGTTCCCCACGCTTGACCAGTTCTCGCTCCTTCATGCCAAGGGCCAGAAGTTTGATTTTGACGGCAGCCAGCCCGTGTCGTCGCAGCCAACGGACTTGTCTCGGAGAGTTGCCGAGAAACTAGCGGACGAGGCGTTCCAGGTCAAACCCAAATCCTCCGCCGTCCCAACCCCTGCTCAGGCGAACCCACGGCAGTCGGTCGAGATAAACCGGGCCAGTGTGTACAAGCCCGCAGACGCGCCGCGCGTGTCACCGCCTCACAAATCTGCAAACGCTGCCGCTAAGCAAGGCGAGATAAGCCGTGCATCCGCCATCATTTTCAACAGCCCAGAGCTACAAGCCATTTCGTCCCAAACATCACAGCCGCCATACCGGCCGGCGCCAAGGCCGGCAATGGTGTCGACGGGGACAATGACGTCGCCGAGCCTGGACCAACTTGCACACTACCAAACCCACCACCTGCCGCCCCACGAGCGCCACCGCGCGGCTAGCGTTCCCCGGTCGCCTGCAGCAGGCCAGGGCCCGTCGATGTTTGGTGAGGGAGCCCCTCGGGCCGGTGTGCGGACGCCCTCGTTCCAGGGCATCGTTTCTCAGCAGCACATCCGCCATCCGTCGTCTTCGCGGCCCTCGCTGGAGGCTGGACGACCGAGCCTGGAGCAGCTGGACTCGGCCAGACCGAGCTCACGGCTCGCTTCAAGGCCGAGGCCCGTCAGCACGTATCTTGAATCCAATCTTGATTTCTTGCGGGAAAAGGAACTAGGCTCCAGGTCTCCAGCACTACCGTCGCCAAGGCACTCGATGGAACGGATGGAGCGGAGCCAGCCGCCGTCACCGAGGCCCGAGGAAGAGACAAATATCGAATCCAATGTCGAATTCCTGCGGTCGATGGAGGACTTGGAGCCGCCCAAGAAGGAGAAGAGGGGTTCGAAGCACTTCAAAAGGGGAAGTCTCTCGTCTCTTGGCGCTGGAACCAAGAGCATCCTGGCCGGCAAATTCGGGGATGCCTTCAAGCGGTTTGAAGGAAACTCGAGCGGGCCCCCTCCCGCACGGACTCCGTCGCCCCTCAAAGACCTGGACCGGCGAGACCTCGCCCTGACGCCGATCCCGGGGTCGGAAACCACCGACGGCCGCAGCGACGACGGCCACGGCCACGGCCGCGACTACGAGGACATGACGCCCGAGATGCGCCGCGACCACGAGGCCCGCCTCCTGGCCCAGGAAGAGGCCCGCGTGGCCGCCGCCCAGGCCGAGTACCGCCTGCGCGTGTCGGGGCAGGGGCCCCAGCAGCAGCAGTCGCAGGCGCCGCCCGCCCTCCTCCCGAAAAGCATCGGCGGCGTCTCCCGCGCCGTCTCCATCCAGAACAAGGTCCAGAACCTCCTCGACGAGACCAACCGCTCTGCCGGCCCACCCGTCGCCCGCACCGCCCAGGGGTATGGCCATTACTCCGACGCCGCTGCCGCCGCCACCGCCGCCGCGACCATGACGCAGCCCGACGGCCGGCCGTCGGTGCCGCGGAAACCGCCCGCCGCTGCCGAGCGGCCGCGACCCCCGCCGACTGCCTCCTCCGCGGGGCCTTCGCCTGTAGACTCGTCGGCGACTGTGTGCCGCCCGCTGCCTGCTACTACTGCTGCGGCTGCGTCGTCGGGCCGGCCCGCCGCACCGCCGAAACCCGTGCATCTCGGCGCGCCGGGCAACCCCCCGCCGGCGGGGCGGCCGGCGTCGCCGCCGAAACCGATGATGCTCCTCCCGGGCAGGGGGGGGATTAGCGTGCCCAAGGTCAGAGGGGGTGTTGTGGGGGCTGGGCAGGGTGATCGTGGTGGTGGTGGTGGTGTGGGGCCCGGGGGGAATGGGGTGGTTGGGGCGGGTGAGGCGCTGCTGGCGGTGGATTTGCCGGGTGGTCAGGGGCCGGCGCTGCTGCGGATGACGGCGGGGGAGAGGGACGATTATGTGCGGGATTTCCAGAAGCGGTTTCCGAGTCTGGGGGGGCTGGAGATGGTTGAGCGCGAGGTGGGTGGCGGGGGGAGGTAGCGGCGGGGTTGTGCTGAGGGCGGGGCGGGGCTGGTGTAAATATGGCGGTGGGGAGCACGAGTTAGAAGGGGGAAGAGGGTGGGGGGGTGTCTTTAATCGGGTGATGAGATGAGCGGGAGATGATGATGATGATGTTGGATGGATGTGTGCTCGCGTATGACTAACTGCTGTCGGGCTTGGGGCAAGAAGGGGGGGCTAGATGGGTGATGTGTTGCATGGCGATATACATGGTTATAGCGGAATAGAAGCGACGGGGAAACAAGGTTTGAGGGGACCTTCCCAGTGATACTGTGAGGCGATATCTGAAGGATCAGGGCCGCGCGCATCACGCTCGGGATGTGCTCTGGGTACCATGTCCCCGAATCGAGTTGCACACCTCCCGAACAGACGCCAGTTCTTGGATGCATGCTTGGCCCGAAACTCGAGCTGCAGCCAGCCCCGTTACGGCCCAACCAATGGTCCGCAAAGGATCATTGGGCCTAGCACGTCAGTGTTCAGTCGGCCAAACAGCACACAGCACACAGCACAGATTACCTCGTGTTCATAAGTATACATGTTTGGTCCCGTTTCCCCTCGTCCCGAAAGTCATTGCGGTCACGGAAGCCCCAAGCTTCCACGGATAGGAAGACACTAGTAGTGCTCGCGGCCATGGGCAGCTTCGTGCACCCTCCACTCCCCGTCGGGGTCGACGCCATACGCATCCTCACGGTGCAGCCTGGCGACTTTTACGATCCCATCGACTGCACTCTGGCACCTGCCGTCTTCAGTACCAAGCCCCGATATGTCGCTCTGTCGTACACATGGGGTCTCTCGTACCCGGATAATGCGCAGCTTCCCACCTTACCTCCGGAAGGAAGCCGGCCCGGGAGACCATCGCCAACGCCGCTTGATTCTCGACAAGAACAGCCCCGTACGCCTCCAAGGAGTCCTGTCAGGCCCCTCACGCAGTTGGATGGGGCCCAAACACGAACCAGAACTATGCCAGCCACTGGCCCCGTCGCCATCAACGGCCATGCGTTTGCCTTGCACCACAATCTCCATCTCGCCCTGTTACATCTGCGGTCGCCCACACACCCAATACCACTCTGGATTGACGCCATCTGCATCGACCAGACGAACGTAAAGGAGCGCAACGCCCAGGTGGCCATCATGTCCTTCATCTACCTGCGCGCCGACAAGGTGGTCGCCTGGCTTGGAGCCAAGGAATACAGAGCCTACCAGGTGGACCCCTTCCGTGTCATGGCGATGGGCTGGAAGACGGGCCAGAGCCGGCATCTCGGGGAGATCCTGGACGGCACGGCCAGACCGCGCTACTCGTTTGAGCCCGACCGGGACACCTTTGTGCGCATCACCGAGAGCTCATACTGGGTGCGGCTGTGGATCGTCCAGGAGGCCTGCCTCCCGCGGTGTCTGGTCTTTCTCTTGGGCTCCGATATCTGGGCATACGAAGACATGCGGGAATGGGAGGCGTGGAAGGCGATGGCAAAGCCAGGCCCGTCACTGCCTGCCACGTCGCCGAGGGCTGCCGTCCGGGGGCCGGGGACGGACGGTGCGGCGGCGATGGCACGGCTACTCGGCACGAGAGAAGCAAGACACACGCAGAACATGTCGCTCGAGGTCCTGATTGAAGCGTTTGCGAACCAGGCATGCACCGAGTTGCGAGACAGGATCTTTGCGCTGCTGGGGCTGGCAATCGACGTCCGTCCATTCTCAACGCATGCCAGCATGGACTCTCCTCCCGCCTCGCCGGACTCTCGGCAAGCCAGTCCGCCGGGGACACAGAACACACGCAGAGGATGGCTCAAGGTCGATTATTTTCACTCAATCTACAACATCTGGGCTGACGTCGTCACCTTCATCTTCTCTCGGCCGGGAAGACCGGAGCGATGGGGGAGAGATGGCGAGCCACACACGACTGCGGCGAGGGCCACCCTTGCCGCGAACGAGAGACGTATAAGCATCGTACGAACCGCCGGTGTTGTTCAGGAGGCTCTAGGCCAAGCAGTAGAGACAGAGCTCGCTCGCCTGGTCCCACCCAAGGGAAGGCCCCCTTCCCCAATCATCATCCCCTTTTACCCCTGAGACACGGAACAGGCCACAAAGCTAACACGAGCCAAACAGACTCCCGAGGCCTCGGCAATCCGCGCCATGGGCTATCTCGCCGGCGAGATTACCCAGCTCGGCCCCGCGTGTGCGTCTCTCGCGTCCTCGTTCCACGCATACCAGGACTGGCTCGATTGCCGGGAGCGCCACGACGCCCCCGGCACGGACCCCGAGCGCCTGCGGCGGATCGATGACGAGTACATGGCCAAGATCATGAGGTACGGCGGGACCGACCTGGCACGAGTGCGGGAGATCCGAAGCGCCCATGTCGTGGCGTGGCCGGCCGTCGGCGGTTCCCTGCTCGAGACGCGGGATCCCAACCACGGCGCGGAATACGACAGGATGTGGGCGGCACGGACTGACCAGGAAAAGGGGGGAGGGGGGCCGGTCCTCTGTCTTGGGACGCGTCACCTCGTCTGTCTTGTTCCGTCTGCGGCAAGGGTGGGCGATGTGGTTGTGCGATTCTGGGACTGCGACGCGGCCGTGTTGATGCGGCCCACGGCCGCGCGCTCGTCGTGGATGCTGGTGGGCAGGGCAGACGTTGCCGAGGTGATTGACCGGAAGGCGACTCCGGGCCGGGATCTATACGCTGAGCAAGCTATCTTGGGCCATGCCGACCGCCGTGGAGCCGAGGGAGAACCCCGTGCGTCAGGGGCCGTGCTTGTTGACTTTGACCTTTTGACCCTGCAGGCTATAACTGCCTCCATCATCAGCTAGCAGGTGCTTGGTGTGGGAGAAGTCGGTATTCATGCATCCTGTTTTGCGAGGAAACCTGGTGTGTCTGTTGGTGTTGTGTTTCATTCCTGGTTGAAATCTGCAAAATACCATCATCCAGCATCCCAAAAGTTTCTACAGCGAAACTATCGCTCGATGCGACTTGTACAACAGGCTCGCGATGGAATGACGCCATCAAGGATATCCCACATGGCCACGCCCTGCACGACTACCTGCTTCTTGCCGCCGTCGAGCTAGACCTTGCACCAGATGCCAAAGAATAGAGGAAAAAAGAAACGGAAAAGAAACGACGATAAAAAGTATACACCTAAGGCTGTAAGACAACTAATGCGTAGGTAACCAGCATCGGGGGAACGCATAGGAAAGCAGTGGTTACCTACCCCCAGTATTTTACCCCACTGCACCACTTACTCACCACTACACGATCCACATCAGCCAAATCCCCCCCCTTCCTCCACGCAACCTCCCCTCACAACCCGCCCACCAACATCTCAAAACCACCACCCACCACAAGACAACATGCCACCCGCCCCGGCCCCCCCTTACCCCGTGCTCGTCCACACCTACCCCGCCGCCGCCTCCCCCGCCACCACCACCACCACCACCCAACAAGTCTACGAACACCTCCCCCCCGCCACCCCGGGGCACCCCCCCGCCCGCAACGCGGTAATCTTCCTCGGCGGCCTCGGCGACGGCCCGCACACGCTGCCCTACACGCGCGCGCTCGCGCGCGCCCTGCCCGCGCACGGGCACACGCTCTTCGAGGCGCGCCTGTCGTCAGCCTTTGCGGGCTTCGGCCACGGGTCGCTCGCGCAGGACGCGCGCGAGCTGGCGCGCCTGGTGCGCCATGTCAAGCGCGCGCTGGGCCGCGAGATAGTGGTGGTGATGGGGCATTCGACGGGGTGTCAGGGGGGGATGGAGCTGGCGACGCGGTGGTGTGAGGCGGGAGGGGGGCATGGAGTGGATGGGTTTGTGCTGCAGGGGCCGGTGTCGGATCGGGAGGCGGTGCGGTTGGTGGAGGAGGGGGCGGAGGTGGAGGGGAGTTTGCGGGTTGCGCGCGGGATGGTGGAGGTTGGGAGGGGGGGGGGGGTGGTGTCCCGGGCGGTGATGCCGGCGGGGTGGAGGGGCTGTCCGGTGACGGCGGACCGGTGGTGTTCGTTGGTGGGGGTTGGGTGAGTACACGGCACTTTGCTCTTTGAGCGCGCCGAGGCTTACGAAGAAGAGTTGCTGATCTGATGGCACAGGGGCGCTGATGACTACTTCTCTTCGGACTTGGACGATGCAACGCTTGAGGCGATCTGGGGGCGGCTGGAGCAGCCGGTGCTGATACTGCCGTCGGAGAAGGACGAGTGGGTGCCCCCCGGGGTTGACGTCGGCGGGATGGTTGAGCGGTGGAAGAGCTTCTGCAAGCCTGGCATCGCCAGCGAGCTCAGTGGGCTGATCCCCGGCGCAAACCACCAGGTGGACGATGCTGCGGCCCAGCAGTGGATGGTCGAGAGGGTTGTCGGGTTTCTGGCCGAGCTTGAAAAATAAGGGTTTCGGGGATCACTTCAGGCAGGTAATTCCGACGGCGTTACGGATACCGCTACAGTCACACTCAGCCCCGCAGTGGTGGTCCCCGCGAACCCCACAGATAACCATCCCCGCCACCGCGGTCGGCGATTGTGTGGTGGGGCCGTTGTCCATGTCGATATCGGCGACCGTTGCTTCCCCGGACTCTCTGAGATTGCTGTATTTAATCTCATTTGATTTGCGCGCTCTCCTTCGACTTTGATAGCTACCACCAAGACTCTTAACACTAAATTATCTCAAGTTAAAGCCAAGACCTCCCCTACCCCTCTTGCTACCCACCGAATTCGACCTTCCCACCTCCCCAAAACACCCAAAACAATCCAAAATGTGCATGCCAGCGACTTGCCCAACCTGCGGTATGCTTTGTCCCGCTTTGAGTGTTTCGGTCAGATAGTCAGTCCGTTGACACTACCACAGACAAGAAGACATGGCGCGGCTGCGGCAGCCATATCGCCTCGGTTTTTACCGACGTTCCCGAAAAGGAGTGGTGCACTTGCGAGCCCAAGGTTGAGGTCGACGGCAAGGAGTACCCGCCGCAGCTCAAGGCGCAGTAGTCGGCGGTAGGGTTGCAGGTTGGATACCTTTGTTGGTGGCGATTCGCCGGGGATACGAGGATATGGACCATGTTGTGTACGGAGCAGCCAGACAGCCAGCGCAGCACCGTGTTCCCCATGCCCGACTCTAGACCAACCATGTCTTCTCGGCCGTGATATCAAAATGCAAAACTGAGCCGGAGACCCGGCCTGATACCGCTCCATAATACCGGGGGGTTACGGGCCGTGCACGCCGGTTACCTTACCCCTCCGCCCTAGCCCATCTCGGGCATCCTTGTGACCGCATCGCTGATAACGCTTGACACTGATAGGGACTGGCATCCCTCACAACGCACACCGCTGGGCTTGGACATGAAAAGACACCGCAGCGTACACATGCCCCTGCCGACACCATGCTCTCGCCGCTGCTCATCGGCGTCTCCCTCGTCCTCCTCGCCATCCACTCCCTCCGGCAGGCCCGCGTCTCGCCGCTCAACACGATCCCGGGACCCTGGCACGCCAAATACACATCGCTTGTCTTGAAATGGCAAGAGTTCCGCGCAAACAGAACCCGATACATCCACCGCTTGCACCTGAAGTATGGGCCGGCCGTGCGCATTGCCCCGGCCGAGGTCGCCTTCGTCTCGGCCGCAGCGGTCAAGGAGATCTACGGCTCGGGCGGCAGCGGCTACGACAAGACCGAGTTCTACGACCTGTTCAAGGTCTACGGGAGAAGGTGCTGCCCTATCAGGACCACGCTGCGGAAGCCATGTTGCTGACGACACTGGATGCAGGACCATGTTTACCACGCTGAACAAGGACGATGTACGTCGCCCCTCGCCCCTCGCCCCTCGCTGGCGGCGTCCTCTTGTCACCCCATCATGTTGACCGATGGTGTTCTAGCATGCGAGGAGAAAGCGGATCCTCGCGGACCGCTACGCCAACACCAACATTGTCCGGCCCCAGTCGCTCGGCGGCATTGCTGAGGGCGCATCCAACTTTGTCAAGAGGTGCTTCGAGTCCGTGGGCGGAAGCCTCGATCTTTATGCAAGTGCCGCGCGGTGTCTTGGTTGGATGCATGCTGACCTGATGTGACAGATATGTGGGTGTCTGCCAGTCCCCAAGCCCAGCCTGCTCCGCTGCTAACCTGGTTCTGCGCCAGGCCTCCACTCGTACGCCTTCGACTGCGTCACGCATCACCTCTTCCACCCACACGGAACCAACTCTCTCCAGAGCAGCAAAGATGAGGACATCATGCGCGAGGTAACGTTTGACGACAGTCTGCAGAGTAAGCCCCGCCCCGCCAGCCGCCGACGTGGGCTGTCAACAGTTGACCTGACAACACCGCAGACCGCTTGGTCGAGTGGCACTGGCCAACCGCACACATGATCTTGAAGAACGTCCTCTACTTCTTCGCAAAGCCGCGGCAGACGCCCCTCGCCGACCACTTCGTCCTGAGCTCGAGCGCCAAAGCGGACACGGCGCCCTTCACGCTCCTCAGCCGGCTGCAGGGACCGAACTCGGCGCTGGACGAGCTGGACATTTCCGCCGAGTGCCTCGACCACATGGTCGCGGGCATCGACACGACCGGCGACGCGCTATGCTTCCTCATGTGGGAGCTCTCGCAGCCGCACTCGATCCACTGCCAGAAGAAGCTGCAGGACGAGCTCCGCGCCAGCCCCGGCGCCGGTTTCGACAAGCTCCCGTACCTCGACGCCGTGGTCATGGAGGGCCTGCGCTGTTTCCCCGCAATCCCCATGTCTCTCCCCCGCTACGTGCCTCCCGGCGGCCGCTCCATCGACGGCTTTTTCCTGCCCGGAGGGACCACGGTCAGCTGTCAGGCCTACTCGGTGCAGAAGATCGACCGGATCGTGTTTCCGGACCCAGACGCGTTCAAGCCTGAGCGGTGGCTGGAGCCCAAGGGCGATGTCGAGAGGAAGAGGCTCTTCTTTGCCTTTGCGAGTGGCGGCCGGGGCTGCGTTGGCAAACAGTACGTTGCCGTTGCATTGATTACCGCGCGACACAGGATCGTGGCGTCCTTGCTAACGTGCGACCAGCCTGGCACTTGCCGAGATGAAGATGCTGCTCCAGGCCGTCTACTCTCAGTTCACCACGCTCCCGGACCCTGCCATGGCGCCCGCCGACATGGAGATGACCGACCAGCTGATTTCGTCGCGCCCGCAGGCCCAGAAGTGTTTGCTGAGATTTGCGCCCCTGGGTCTGGCGAATGCAAAATAAGTGGCGAATGCCCTGCACCAGTGTGCCAAACTCCAAGGACGATGGGATTGTGTCCAAACACTGTCAAGCTGTCTAGCCGTGACCAGTCTGCGGGGACGGTCCAGCGCGATGATTCGGGTGCCACAAACACTGGCAGGATCGCTCTGGGGCTGGCCAATGTTGCGAGTCCCCCCTCATCAACAGACAAGACGAGATCGCTCGGACAGGCGGTCGTGGATTGAACCCAAAACAAGGCCGAGGTTCCTGGCTGGAAACGTGCATCTGCAGATGAAATGGCGGATAATTAGCGATGCCACCTACGCAGTAAAACAAAGCAGCAGGTTACGCAAAGCATCTGTTGCTCTCCCGGGCAACCTCAACAAATTGCAAGTCCTAAGAATCGGGCGTTGGGCGGCCGGTCCCTCCCCTGTTGTTTCGGGCCTGGTTCGGGCGTTCCGAGATTTGAACACTTGCAAGGGCTAGACCGCTAACAGCTCGTGAAATAGAAAAGATAGCATTGTCTTGTGACCCGCAGCGGCAACGCTCAACCAGCTCCAAAGAATCAGAAAGAACACGCCCCCCTGAGAGGCTGCCAGCGAGCCGCCTGCAAACGGAGCAACGGGCGGTGGGCCACGAGCGAGTCAGAAAGCGCCGAGGCTGGGGGGCAACGCCCCTTTCAGGGTTTGCAGGGGTGGCCCGTGGTTGCCTCAGGCCCGCCCCACTGTTTGTTGCCTGCTCCCAGTCCAGTTCTCCACCAAACCTCTCGGTTTTTGATCAGTCTTCCCCGTTCTGCACCAAGAAAACTTTCTCCGACATCCACATCTCCTCACTCTATTAAAAAGGCCGCAAACTCCATCGTCGTTGGATTTCCCAACACCCACATCCTTCTGCTCCCGAATCTCTGCATCACTTTGCTGCGGCATTCATAACTGGGCAGTCCGTCACCTCCAGTTCCACTCGCGACTTGGCTCCTCCGAGACCAACTCCGAACATCCCAGAAATCAGAAAATTTCGCACAATCTCATCGTCCGTCGCGCAGCCCGCCCCTTCCGCTCTGCCCACGACCTTCTCGCCGACGATCATAACACATACAAGACCGAAGCTCGATACGCAGCAAAAGCGTTGTTTATGTATCAGCACGACCAGAACTTCGTCTTCCGACACACTCCCCCTCGCCCGTTTCCTATAGCGCGGAAACCTCGTTGTCCCAACATCAGTTCTGACGGCTGAACCCTCGAGTCGTCGACTTGCAACGTTAATGCATACCTTCGACTGTCATCAGGTCTATCCCATGTCAACGCCGTCCCGCCCCTCTTACTGACACCGCGGCCCGTTTCGCCTTCCCGCATCCTCGCAACCAGCCCGCTCGTGCTCTCAACAAGTCTGCCTTGCTAGATTGTTCCCGGTCTCCCGCAAACTGTCGGAACATCAGATCTCGTCCAGCTCAGCATAACCACCTACAAGTCCTCAAACGTCAACACCGCAATCATGGCGCTCGTCAATGTCCGTCGCGATGTCAGCGACCCCTTCTATCGCTACAAGATGGAGCGCATCCAGACCAAGATTGAGGGCAAGGGCAACGGCATCAAGACCGTCGTTGTCAACCTGAGCAGCGTCGCCCAGTCCCTGGCCCGCCCGGGCTCCTACTTGATCAAGTACTTCGGCTTTGAGCTCGGTGCCCAGACCAACATCGACCCTCCCGACGACCGTTGGATCATCAACGGCGCCCACGAGTCCAGCAAGCTCCAGGAGCTCCTTGACGGCTTCATCTCCAAGTTTGTTCTCTGCAAGAAGTGCAAGAACCCCGAGACGGACGTGCACATCAAGGACGGCCACATCACGCTCGACTGCAAGGCCTGTGGCCAGCGCACCCAGGCCGACCTGCGCCAGAAGCTCAGCGGCTTCATCCTCAAGAACGTGCCCAAGAAGACCAAGCTGGACAAGGCCGAACGCCGGGCCGCCCGCAAGGCCAAGCAGAATGGCAAGGGCGCTGACGAGAACTCGGGCGAGAATGGCTCCGACCAGGCCTCGCCCAACGGCGACGACCAGGGCATTGAGAGCGACGACGACTTTCTGACTCGCAAGATCAAGACCGAGGCTCAGACTCTCGAGAGCAAGCTGGTCGAGATCGAGGACGACGACTGGGCGGTGGACATGAGCGAGGAGGCTGTCAAGGCCCGCGCCCAGCAGCTACCAGACGAATTCAAGCAGAAGCTCGTCATCGAGGACGAGGATGAGGACGGCGAGGGCGGTGGCAACACCGTCTACGACCAGTTCGGCACCTGGATTGAGGAGCAGGCTGCTGCCAAGGGCGGCGTGGAGAAGGTCGACGACGTTGAGATTTATGTCAAGGCGAAGGAGCTGGGCATCGAGTCCAAGCACCGCACCGTCTTTGTCCTGGCCCAGACCGTCTTTGACGAGAACATTTGCGCCCAGATTGGCAAGCGCGCCCCGATGCTCAAGAGGGTATGTTGTCCATGATTGTCATCTCTACACTGTACAGGATGCTGACTATTTGTTTAGCTCGTCTCGTCTGAGCGTCACGAGAGGGCCCTCCTTCGCGGCACCGAATGTCTCGTCGGCCAACTCAGCGCCGACTACCCGGATGTGTATGAGAAGGTCGTCAAGATTCTCCACCTCTACTACCACCACGACCTCATCTCCGAGGACGTTGTCACCAAGTGGGGCACCAAGGCCTCCAAGAAGTACGTCGACATCGCCATCTCCAAGAAGGTCCGCAAGGCTGCCGAGCCTTTCCTCAGGTGGCTCGAGGAGGCCGAGTCGGAGGAGGACGACTCCGACGACGAGTAGAGTGCGGCTTGAGTTTCTTTGCGGCCCTAATGCCGGAGTTGGCTAGTTGCAGCTTTCTAATTTGCCACTTTGGACGTTTGCTCTTTGCTTTGGAGGGGGAAATCAGAACATGGCCTCTCAGAATAATGGACTCCACCGTCGCACATGGATGGTCGAGAATGGGGGCTTTGCTTAGTTGTCTGCTAGTGTGGTTTTGGTGTTTGCACGGATGATTTACTTATGCCCCTCAATTTATGCGAGCTTTCTGCATCTGCGGCCCTGCTGGTGACCAATTGGTGAATATCGTCGTATGCTGCCGCCTTGCTCCAAGAGCGACGCGTCGACTTCTCGCGAGCTGAAAGCATCGACCAACCAGAGCGAAGGAGCCTTGACCATGATGTGTAGGTAGGTATTGTAAGCCAGGCAACGGCTGGTACATAGCAACTACAAATGTGCCGAAGTTTATTATACTCGGTACGCACCACCCCAGATCCCAGTCAGCTCCAGTTTGCGCCGCTCCCACGTCCGCAAGCAACTTTTCCCCTCCCTCCCCCCTCCTCCCTCTCTGCCTTGATCCCCCAGAGGTATGTATGTACCCGTAGGCCGGCAGAGAACGCAAAGCCACCCCCATCCCATCCGAAACACCAGCACACCCGCAATTCCCAGCCATTGATACCAGGTCAATCATCTGACGGCCTGACCTTCCCCTACCATTTCTCCCCGGCCGGCTCCGTCTGCGCCGCAGACGCATCCCCCCACCCACCCCCGCCATCATTCTTGCCATCGCCCTTTTCACCAGCCCCCGGCACCAGCCCCCGCGTCACAGGGCTCCAGGTGCAGGGCATGCTCGACTGTTGCTGGTCTGGGATGGCGGGCGACTTTGCCGGTGTCTTTGCCGGTGTGCCGGAGGTGGTGGCGGCGGCGGCGGGGGTCGTTGACTGTGCTGCGGGTGACTTGTGCGCGTTCCAGTTGTTGGTGTTGTTTTCGTTATTGTTGTTGTTGTTGTTGTTGTGGGTGGTGGAGTTGGCGGGCGACTTTTGCGCGTTCCAGGCCGCCGGGGCCGGGGAGGAAGGCTTGGGGGTGCTGGTGCCAGGGGCTGCGCTCTTGCTCTTGGCCGTGCCCGGGATCTTGGTCCAGTTGCTTGGGGGCGGGGTGCTGAGCCGCGCGCCGGTGCCGCGGGCGAACTTGTAGCCGCCGCTGGCGGCCGCGGTGGCGGCGTCGGGGCTGGTTCTGCTCTGGGTGTTGGGGTTCGCCTGTTGGTGGGAGCCGGCGAAGAGCGGGCCGAGATCGAAGCCCTCGCGCTGGAGGGCCGCCGCGGTCGGGCTTATGGGGATGCCTGAGAGGCCCACCGGCGCCTGCATGCCGCTGCCGTAGGGCGGTGGGCCGTACCCTTGCGGTACGCCCGCCCACGGGGGGTAAGGTGGGTGCGGGATGTGGGGGGGCTGGCCGAAGGCTGGGCCCCGGCCGAAGGGGAGCGGAGGTGGTCCTCCGTATGGCTTCTCGGTCGGCGGTCCCCAGTCCTGGACTGGCATCTGTCCCGTAGGGTTGCCCCAGTACGGACCGTGGTACACTCTGCAGAGGTTGCGGTCGTTATCGAAGTAGGAGTTGGGCGGCGGGTCCTGGGTAGGATCCTCGACCACATGCTCCATTTGGAGGTTCCGCTCACGTACGGGCATGATCAGCCGCGGGTGGCTGGATGAATCCTTGCCTGACTCCGCCTTCTTTTCCTTGGGAGTGGTCTTTGAGTGGTTGTCGTTCTCTTTCTCCTTGGTAGCCGAAGATTGCTCATCCCTCTTCGCCTTGCGGTCTTTCTTAGACTTCTCTTTGGCTTCGACCTCATCATTGCTTGATTGCGTCCCCTTATCTTTGGTCCTGCTCTTCTTCTTAACCTTCTTCGGAGGTTCCGGTGCGGATTCCGTATCCGTCTCAGCCTCCGTATCCTCCTTCGTGGCCTTTTTTTTCGTCGCCTTCTTCTTGCTTTTCAACTTGACCTTCTTAGGGGGCTCCGGCTCGGACTCGCTGGTCGTCTCGGCTTCAGATGATACAATGGTCACCCTCTTCACCTTGATTGTCCTCTTCTTCTTTGTTCTTTTGGGAGGCTCCGGTTCAGATTCTGTAACCGCCTCGGACTCAGTGGTCTCAGCCCCGGACGAGACGACGTCCGACTTCCTACTCCTTCTCTTCATGCTGCTCTTCTTCTTGCTCTCCCTGGGTGGCTCTGGCTCGGACTCCGTGGCAGTCTCTGCTCCAGATGACGCGTTGCCCAACGTTTTGCGCTTCGCTTTCTTCTTCCGCGCCTTCGCCTTGGGTGGCTCTGGCTCAGATTCCGTAGCTGGCTCGGTCTCCGAGTCTGCATCAGCTCCGGACGATTCATCGCCGACGTGCTTCCACTGAACCTTCTTGATCGTCTTCTTGGCCTTCTTTGTGGCCTTTTTTGGCGGCTCTGGTTCCGATTCTGTGGCAGGCTCCGATTCTGAAGCCGTTTCGGCTCCCGACGACACATTGCTCGGCTTCTGTTTCTCCCCCTTCTTCCTACTCTTCTGGCTATTCTTTTTCGGCGGCTCTGGCTCGGACTCCGTGGCCGGCTCGGACTCTGTGTCAGTCTCGGCCCCAGACGATACGTTGCTTGGTTTGGCCGCATTGTTCTTGCTTTTTTGTTTGGCCTTTTTGCTTGGCTCTGGCTCCGACTCGGTATCTGTCTCGTCTCCGGAAGAAGCATCGACTGCCGTTGTGTCGCTGTCAACCTCGGCTTCGTGATCGTTCTTCTTCTTGCTCGCCGTCGCCTTGCCGTTGCTTTCCTGGCCACCCTTCTGACCGGCCTTCCGAGTCTCGCCATTCTTGTTGCCGTTCGTCTTTGCGTTGGACTTCTCGCCTCCGCGGGACGGAGATTCTTTGACCTTGTTGATCTCGTCCATCTTCGCAAGCAGCTGTCGTCCCGTCATGCAGCATGCGCAAGCACATAATTGATGGTGGGTGGCGACAGATTCAGACCCCTTGTCTGTGGTCTGGGGCTTCTTAACCTTCTTCTTCCGCGTCGGCGGCGGCGCAGGCTCCTCCTCGCTGCTCTCAGTATCGCTCGTCTCTGTTTCGGCAGCGCTGGCGGACTCTGACTCTGACGTCTCCGGAGTCGTCGGTTCGCGTGGCTTCTTCATGGCAGACTTGAGCGGCTTGTTCTCAAAGCTGACCTTCTTCTTCTCCTCTGGAGGCTTGATTGACGTGGCCTTCTTCTTGGGCTTGGTTTTGGTTCCGCGGGAGCCAGTGCGGGGATAGGTCACGGTGATGGAGTCGGTGTCGGTCTCATCGTCGGTCAACAGTTCGATCTTGAACGATTCCTGCGTCGAAGTGACCTTCTCCTTCGGCCTGCGGATGTTCTGCCCGATGACCCATTCAAATACGGAATGGGGAGGCATGGTGAGGGGAGTTTTAGGAGGGACAAGATGGAAAGAAAGCAGCCAAACTTGGATATCGAGGCCTCAGCACCATCAAGGTTCAAGAAAGAACCAGGGCGGACTGGGGGGCAAGCCGAGTACTGTTCGAGTATGGTGGAACGACCAACCAATTGAGGTGCTGTGAAACGCCGTGCTCGCGAGAAGCCGTGGAAATTGACGGCGCCCAGGTCAAGACCGACAAATGGCGGCCAAGGAAAAATCAGAAGAGAAGGACAGAGAATGGGATAAAGTGTTTTACTTAAACGGGCGATATGTCGCCAGTTTGGAGAAGTGTTGCGGTGCAGAATTGCAACAGCTGCTGGAGGCGCTAAGGGCAAAGAAACCGACCCTTACGGTAACAAGAAAAACAACGGAAACCCCCTCCGTCAACAACACCTGCCATGCCATCCTAGTGTCGAACCGTCCGAACTCACAATTTCGCCTTCTCCTTCAGCTCCAGCTCGGCCCACGCCTTGTTAATCCTGATATTCCTCCAGAAATTCCAAACCCCCAGCACTGCCGCCGCCGGCGG
This sequence comes from Trichocladium antarcticum, assembly GCA_033297235.1. Classification (NCBI taxonomy): domain Eukaryota; kingdom Fungi; phylum Ascomycota; class Sordariomycetes; order Sordariales; family Chaetomiaceae; genus Trichocladium; species Trichocladium antarcticum. The sequence goes on from MU853402.1 coordinate 2,526,005, forward strand.
ACACGCCCAGAGCACCCAGCTCCACCACCGCGGACTGCATCTCTCAATCTCCCCCCACGCCCTGGCCACCTCTCTCCCCAAGTCCTCCTTCCCGCCATCATTCCAAACCACCACGCCCCTCCCCCGGCCCCGCGCCTCACACCTCCGCGCCTTGTCCCGCACATCCCCCTGGCTGCGCACCCTGTTCTCCGCATCCTCGACACTCAGATGCGGGTCCCGCGCGCGCAGCCGCGCCATCTGCACCGCGGGGTCCCGCACCGCCACCACCAGCACGAGGCCACAGAAGCGGTCCAGCGCGCTCTCAAACAGCAGCGGCACATCCAGCACCACCGCCCTCGCGCCGCGCACGTACTCGCGCGCCACGGCCCCGGCCATCGCGCGCCGCACCGCCGGGTGCACGATGCCGTTCAGCACGCCGCGGTCGCGGCGCCGCGCCTCGTCGCCGCCAAAGACCCGCCGCCCGAGCGCGGGCCGGTTCAGCGGCCGGCCCTTCCCGGCCGGGCCGCGCGCCGGCATGTCCGGGCCCTCGGGCAGCAGCAGGTCCGGCGTGGAGGGCCCAAAGTGCGCGACGATGGCGGCGTAGCCGGCGGTGCCCGGCTCGACGACCTCGCGGGCGAGCAGGTCGGCGTCGATGATGGGGAGGGAGTACGGCGGCTGGGAGAGGAGGGAGGAGACGGTGGATTTGCCGGTGGCGATGGAGCCCGTGAGGCCGATGAGGAGCATTTTGGAATCGGACGCGGGGATTCTGGTTTTTTGGTCGTATGTGTGGGGTCGTTATGGGATTGACAATGGGAGTGATGTTCTGGCTGGATGGCAAAAGATGGATGGATGGTAAAAGTGGATGATAGATGACAGGTTCATCGCAAGGTCGAGCTTGATCAGTTGACAGTTGCAGTTGCCGCGAGGGTGGGGTGATGAGGATCGGCTTGCCGAGCCTGGAGCCGAGCTTCAGCAGATTTGGCGGAGGGCGCGTCTTGGCATGTTCGTCATCGCGGACCAATGAATTCGATGATTCTGCACAAGCGAGCAGGAGAAATGGGTCGGATCACGGGGCCAAACAGTCGTATTTCCCACAGCTAAAGGAAACGCAAGCAGAAGACTAGTCAAAATTGAAGTAAGAGGGTATACTAAGGTAAAAGAGGGGAGACTTCCCACTTCTAGGCTAAATACCACCCTCGGCCCTCTATCGGGCTTGGCGACCGGGATAAGGAGTCCACCTACTAGAACAGGTCCCCCCCCCCTTGTTAGCCGCCCCTGGCTAAGAGCCTTTAACCGAAAATGCAGTAACCAAGGCCGTCCGACAGTTAGTTGGGTTCTCCTACTAGCTCTCTAGTAGTACCCCCCTATATCTTCTTATCCTACCTCTCGCCTTAACTATATATATATAAAACTCAGTGTTAGTTAGTAAAGCATCTCCCCCTATCTTCTCTCGTTCTTATAGGCCCTTCTCTTCCTCCTCCTTTCTTCTAAATAAAGAGACTAACTACCTATTATCCTTCTTCTATCTCTTCGAGAGGCGTTCCTTATCCTCCTCCTCTCCGTTATTATCTAAGAGAGGCTAGATAACTATCCTAAAGTCCAACTCCTAATAGTTCCTTATTTGCTATAATAGGAGCGCCGAAATCTCCTCTATAGTCCTTTTATCTTCTGCGAAAAGATGTCTAAAGATTCAAGGGAGTACTAAAGGGTACTTAGCCTCTAAATACTTCCTTAGTAGTAATTAAGCGTAATCTAGGTAGATACCTATAGCTTAGTTAATAAAGTAGACGTCTTTCTTAGCTTTAGGGTCGTCTCCTCCCTACTACTTTATCTCCCTTATAAAGATATCTATAGATAGTGTACCTTTTCCTAATACTCCCTTTTACTTATCTTCTAGGTCCTCCTTGTCGATAAGGGCTATTAGTATACTATAGAATAGGTAGAGAGGGATAATATATAGAAGGTATTCCCTTAACCTAGCAAGGGAGGCGGTCTTTATATCTTCGTTAGTTATAGGATCTAATTCAGTAAGCTAGTAAGTAGCTAGGTCTTAAAGGTCCCTCTAGTACTAGGGGACTTTGTCGAAGCTCTTTATTTCCCCTAAGAACTCCTCCTATAGGAGTTTCCCGTTCTTGTTAGGGGATCCTGTTTTAGCTACCTAGAAGCCCTTAGGAACAAAGTCTCTATCTCCAATTCTAGGGAATAATAGTAGACTAGTAACTAGGGAAATAGAAGTATCTATTAAGCTATAATCGTTCTTAATTCCCTACTTTAGTCGGGACTCCTGCTAGTAGAAGAGCTAAGTTATTATTACCGTTCCTATAAGTTAGGTACTCCCTATCTAGGCTATTCCTATAGGGAGGGGGGCTCCCGTCTAGGTAAAGGAAGGGGGGGCAATTTAGAAATGTCTAGTCGCCTTTACCTTCGGGGCTATATCCGTTAAGTCCTCTAGCTCCTCGGACTATCTCTCTAATATATCTGTCTATCCCTAGGAAGATAGGCTAATAGAGCTTACCTTTTCTATAAGGGTTACCTAGGGAGGAGGGCCTAAGACCTAGAAAGGCTTAGTTATTATCTTCTCCTAGAAGTTATCCTAGGCTACCTTTTCCTCTAGTGTTATAGGTTTAAGTCCTTTTAGCTCTTTAGGGCTAAGGATCAGGGTCTTCTAAGTCTTATCCTCGCAAAGTCGCTTCGCAAGTATATAATAGATAGAGGAGGTTATCTAAGGATCTCTAGATAGGAGGTTAGGCGTAGACTTAGGTTCTCTGCTGATCTTTATAGCCGTAAGGGTTAGGGTAGGGACCTAAGCCTAAGGCATCTAGAGGGTTCTCTAATAAGCCTTCTTGTTAGGGCCCTCCGTACCTGAATATAATAAATGCCATAACTTAATATACCTTTGCTATAGGGGGTTATAGACAAAATAGAGACTACGCTAGTCCGGCTAGTTTATAGTTACTAGTAGCTAGTTAGTTCGGGGCGTATATCCTAGTTAAGGTAAGGATATAGTAAGGTTAGGGAGAGTAGACCCTCTATATAAGGAGGGAAGCACTATAGTAAAAGGAGTTCTTACTAACTCCTTTAGTAGGTAGACCAAGCTCTCTAGGATAGGGTCTAGTTCCTAGGGGACGTTAGGCCCGAACTACGCCTTACGTAGTATATTATAAGTGAACTAGAACAGGTAGGTATAGAACGTAAGGCTATAGATCTAATAGTATATCTTATACTAGTAAGCCACCTTTAACTAGTCGCCTAATACGACTTTAGGGGTAGAGTTAGTAGAGATTAGTCCACCTTCCTCTTCCTTGCGTTTAGAAAACTAGATCTACTACTTAATCTTTAGCAGGGCTACCTAATAGTAGAGTAGGTTATATAGGTTAGCCGCTATCCATTTCTCTAGAAGGTCAGTTACCTTATAGGGGACATCCTTTAGGGAGACTAAGAAGGCAGGTATAGCGAAGCGACTAGCTAGTGTTCCTAAAGTAAAAGGGGAGGGGCCGTCCCTATACTATATACCCTCTAGAATCGTTAGATAGTTAGGAAGGGAAACCGGCATTCCCTATATAACTTGTTCGGCGATTCTCTAAGCGTTATTTTTATTAACCGGCTCTCTGTCCTTAAGGTCCTTAAGGAGGTATGTCTTAATAGATTAAGGTCGACTAGCTTCTAATATCCGAACGTCTAGGTTAACTTAGAGGGTGAACTTCCCTCCCTCTACAACTATAAGTTTAGTAGCGGTATACGCTCTACCTAGAACTAATAAGGTTATAGCGCTCTTAATAGCTCTTTCAAGTATAATGCCTTTAGTTGATTCGTTCCTCTTTAAGAAGACCGGAGAAAACACAGTTAGGCTAATACCTACGTAGATTACGTTTCCCTTAGCGATTGTCTCCTTTAGCTTACTCTTTAACCCGTACGTATAGCAATATCTACCCTAGTAGTTAAGGTTAACCTTAACTATCTAAGATAATAGGGTAAATTCGATCTTTAGGTCAAAGTGCTTAGGCTAGTAATAGCGCTCTTTCTAATAGGAGTCGGTCTTCTTAGGAGTAATCGGAGGAGGCGTAGGTTTACAAGGGGTCGACTCGGTCGACTTTCGGCCTCGAGTATATATCGGAGGCATTTTAACTAATATTAGGGGTAAAGAAAGGGCTAGATTAATCTATATAGGAGGTAAGAAAGTGGTTAAAGTAGTTAGGTAGTTAGCGATTTAGTAGAAGAGAGGGGTAGGAGAGTTAGGTAGGTAAGAGAGGAAAATAAAGTTGACCGACCTATAGATAAGAAATGCTACCTCTAGAGAGAATTTCGTTCGCCTACTTCTATAACAAAGGAAAATAAATCTATATTTCTCGCTTACTTCTTAATCTATACTAAAATCCCACTAAAAACCGCCTTTAAACAGAAACTCGTAAGAAATCAATCCTCTCCTCTCTTTTAAAGCTCTATATCCTACCGAAACTACTGCAATTTCCTACCTCTTAAGCAATATCTTCCAAACTCTATTATACAAACGATATAATTCTATATATAACCGTAATAAGATAAGGGAATAACCTTTACGTCCTCTTATAACTCTGTCTTAACCTCTACGTCTCTCCTCCGCTCTTTCTCTCTCCCCTTTCTATCTCTCCTCGCCTTTCTATCTCTCCCTAGCGCGTGTTTCAGAGGGAGGACCAAGTCTCTATATGTCCTTAAGTAGCCTATACGAGGCTAGAAGGGCTTAAGCTAATTCTTATACCTATTAAAAGGAATAGGGGTACCGTTAAGCTAGGATAGTTAGAAACTAGTATAGCCAACTCTCTTATTAATAAAATAAGGGCCTATCTACTTAGGCTTAAGCTTAGAGGGGCAACCTTTAGTAGCTATTATAACTAGCTGGCCGGATTTAAAGGGGGCTGCTCTCAGTTTATGTCTAGCACGTCTAGCTTCTATTTCCATAGTATTAGTAGAACGTACTAACGAGGCGATAGTCTAAGTACAGGCTATATGTCGAACGACTACGTCTCTAAGAGCTTCCTTATTAAGGGGGGAGAAGTTAAGGGACAACAACTAGTTTCGTAGCGCTACTCGATCCAGTCCTCTATATATAGACAACAGGCCTTCTAGAGGTCTATATCTATAAAGGATCTTAAATAGGGAGTACCCTAGAGAGCGGATATAGCGGCTATTAAAGGTAGGGAGTGCGGTTAGGATAGAGAGGTCCTAGTCTAATAGATTAGACAGTAACTTTGCTAAGACTATCTAGAGGATATAGTTTATCGTTTCAACCTTGCCGACTAATAAGTGTAACCTAGCGGGAGCAGGTATAACGAGGATGTCTCTCTTACTAGTAGCGTTCGAGAACTCGGCCGAGACAAAGGCAGATCCTAGATCCAGGTAGAACGCTACGGGCTTAGTCCCGGATCTTACAATCTACTCGTTAACAACTAAGGTAACTACTACTATAGTAGTAGATTTAGTCGGGAAGGCCTATATATACCGGGAGAAGTAATTAACTAGAACAAGGAGGAAGAGATATCTACGTGCCGTCTATAGGAAAGGTCCTATAAAGTCTATACTAACTAACTAGAAGGGTTCTAAGATATTAATAGGGAGGCTAGGTACGTAAATCTTATTAGGTCTATAAGAGGCGTACTTTAGGCATCCTGCGATATAGTCTACTACGTCTTACGATAAGTCGGGCTACTAAACTATCTAGGTAAGTCTCCTCTAGGTAATAAAGGGCCCGAAATAGCCGAGCTCGTCATAAGCCTTCCTTAGGGTAGGGAGGATCTCTAAGGGTGTTAGGCAGACGACCTAACCGTCTCTTACTCTATAGAAGAGCTTCCTATCCTCTAGGCGGTAGGCTACTACTAGTAACTTCAGACAGTGTATCTCGTGTCTATCCCTTTTATCTAAGACCGATCCGTTAGTTAGATATTTAAAGATCTAGCTATACTATTAGCATTAGAGGTATAGGGGAGGTTCAGGGGGGAGGTAAGCTAGACAGGGAGAAATTTATAACTATAGGGAGATAATTATTCCTACTACGCCTATCCCTAAGAGTAGGTTGTTATTACTCTAGATCTATCTCGCCTAGTCTCCGCTTATAAACTTAGCTCTTTATAACGAGAGAGTAGTTCTGGAATAAGAGTTGCTTAGAAGCTAGGTTCTCTCGGGCTTGGACAGCGACTTTAGTAGCTCCTAGTAACCCCCGGCTCTATCTTTCTATACCTAGACGCCGGTAGAGTTAACTTCGCTGTAAGTTAGAAGTAGCTCGGCGTCGTTATAGTTATCTAAAGGAAAGATAGTTCTTAAAAGGGCGTTAGTAATAACGTTCCTCTTCCTAGGGATATATTCGATTTGGATGTTTAATATCCTTAGGTTAGTTAGCTAACGTATATAGATACCTTCTACATTCGATATAGACAGGAACTATAAGAGTAGCTTATAATTAGTATATATAATAGAAGGCTTAGGTACAAGGAAGAGGTAGGAGTGCCTTTAGTAGAACTCTACAATAGTAAGAAGTTCTCTCTTATAGGTACTGTAGTTTCTTTATAACTTGTTAAACAAGAAACTGTTATATAAGATCGGGATATTAATCTCTCTCTACCTCTAAGTAATAACGCATCCCCCTACGTATCCTGAGGCATTAGAATAGAGGTTAATAGGAAGATTATACTAGTAGCTATAGACTTTAACGGTATCTACAGCGAGTTGTCTTATTAGGGTAAAGGAAAGTGATTCTAAGGGTCCCTATCTCTAGGGAACGTCTCTAGTCAGCCAAGTTAATAGCCTCGATATCTCTGATAGATTAGGGATCTATCTGCGACATAGTCCTAATGCGCCAAGGAAGGAACGAACTCCCGTCTGGTCCTGTAGGATAGGCTAGTTCCGGAGCCTCTCTACTCTCTCAGGCTTGACTGCGAGCTCTCTATAGATCCTATACACGACTCCTACTACTAGTACCTCTAGGTAACCTATCTTAACCTTCTTAAAGTTAAGCTTAAGTATAGCCTAGTCAAGATAGGGGAGAAGGTAATCGCGGATAAAGGGCCACTAGGTTCGGAAGTTAGAATACGTAGTGAAGAGGTTATCTATATAGTAGGTAAGTGGTACAAGCTTCTCCTTGCTAATAGGAGCAAGGAATAAGCGCTTAGGGGAGGGCTAGGGGATTAGTCCTAGGGCAATTCTCATTAGTTCGTTAAACGAGAAGGAGGCGGTCACAGACCTTTATAATATTCTTATAGGCTAGAGCTATAGGAAGCCTAGTGCTTCGAAAGCGAATAGATAACGGTAGGGTAGGTAGATGCTAACTGTCTAGTACGTATACTTCAAGTCGAACGTAGAATAGTATCCGATTAAGGGGTGTAATATATATATATAGACATCCTTTAGGTATATAATGTTAGTACCTAGGAGGTTCTCTTCTACATTGCTATAGTTAAGCGTTAATCGAGGCTCGTCCTACTCCTAAGCGTCCTTAGACTTATCTATAAGGTTCGGCTCGGCCGACTATTCTAATAGTTCACCGTTAGCTATAGTAGTAGACTCGAATATACTACCGTCTATTCCCTCCTAGATTAGGCGGTTTATCTAGTATTGTTTGCCAGGGGGCTAGTGTTTACGCCTCGAACGGTTCTAGGGCTTAAGGCCTTGTTTGAGTTTAGCTTAGTGCACTAGAAGGTTAGTAGGGGGGATATCTTTAATCGACTTAGCGTTAAGATCTCGCTAGGTATAGCAGACCCTAATAACTTTATCCCTTAGGTCTTTAGGTACTAGGGATCCTAACTAAATCCTAGATTAGGCGAACCATTCCTTAACGAGCTTACCGCTATTATCTAAGGTAGGCTATTGGACTACTCTTCTATCGGTAGGGAAGGACTTTCGAAGGAGGGGTATATGTTCTTTGTATATTTCTAGGAAGCAATCTTACAGGGCCTAATAGTATAAGGAACTGCTTAGAGAGAGAGCCTAGCGGAACTCGCCAGTCCTAGACGTCTTATTGTTCAGGTAGGGGGCAGATATATAAGCTAAGGCCTAACTATTAGAGAGTACTAACATTAGCCCTATAAGAAGGTCTCTCGTTATAGTTAGGTAAAAGGAATCGACTAAATAAAGAGTATATAGTTTTCTAACTTACTAGGGTCGATGCTAAAGGTCTAGTTTCCTAAGGCTAAACTAGCGGATTAGGTATCTGTAGAATCTTCGTCCCCCGAATTACTAGAGCTCTCGTTAGAGGAGCCGCACTCTACTTCGTTTAACGCGAGACTATCTATTAGCCTCTATAGCTCGAGGGGACTACCGTCTAGGCTAAGGACGATCTTGTAAGTAGGTATAGGGGTAAGCAAGGGGCCTTAGAGCTCTATAACTTACTCTCCTCTTTCGGCATCGCTAATATAGAGGGTGCTCCTATAGATATCGATAAGCGCCTTTATATCCTAGAGCTAAAGGAGCCCTAGTAATAGCTTAATATCCTCCTTCTCTACTAAGAAGGGTTAAACAATAGCCTAAATGTCTCGCTTAATCCCCTTATAATTAACTTTAAGGACAACGAACTCTATTAGCTCTAAATATCTACCGTCGGACGTAGAGAGGAAGAGGTCTCTAAAGCTAATTTTAGCTAGAGGGTATATCTAGATACCTAGAGATAACACTATCTATTAGGAGATAACGTTTATCTCGGAGCCTTAGTCTACCTAAGCCTAACGTTCTAGAACAACTTTAATCTACTTCTCCTTTTGTTTGTATATAATAGTGACTATTATTCTAAATGCCTTTATCTAAGAGTAGTTATTATAGATAAACTAAGTAAAAGAGCTAGAACTAGAATATACTATCTATAAGGGATTGTCTCGAGGAACTTAGATAGTAAGATGTTTAACGATCTTAGCCCCGTCTAGGCTAACTTGTATCAAGTCTAGGAATAAGATCCTACATCGCAAATGCTTTAGAAAGTAGTTCTAGTTAAAGGGGCCTTCTCCTAGACGGCCAAAGATCTACTTTAGGCTAGGCTATCTAATACGTTTCGGTTTATCTAAGGTAGGCTTGGTTAGCTATACTACCTTAACCTTTAGTAGGTCTTGGATCCTTCGAGTTAGCTAGGGGGTCTAAGGGGGTCGAGAAGGGCCTGCCTTAGGAGAAGGAGGGTAGTCGTTGTTAGGGACGTCCTCGACTATAGGCTAGGGGGGGTAAGGAGGGGCATCCCTACGATCAATGTCTATAGGGCTACAACCTCTTACTTTTATAGGAGCGATGTTCTAGGGGGGCTTTTTATAAGGGAGTTCCTTAGCTCCGCTGTCCGATCTTAGTAGTAAGTTAATAGGGATTTAAGTGTCGCCTTTTAAACGCCGGGCTTTTTTTCTAGACACCTCTCCTACTAAGGAGATAATCTTAGCTATAACTTTATTAGGGTCGTCTTCTTCTAAGTCTATTATATAGTAGGGTAGAAGGTATAAGGGCTAGAGGTAGAGCTAAAGGCTATAAGATTCTACTAATCTTAGAGAGCCTAAGCCCTTAGGCTGCTTTCCCTTACTATCCTCGTTAAGGGCAAAGCGTATATAGTCTCTCTCTAAGTAATCTTAGTATATCTGTTCTTCTCGGTCTATATAGTCTTATATATCTATCTAGACCTTAAGATTGTAGTTGTCCTAGAAAGGGTAATGCTAAGGCATCTTATCTATTATTACTTAGATAGTCTTAGAAACGACTTCGCCTTCGTAGTTAGTAGGATCAGGGTCTCGAACTACTATAGTAGTTAACTAAGCGGGATCTCCTCCTAAGGATGCCTACTAAGCTGCAATAGTCCTTGCCTAGACTTATAAGGGAGGGCAGACAGAGTTACGTAAGTAATACCTCTCCTACTTAGTAGGGCGCGGGTTTTTGCATTCGGGAGATAGATAACTAAGCTAACTATATCCCTAGTATATCCTTTCCTTCGAGCCTAAGATTATAGAGCCGTTAATATAGGGGTTCCTTAACTAAGAGCGAGGTAGGAGAGGGCGATTCTTGTTATATCTAAAGAACGTATCGACAAATCCTTCTTAACCTAGGCCAGGTCTCCGAGCTTTATTAGAAGGGCGAGCGTTCTAAGCAGTCGAAGGTATAGGTCTTCCTTAAGTCTAGCTATAGGGTACCGACTAAGTAAGAGGCGGCGGAGCTTAGAATAGGGGGGAGGCAACTAGGGGCTAGTAAAGTGTCCCGCTTTAGTAGGCGAACTAATTACTAGAGTATCCTATTATAGGCGTAGCGAGTAAGGACTATAAAGAGGGAGGGTTAAAGGACTGAACCTAACTTACGGACTATAAGGGGTTTACACTTTAGTAAGTAGTCGGCGCTATACCGGTACTAGCGATGTAAGGAGTAGGGATAGACTAGCTAAAAGCTAACTAGTTATTAAGAGGCTAAAGCCCTAGGTACTAGGGTCTAGTCGGGGAGTACCCTAGGAAGTACTAAGCGAGGACGGTCTCTATAGGCTAACCGGTTCGCTAGGTTAGTAGTTGCTCTATTATACTAGCCTTTACTCTCTTATAGGTCTTATCCCGAACTGTCGCCTTCTGTTTAAGGACTTACTAACTGGTTTTTACTATCTCGTACGCTTGCTAGAGGCCTTAGCAGTTCAGAGCGCCTTTGTCGATAGCCTCCTAGCGAAGTTTGGGTCTCTTAAGGCTATATACGAACTTCTCTATAGTCGTACAAACTATAGTAGTTTCTAGAGGGGAGAGAGGGTATATTATAGCTTAGTTCTAGTCCCTAGGGAGATTACGATATCCTACCTAGATTATAACTATATATACTCGGGTGAAGTAGGTAGTTAAAGGCTCTCTATCTCCCTAACGGAGATCTCTTAGCTCGGTATAGGGCGCTATAGCGCCTTTATCCCTTATATAGGCTAGGAATCTCTAGCGTAAGTAAGCCTCTATAGCGCGAAGGTCCTCTATAGTAGCTAATAGCGTCTTAGCCCTATTAAGAGAGCTCCTTAGGTTAAAGGAGCTATCTATATAGATAGTAGCGTCTCCCTCGCAGAGTATATTAACCGCTCTTAAAACTTGGTTATATAAGCTAGTCTATATAACTATCTGGCCTAAGGAGGATTTCTAGAATTCCTAGTAAAGTCTTCCTAGCTATCTATTAGCTAAGGCGGTGCTATCGAACTAGCTATATATCTAGAAGTCCGGTATCACCAGCTAGGGGGGAGGAACCTTACGGGCCTAGGGGTAGTCCTAGAAGTTCGAGCCGCGTCTATTTTAAGAGTGTAGGTAATCCTAGGGGAGGGGGGAATGCTATACCTAGAGGGGGTGCATCTATAGTCCTAGGGAAGGGCCGAATTCCTATACCTTAGGAGGGGCTCTATAGTCTAGGGAGTCCCGTCTACCTTAGGGTATAGCTATTTCGAGGATCTAGGTCTAGGGTAAGGCGTAGTTATAGGGTAAAGGGAGAGGTCTTTAGAATAGTATCTCTAGCGAACTACTATAGAAGGAATTAGTAGGCGAGTAGTAGTCTAGACTTAATAAATAGCGAGGGGGCTCCTAGCTTATAGAGTCCTAAGGAGGCTTAGGGGCGTTAACTAAAGGTAGAGATCTAATAGTCGATTAGCAAGCTTAGGATTTGAATAAGAAGGTAAACAAGAGCTATAGTCTCTCTAGAGAGGCTAGAAAATAAAAAAACAACTTTGAACACACACTAATCTTAGGTATATACTGATTTCGAATACGTACTAATCTCCTACTTTAACTTAAGGGACTAGATAAGCGTAGCCTAACGATAGCAAGGGGAATACTTAGTTCCCTCTAGTATAGGCGTCGTTCTTTTAGGGCTAAAAAGAGGGGGTAACTTCCTATTCCTATAATAGGCAAGTCAAAACGCTATATAGAGTAAGTAGAGTAGAGGGCGGCTTCCTATTCCCTATTAGGCAAGCCTAAAGACTAATGTAAGGTAGGGGGGGCTACTTCCTAAAACTAAAGTAGTCCGAAGGTAGCTTCCTATTCCCTATCGGGTAAGCCTAAAGACTAATGTAAGGTAAGGGGGCTACTTCCTAAAGCTAAAGTAGTCCGAAGGCGGCTTCTTATTCCCTATTAGGCAAGCCTAACAAAAGAAATCGCAATAGAGCTAGGGACTAAGTGGTCGTAATAGCGATAGAGAGATAGCGGTCGTCAACTAGTCTTACAAGGCCGTAGCGGTAGCTTTAGCAACTAGTTCCGCGGTACATCCACCAGAAATAGGTCGGATTACGGGGCCAAACAGTCGTATTTCCCACAGCTAAAGGAAACGCAAGCAGAAGACCAGTCAAAATTAAAGTAAGAGGGTATACTAAGGTAAAAGAGGGGAGACTTCCCACTCTGGGCTAAATACCACCCTCGGCCCTCTATCGGGCTTGGCGACCGGGATAAGGAGTCCACCTGCCAGAACAGCAGGGCAGCCCTTGCATGTGAACAAGGTCTTGGCTTCTGGAAACATGAAACAGCCGCTGTCAGACCTCAGCCGCATCGACCTCACTTTGACCTCCACCGTTCACCCCATTGTGCTGTTTAGCTGGGCGGCATCTTGTGGATCCCACACACTCACTGATAGTAGAACGGATCATGGAAGAGAATGCGCATTTGCTCCACGAACTTTGTTTTACACCACAGCCCCCAATGAAAACCAGGAACGACAAAACGAGACCCGGGCAACCCTCCAACTCCGGCGGCCAAACCAACCCCTGATGCAAACCTGCTAGCCTGTAACCTTCCCAACCAAACAACCATCGTGGTGCCAGCCTCCATCGTGTACCTCGACCGAATACCGTTGTCGGTTGTCTGAACGTTGCGCGGACAGCAGGCGTTCCGAAAAGAACCATAAGATTGTTCATGTCGGAGCTAACAGTGTCACGTCAGCTTGTGTGGTGTGGATCGGACGAGCACCGGGCAAAAACTTACCAGAGCCATCCGTCGCGAACATGATCAGCCTGAAAGACGGACGGCGTAAAAAATGCCCTCGTCGGTGCGATACCAGCGGGCCTCGAGGCGATCAATCTGGCGGCGGGGGAAAACCGCCCAATGGCCGTTGAGCTCTCGGACCCAGTACATGCGGTACGGATCGGGGTCAGCCGGAGTAAAATCCTGCGGCTCATAGGCTTTGTTATTCTGTGCAATGCGGAGGTTCTGCGCCATGGTCTCGTTGGGGGTCAAGCCGACACCCAGGGCAGGCTCAACGTGGACGGGTGGCTGGGCAGGCAACTGAGCTCCGAAAGGATGATTACCTGTCAGGGTCGGGCCCTGAGGCAGCTGCGGCTGGCCTGCAATGGCAAACCCGGGGTGCATAGACTGGCCCTGCATCATCATCGGCTGGGTGGTCGGCTGCTGGAGCATGACGGGATTGGCCAGTGTCGTGGCGAACTGCTGCATGGGCACCGGGCCTCCTGTTGTCTGCACGGCTGTTAGTGATACTATTTTGCCAACACGGTATGATTTATGTGTAGTAAGATGCGAGATCAAAGAGCCAAAACCATTTAGCTGTGTCGGGTCGTGTTTGGGTTGAAGACCACCATGGGTCGAAGTTGGCTCAAACCCGCCGCAAGACGACTCCCGGATCAAAGAACTGACCATGTAACCAGACATTTGCGGAGCTGGATAGTACATGCCGGGAGGGTCGAATCGAGGCACATATTGGTGTGTCATCGGACCCAAGTCGGTGGCGGGGACTTGGGGCTGAAAGTGAACGCCTAGAGGGTTCACCACCGGCAGGATGGCAGGAGGCGGCGGCGGCGGAGCGGGGGGTCCCATTGGGTCGGGGGGGCAAAGAGGCATAGGAGGCATGCCCGGGACTGAGAATTGGGCCGACATGGCGAACTGATTCGAAAACTGTCCGGTGCCGTTCCCCGGAGGACCAAAGCCAAAGGGTGTCGCGTGGGAGAATTGTTGGCCGAACGTGTTGGGAATCGGCGGTCCCCAGGGATTGGCGCAGTAAGGTTTTGCGACGGCTGGTTCAGCGGCGGTAACCGGTGTGGAATTGGATGCTGCTGCCGAAGTCGCGTTCATGCCGTCGGAGGTTGACTGCGATTGCGACTTTGCGGCAGACGAATGCGCTCTCTGACTCGGGCTTTCTCTTGATGAATGGGAACCACGATTGCTCGCAGGCGAGGCCAAATGTGCGGATTGTGAAGATTCGCCATTCTCCTCGTCGCTGAAGTAAACGCGCTTGCCCTTTTTGCCTGCCATGTCGAACCGAGTGCAGGTGGTGGTGGTTGCAACCGGTTCGAGTTGACGACGGCGCGGGGTAGAAGAAGAGACCGTGGATGGACGGGTTGAAAGTGAAGAAGTGTGGAAAGCGCGAGAAGAAATGGTGGCGGTAGAGGAAGAGGAAGCGGCGGCCAAAACCTCCCAGTCAGATGACCGTACTGGCATCTGCGATCCAGCCGCTGGACGAAGAGGCGGTGCACACTCATGTACAGACAGGACCACAAGGAGCGCAACTGGCGCTAGACACATATAATAAGGGAAATTCAACTTACATTATTGCGAAGAACCCAGCCCTGTCCGTTCCATATCCACTGGTACTGCGGCGATGGCACGACGTCGCCACGCTCGTACTGGGCGTTTGAGAAGGAGAAGCAAGGGAGACACATGTTGGCAAGGTGTCGGGCGAGTATCGGGCTTTGGATGATGCGAGTATGAAGGAGAATGTCCAGAAAAGATGGACAAAAAGAACCCTAAAACGAGTTGAAGTGACATGGAGAGGGGTTGTCGTGACCTCACTCGGAAGGTGCGAGTCGAGGCACAAATTCCAGGCAGTCCGCTGAATTACCTTCAGACAGGTCAGGACGAAACATGCCGTCTTTAAAATTAAAGCGGACAGAGTGAAATCCATGAATCCCACCCAAATCCAGCCCATATTCCCCCGGAACCATGGTAATGAACGATGATTGTATGGCCTATTCCGGAACCCTAGATAATAATCCAGGATGGTACCGCTCTGAAAGTGTTAGAACGGTCCGCCTGGCGTATCAGCTACCTATTTAGTCCCCATGGCACATACTTCCTTCCCCCAGTCGCCCATGATTCTCGAAAGCCCAAGTACTCCCAACGCCAAAGAGACCCGAGGTATCATCCGTCCACCGCAGCTCCGAAGCAGGCAACGCCGAAGGAAAAGACATCAGTTGATCGGTCTGCGCGCCAGTGCCGTCTGGTCGCTGCCAGAGTCCGGATCCTGCCGCCGCATCAAGCCAAGGGCATAATCCAGCGTGGACACCCAACCCGTATTGCCACTGAAGAAAGGGCCCTCTGCGCTGCCGTTTTCTGCTTCCTAAGCCTTCTTCTGCGCCGCCTCGAGTGCCGCGCAGTACTGCTCCTGGCGCTGCTGGAGCTCCGAGATCTTGAGCTGGTTCTTGTAGTGACGCAGTTGCCACGGCTGTGTTGGCCCGCCAGTCAGCACGGAAAGCTTGTGTGGGAAGGAGGAGTGCGGGAACATGTCGCTTACCCGCATGATCACCGGCCACTTGTTGTGCAGCCTCGCCAAACGCTTCATCTTCCTAATCGCGTTGAGGCATGTAAGCGGGGTCCACTCGCGGTCCTCCATGCGGTGGTCGCCCTCGGTGACAGCGGCGGTGCAGAGGAAGTAGGACAGCCGCGGATCGTTCATGATGATGGGCGGCTGCGCCAGCAGCTCCGCGGACAGGGCCCGCGCCTCCGTCAAGGCGTCCTCCGGGTGGTGGATGCAGCCCAGCTCGCGCATCTGTCTGGGGAGCAAGTTGTGGGGGAGGTAGGTCGGGCGCGAGAAGGCGTCCATGCAGTCGACGACGGTCTGGGCGGTGCCGTGCCAGTCCACGCAGTTCCACTTCATGCTGACCTTGCCCGTGTCGCTCACATCGGTGAGGGCGAAGCGGAACTGCGGGTTGGTTGGGTTGTGAGGGCTCATATCGACGCCTAAGCCTCCCTGGCAGATTGCGACCATTGCAAGCATTCTGATCTGTTTTTTTTGCGGTGCGTGTATTAGTTTTCTGGACCTGGAGTGGCGAGATGAAACAAGGGGTTGCTCACCTTGCCGTCAAAGTCAACCTCGGACGCATCTCCGCCGAAGAGAAAGTCAAACCAACACTTCTTGTTGACTTCGGCCTCCAGCAGTTTGTCAATCTGAACCATGATCGGAGCGGCTTGCGGCAGTCTTGTCCATGCGTTCAACATGTTGACGCGGTTCAGGATACGGGGGGGTAGGCCTGTCATATCGTCGTTATACGGAATGAAGGTATAACCGCCCCCGGCATCTGGTAGGAGGCATCCCTGCTGCCCTCTGGGGAGGGCCCGATACGATCCGGCGTGTCCAGCAAGGGCTGCCGCGAGCTCCCTGTTGGGAACCAGATACTGTCTCGACTTCCAGCGCATCACACGCTGGTTGATAAACTCATTGACGAGCCGCGCGAATGGATGGCTGCGCTGGTTTCCCTGCGGCTGGTTTTCTTGCGACTGGTTTCCCTGCTGGTTTTCCTGGAGAGACGCCCCCTCAGGTTGGGGTCCCTCAGGCTGGGGTCCCTCAGGCTGGGGTCCCTGAGGATGGGTTTCCTCGGGTTGGTTCGGGCTTGCCATGGTTGCTGAACAAGTGAGATACTGGAGTCGAAAAGACTTTTGAGTAAGGTAGGATAAAGGGCGTGGCGTGAAAACACGACACCGCTCGCTCCAGTGATGGCGGGAAGCGAAACTGCAGAGAAAGAAAGCGGGATGGGAATCAAGACTAATCCCGTTTCCGCAGAAAGCAGAAACCGCTTGAAAGATTCTGCTCAACTCGGCGGGTCAACGGGCCCGCCGTGTAGTTCTCGGCGCTCGTGTAGTTCTCGGCGCTCGTGAACCAACAAGGAAAGGGAGACGGGGTGGCAGTCGGCGGCGGCCTGTCGACTAGTGGCAGGAGCCATCGCCATGCCGACGAGTGCGGTGTTCACCCTAACGTAACTTGGGGCGTGACCGGGCCGTGAAGGTACACGACACTGTCTCCCTCGAGAGTCAACAAAGCAGAAACCAGTACAGAAATAGATAGAAAAGGCAGTGGTGCTAGGTCGATGATGTGTATTGCTGTGCAGTAAGTGACACTTTGTTCCCGTGGCGAGCAACGAACCCCAACGAGCCCCCCTGAGTTGTGGGTTGGAAATCCTCCGCATAAACACCTCACCGCGGGCAGCCCAAAGCCGGTCAACGTCAGTGGGTCCAAACCGCCCCGTCACCTGAATGTTGGAAACCGGCCACAAGCCTATGCCCTCAACCTGGGCATTCTATGACCATAAGCCGCTATTATACAATTTCCATGGGAGGAGAGATACCCTGCGCTATGCATACCCGCCCCTTCGCCCCCTTGGCCGAGTTCGTACACGTCAGTCCTCAGGGGGACATATACACACAAGACAGCTTTGTGAGAGTGCTGTTCTCCGTAAATTAAAGGATGAAATGTCGTGGCAGAAGGGTGCCACAGATTACACCGAGATGTGAGACCACAGCAAGCAGCTGCCTTTACAGCGTCGCATGTGCCAGGGCATGGGGCTCAGGGGTATCGAAGAAGGTCCTCCGGGTGATCTATGTGGAGGTTAGCAAGAGTCGCCCGAAAAGAATAACAGGAAGGTTTGTCTTACCGCCCAAGCACCGGCCACTGAAGCCACGATGCCTCCCGAGATGACCATCGGCCGCAGCCCCCTTGTGCACTTGAACAGCATACCGCTCAGGGCGCCGGCCATGATGGTGTTGGCGGCATCGTTCTGCCCCCTCAGATAGCCAATATACGAGTTGATGCAGTTGTAGCAGATGGCGACCACGCCCGCCGAGTTGCCCAGGAACGGCCCTCTCCGGGTGATGGAGTTGAGCACCGAGTTCAGCTTCAGCTTCGGCGGCTGGTCGGCCGACTTCCGCAAGCCCTCCTGCATGCCCCATGCGCCACCTAACGCCAGGCCTGCGAGGTATGTGGTGCCGGTGCCATAGCAGAGATCGT
The DNA here is from genome assembly GCA_033297235.1 of Trichocladium antarcticum. NCBI lineage: Eukaryota > Fungi > Ascomycota > Sordariomycetes > Sordariales > Chaetomiaceae > Trichocladium > Trichocladium antarcticum. The sequence goes on from MU853402.1 coordinate 2,543,906, forward strand.
CGGTAAAGCCGCGTGATGGCAGCACCGACTGCGAGCCGGGCAGCTCCGAGAGCGCCGAGTCTTCGAGGGAGAGGTAGTCTAGCGTGTCCTTGTTGAGCCCCGCGAGAGGGTGTAGTTGTGAGGGGTCGGCGAAGGAAGAGCTGCCGAGGAAGGCATCTACGCCCTGGGCAGAGGAGGGGTCGAAGGGAGGCGGCTGGAAGGGGGAGGTCGTCGGGTACGCGGAGGGCGCAGAGGGCGCCGAGGGCGCGTTGGATGACGAGGGTTGGGACGAGGACTTGCGTCCGGAGAGGGCATCCCAGATGGACATGGTGACAGATGAAAATATGTCAAGGGAAAGTAGTAATTGAAGAGCTGCCGGGTCGACTGGGTGGATGCCGTGCGATGGGGCCGGTCACGGTCTGGTCGGAGAGCTTTGTTCGGCGCTGAATTTCGGGAGGAGCTGGGCCTGGCACGTCTGCGCATCGATAAGACAGGACCGGAAGGCCAAAAAAAATTTACGACGCCGGAAGAGCTGGTCTGTGCGCATCGCGTTCTCCACTCTGGCATGCCTTGAAACAAGAGTCTTGGCACTCAACACCGAGGAACGAGACGTGCACTATTAAGGCTCGATGGAAACGTGTAGCAGCATATAGATGCGGCTTACCATCTACAGAAGGACAAACGCCGTTTTCAAAGGATCAGTACTAAAGTTGGTCGTCTATTCAGGATGCGACGGTGAAGAGGCCGGGAGGGGTGGGGCCAACTTGCCCTGATTGATACATGGTGAGCAAGGTGTGCCTGCTTTGGGTTCCAGGTGAAGCCGTACGGTACGTACCCCGTACATGCCCAAAATTTCTCTCGTTCCTGCCCCTTCAACATCAACTCAGTGCAACGCATTTCACGCAGAAATAAGCGCTTGCTCAGCCAGTGGATGTGACTTCCTGACTGCGGCTTCTGATATTCTCCGTTTTGTTCCGCTGTTCTGTTGGAAGAGGGAAACCCCCGCAACCCCTGAATTGGATACCTCTGAGCAGGAAGTATTCCCTCTCCATTTGACCGAGGGGTCGCCAGGCATGGAGGTCGCCCAAGAAAACCCGGGCAGCACAAGCCATCTTTTTTCCGGAATCGATTCGGCCGTCTTTGAGAATGCAAATACAATCACCAAATGGATGCTGAACCAGCCAGAGGAAGTCCGGCCGCAGTGAGTTTTGGGAACCCTCGACATCTAAACGTGACTAACACGCAGTAGACTTGCCGAGGGTATCTTCCAAAAGCTATTACACGAGGCGTCCCAGTCACGGCAGTATCATGGCAATGGCCACGCTTGCGTCAAGCTCTGCAGCTTTGCGCAGCAGTGCGCCAAGTCGAGCGACCAAGCGCTGAAGCAGTGGGCTTTCACCGAGACGCTATCCAAGGAGCTGTTCCATTTCTACCTCGAGTGGTATGAGCACGATCCCCACCGTGCGCTGCGGCTGGTGTTGGATGTTCTAGTCATGTCCTCGACTGCAAACCCATGCCCTGAAACTGGGAAGCTGGTCAAGGAACATATCCTGGAGACCCTTGTACAGATCGTTGCCCGGAAGTCGTCGAGGCAGTTGACCAAATCCGGGCTGCAGTGCCTTGACCACTTTCTCAACAAGAAGGTGCTTGATCTCGCCGACATATCTCTCAAATACAAGGAGATGGAGCCGTCAGTGGCCGACGGACCCAGCCTCTCAGTCTGGAGATCGGTCGCCTTTCACCTATTCTCTTGGATGGACCTTACCTATGTATGCCCATTGGCTGGAAAGTGTCTTGTTCACATCTTCCGGGGACTGGACAAAGCGGCCGTTGGCAAGTCTTCTCCGGACTTGGCAGGCTTCACTCTTGAGCTCTGGCGGCAGTGGCTCCAAGACGCCCTGATCCAGAATCCCGACATTTTGGAAGATACCAAGAATTATGTTCTTGCGCCTATCTTCAAGACGGACCGGGATGCGTCTCTGCGGCTTCTCGACGTGTTCAACAAAAGCCAGCCCTTGACAACCAACGATGAGCTGACTGACCAGAGTATCTTGCTCCAATTGGCTACTCTAGAGCTCGGGAAGAAGTATGGCCTGGTAGAGGAGCCGAGGAGTAAGTCAACCCCAACGTCGAACAAGGATGAGATGAGGCTAATAATGATGATTGCAGGTGGTGATGGCGATACCCCTGAGCAGCCTACATCAGCTATTTTCCTCCAGGAAGCCGTCCTAGACCGACTTCTTGCACATCCTTCTCTGCCTGTCAAGTCCAGCGCGTTTGCGCTGCTGGTCTCATCCCAAGCGACAACCAAACCATTTTCCGAGGTTGCCTTCAGTCTGCTGAAGAAACATCTGGCAGCATTTCACGCAGATTATGATGCCAAGGTCCGTAATGAGGTGCTCGGTCATACCAAAAACTTGATTAAGAGGGCGAAGAACATCATCACTGTTGCGCAGAGGAGTCTCTCTGCTCCGCAGCCTACTGGGGATGGGGTTCGCGCGCCTCCCAAGAAGAGATTTGGCCCTGAGATTGCGCTAAAGGACGCCTCCCAAGCAAAAGAGGTTCTTGACCGCCACACATCATTCTTGAGATGGTACATGCAATTTCTAAAGTGCGAGCTTCTTCCCACTGCGTCATACCAGCGGCACATAACCGCAGTGAAAGCCGCACTTCTGCTCCTGCGGGTGGGCAAACATGCGGGGGCCACCGACGATATCCTCGATGAAGACATTGCCCACCTAATATCTTCCGACTTCACCTGGGTCCGGCTTCTGCTTGACCTCTTGCTCGACCCATTCGACGATGTCAGGGACAGCGCAGCCACGCTCCTGAGCTTGCTTGCACCGAGATCCGGGGAAGCTGGCCAATCGCTCGAACCGAACTCCTCAGTCCTCCTCGACGTTCTTCGGAGCTTTTGTCTAAGGGCCGGAAGGCTGGCTGATAGGACCGGGCGGGCCGACCATGGCGATGGGGCTGCCCGCTCGCAAGGTCTCCTGTGCAGCTGGGTGGGCAAGCAAGACTCGCAGCTTGCCGTTTTGTCCGAGATCCTTGACCGGATCGACTCCAAGATTGCAAAAGCAGAGCAGGACTTGGGCCATGCCGCCATCGAAAACCCCGTGCATGCGGACTTTGCGGCTATCAGGTGCGTTCTAGTCCCAAGAACATGGCTTGCTCCTGACCTGCACACTGAATACTGACAAAGATGATAGTCATGTCTGGCTAGTATTGACCAAGGAAACATACCCTGACCAACAGCTACAAGCTCTTGGGCATTTGCAGCATCGCATCTTTGACTGTGCCCGGAGAATATGGGTCACAGTCAAGCATGTTCTTTGCGATGATTCGCCCGAGGGCCATCTGCCAGAAGAGCTCGAGGATATTGAGGGTTTGGACACTAAGGATCTGTTGAGCTACAGTTTCCGTGCGGTTCATGAATCTAGGTATGACGACGCATCCGGAAGATCGCCGCATTTGCTGACTGGCCGAAGCAACCTCCTACGTCTCTTGATAGGAACTCTTCGACTCAAGAAACTCGCGGGTGTCCCTTTCCCGCCGTTAGAGGTATTTAGAGACACGGGTGACCTCACTTTCGAGCAACTCGCTAGTCTAAGACACCGTGGGGCTTTCTCGACAGTGTCGTATACCTTCACGACCTGTTGCCAACTTACCCAAAATCTACGAGGCGTATTCCCAGATACCGCCGAGTCGGACAATCTGCTCCGGCAATGGTACCAGGTAAGACGGGCAGAGTATCGATGCGGAGCACCAGTTGACGTTGTCTAGGGGGCGATCAATTGCATCATGACACAGGCGTCGACCACCCGCCGGTCGGCTGGCATCCCATCCCTCATTGCGGCGGTTCTGTCGGCAAACGCGGCATCCCCATCTTTTGATGAGGTCTACGGCACCCTCGAAGACATTGGGAAGAAGCCGGTCCGTATGTCCGAGACTGACGGGTCGAATCTACCTCAAGTGCACGCCCTCAACTCTCTTCGGGAGATCTTCAGAAGCTCGGTGTTGAGCAAGAAGGCCGAGGGCTATCTTGCCCGAACCCTTCATCTCGCAACAAACTGCCTGAAATCAGAGGTGTAAGTCGGAATGGCCCGTTCAAGCTCGATGACCGTCACTGACTCGAGTTAGTTGGGCAATCCGGAACTGCGGCTTGCTTCTCCTGAGAAGCCTGATCGACAGCCTGCTCGGTACAGGCGAGAGCAAAGCTTCCATCGAGTCTGGGTGGGATGGGCACTCAGTCCGCATCTCTTACAACAAGTACCCGACACTGCCAGGGGTTATTCTCGGCCTGTTGCGGTCGGCAGACGGGACCCTGGACCAATCTGGTGCCGCGGAGGCAGTGTTCCCAGCGCTGGACATTATCCGACGTGCGGGCCCCCCGGAAGAGCTCCGTGACGAGTTGCGGAGGCACATTGAAGAATACCTTGGCAGCCGTCTCTGGCACGTTCGCGAGATTGCGGCCAGAACGCTCTGCTCTTTCTTGCTGCAGGAGAATTGGGGCTCAGAGATTGGAAAGCTTCTTGGTGACTCGGTTCACTGCACCAACCGGCTCCATGGGACTCTCCTGACGGCACGATTTGTTCTTGAGCGCAAGGCGGATCTAGGCGTTGATCTCAAGTCAGGTATGTTTGCAACTTGACCCTGCACTAGAATGTCGTCGCTAACGGGGCAACACAAGACTCCTCCGCGGTTGGGTCGCTCCTAGAGCAGCTTGTCCAGAGGCAAGAGTCCTTCGCCCACTGTGCAGAAACCCAGGCGGCGTTCCTGGAAATCTTGAACCTGCTCACAAATCTCGGCTTCCACGAACAGGTGGTCAAGTTGGCACTCCATGCTGCCCCAGCGGAGCGCTGCGGTCCGACTTCTGCGTTACTCGCAATGGAGGTTTCGTTGAAGTCAGTGTACGATGCAGCAGCATGCGGCGATGTGGATGGTCTGCGCACCTGCGTGCTGGAGACACTGGTCAAAGACATCAACACGGCAAGCAGGATGCTGGAGGCAGTCCCCAAAGCATGGAGCCAAGCCGACAGCGCGAGCACTAGGTCAGCGCTCTGCGGGCTCTATCTCGAGGTTTGCGGCACCTCATCGGCACCTGAGATCCGGGCGCTGGCCCTGACAAACCTCGGGTCGCTGCTAGACGACATCCTCGCCGACGGCGACGTCGCCCAACTGCCGAGCGCGGAACATCTAGACCAGCTATGGTGCCAACTCCAAACAGGAGACATCAACCCGACCCTGTCATACGCCATCATCGAAACAAGCGGCACGATCATGGCGGCCCTCGTCTCCCGCACCCCCGACGCCCTCCCCCCAAACATGGAACAGCGGCTCCGCAGCTGGGGCGACATGCTCCACGACTGCCTCGACGTAGACAACGTAAGCCATTCCCCCTCCCTTCCTTCCCACATTCCCCCATTCCCGAAATCCTTCGACACGCGCCACGCCGCCCCCCCCGCGCTCAACGCCTTCTTCAGCACCCCCCGGCACCCCCATCACTGGTCCCCGGAGTACCTCCCCGCCCTCTCAGCCCTCTACACCAGCCTGGTCGACGACGACGACGAGGTCCGTGGGACCGCGGCCCGCGCCGCGTCCAGCGTCATGGGCGTGTGCGCGGTGGCGCCCACGGCGGCGGACGCGCTGGTCCGCTGGCTGGGCCGGCGCTTTGGCGGCGTGGAGGAATTCCGGGCGATGGTGGTGGGGAGGATGGTGGGCTTGCGGCCGGGCGCGGCGCGGGATGGGTCGCGGTTGGTCGTGGGGGTGGTGGTGTCGGTGTCGGTGGAGGAGATGCTCCGGGAGGCGATGGATTTTGATGATTCGTTGTTTGCGGCCGAGGAGCAGAACTTGTTTGTTGATGAGGTGCGGGAGGCGGTGCGGTGGGGGGGGGTTTTGGGGGCCGGTGGTTCGTTGGGGGGCCTGAGGGAGTGGGTGGTGGCTGGGATGGGGTGTCTGGTTGGTCTGGTTGGGGAGAGGGAGGATGGCCCGCTCGGGTGGGCGTCGGATCAGCATGTGTTTGCGGTGTGTGCCCGGGTGCTGCTCTGTGCGGTGGCGGTTGCTGGGGCGGGTGGGGAGGCGAGGGTGGTGGAGCTGCTGGGAAGGTTTGCGGAATTGGGGGGGGCTGCGAAGATTCATGGGTCGTTGTTGGAGATGGGAAAGTTGGAGGGCACGACGTAGGTGCCTGTGTATGAGGCTAGCTTGGTCTCGACGAAGAATGGAATCGACAACACATTTGAACGCGCGCACTGTTGTGTCATGAGGAAAGTGGCACACCAACGGCCAGTTTTTCGTTCCGCACCCTGATGGCCACCTTTCCATCCCAACTTGCCAACCACCCACACACCAATCAACACACCCTTCTCCCCGCCCGCCCTATACATAGTAGTTCCAACTTCTCTAATTTCACCCGCCTCCCCCCAGTGGTCAATTGGTCATTGGGGGGAGTGCCGTGGCAAACCAGCGACCCCGAGGTCGCTGGTTCGATCCCGAAGTAATAACGTCTGTCTGACAACCCCGCGACGGCGGGGGAACTCGGGGCGTTTTCGTAGCCGACTACCTCCCTTCGACCGGCGAAGGGGGCTAGACGGTGAGCTTTTTGTATTTTTTTTGTATTTCTCTCATTTCTTGTTTTATCGTGATATAGCGAGCCTCGCCGGCGACGTCTACGAACACAACTTTGTCACATCAACAAACACCTGCTACGGAGGGCCGGTTTGCCTGGGCCGCCACATCTTCTTTGGCGGATCTAGCCTGGGCGCCCTGCTTCTACATGTAATCCTGGTGCGACGATATGGCTGTGTCTTTTCCGACCCTTGGAAAGCGTTTCCGTAACCCCTGGGAACGCGGTTCGGGATCAGCCATGTGCTGGGGGATACCGCCGCCTCAAAAAAGAAAAAAAAGAAAGAAAAAAAAACCAAAAGTCGAAAGGGACTGTATGCGATGCCAACTCGGCCGCCAATTTGGGAAGAGCCGCGAGGCGCAAGAGAAGGCCGGGTGGTAGACACGCCGCTGATCTCGGTGTCAGGCCTAAAGAGGCCAACAGCTATAGCAAGTCTTCATAACTATGCAATGTTGATGACTGGCGAGCTGAGTGGCAGAGAGGTAAGCCGGTTGATGGCCGAGTAGGACAGAGGTGAGCTTTCTGCCCATTCCTCATCTAGATTAGAACATCAAGTGAACAGGAATTGAACATCAGATATTATTAGGGGTTTCTCCCAAAGCAAGGTCTGCACTATTAAACGGTAGACATTGGCAAAGTCTTGGCAGGAGCGCAGAACATGGTGTGGACTGTGGAATGTGGATTATGTGATAAGTGCGTGGATAGTAAAATATCTCCACTTTCTGTCTCTCTGTCTCAACATCGACTGCACTTTTCTTTAACCAATAGAAGGCAGGCACGCGCAAGCCAAATTTAAGCCACGCACGGGCACGCACGCAATGCACACTTATTACTTACCATAAGGCGCCACCGCACTCTGGGAAAACGGTCTTAGCGACAATCCCCAGATGCCAACAGCGTTTTGTACCAAAGATTATCTTAGTATTGTTTTCAGCCGACCGAGTTTTGTATATAAGATAGTCTTATACTACCTAGAGCATTTTCGAATCAATTGGATCTTACTAGCTAAGATAATCTTGCTTACAAAACATCTTGATTAGCTAACCGTCTTTAACTGTGAAAACAGTGTTGCGTTCAAAACGCTTACCGCCTTACGTGACGGCTCTATCGAGCGATGTAATTGATAGTAATAATACCGCCTACTCGCCTACCCGCGCGCCTGCGCGCCTGCCCGCTCGCCTGCCCGCGCGCCTGCGTTCGCGCCTGCCCGCTCACCTGCCCGTATATAGAAGGTCGTCAATCGGCTTGTGAGCTAACTCGCTGGGTTGTAGGGAGCTACGCTAAGATACGGCCTGTAGAGAAGGTCGTCAATTAGCTTGTAAGCTAACTCGCTAGGTTGCGGAGAGCCATAGACCTTGCTGAGCTGTAGAGAAGGTTGTCAATTG
>MU853402.1:2556391-2573618 GCA_033297235.1 Trichocladium antarcticum
AGCACCTCCTGCGCGGTGACCGCCGCGTGCCGGAACCGCGCCTGCTGCCGCGCCGTGAGCTCGCCACGGAGGTAGTGCGCCAACGGGCGCGGGGCCATGGCGTGCGCGGCGGTTTCTGTGGAGGAGGAGGAGGCGGAGGCGGCGGCGGCGGCGGGGAGCACGACTTTGGTGGCGGGGTGGGAGGTTGCGAAGAGGCGGAAGGCGAAGGCGGGTTCGGCTTGTTCGTGGTGGGGTGCGGGTTCGGGTTCGGGTTCGGATTCTGATTCGGATTCTGATTCTGATTCTGATTCTGAGAGGGTGGAGGGGTTGGGGGCTGGGGTTGGGGTTGGGGTTGGGTGTGGGCTGGTGGTGGTGAGGTCTACTGGCGCGGGGAGGGCGGAGGGGGGTGGGGGGATGGCGAGGAGAGTTGAGAGGTGGGCGTTGAGCTTGGCGCGGAGCGCGGCGTCGGCGTCGGCGCGTTCGGGGTCGGGGCTGGAGGGCTGGTTTGTGGGGGTGTCGTAGAGGTCTTCGCGTCGGACGCTGGGGGCGGGGTTAGGATGCGGTGATGGGTGAGAGGCCAGGGGGGGAAACTCACCGTTTTGCGTCGGGGAGGTCGAACATGGCGCGCGGCTGTGATATCACGTGCTTGGCTGTTGAGTGGGTTGTATGATGTTGTGTCGCGCGCCGGTGGGAGTTGAGGTAGGTTGCGCCGATTGATGTGATGTGTTTTTGTGCTGTGAGCTGCGAGCGTGAGACGTTGCTGGAGTTGAGCTCAATGCAGAATGAGAAAGAAAGCATTGCCGTTTTTCGGCAGCTGCCAGGCAAGTATGTTTTCCTAACCCTCTTCTTCCTTGTATTCTTTGACAGCTGACAGGGTTAGGGTATAACAAGGAACCACAACACAATCCATCGGTAGCATGGCGAGGTATCCGTGGTTCGGAGATGATATAGAGGTAGCCTGTCTCCATGTACAAGTCAGCTGGAGCAGGTTTCCCGGCGTAGATAGAGAACGCCAGCATGTGCCTTCCCGTCCGTCCTTCCCACCCCGTCACCACCACCGCAAGCTCCATTCCCCTGACCCCTGAACTGAGGAAGGGAACGAGGATGGCAGGAGTGAAACCACCGAGAGAGTGGCATCCCAGCTAGCAAGTCGTTGGAGTCTCGTGCATAGTAGATACAAGCTGGTCCTGTATCAATGTTGGACACATTCCCCAATATATCCAGCACAATCCAGCAAACAGAAAAGAAGCCCTGCATTCTCTTCATCATCGCCCAGTCATCCAACCATAACAAATCAGCCCCGCCACTCAAAAAGAACCCAACAACAAATAACAGAAGTGCAAAACATGAACATGAAACTAGTGGTATCGATCCAAACAGCCGCCGCCGCCTGCTCTCCATGAAGTGTAGCGTAACATAACATAACAGTGACATGATGGATAAGAAGAGTGGCAAAAAAAAAAAAGAAACCCGGCCAAAAGTATCTGATGATGCCAACATGGCGGAGCATGGAGGCGAATCGAGAAGGACGTCAAACAAAGCTCCTCCCCCCCCCAGCCGCGCCGGATTTCGGATTCCTCCCCCTGACATGCCAAACGAAACGAAACGAACTGAAACGAAGTTGTTCCCTGAAACTGCCTGCCCCTCAACCTGTTAGCGCAACACACTCCCGTCCAGTGCCGTCGGCGTCCGTGTGTCTGCCGTGATCCCCTGTGTTCCGTTCCCGCTCTCAGCCGCTGCTGCTGTGTAATGACGATGGCGCAGTACGTGTCAGAAACACGCGGTGCTTCCGTAGAAATAGAGAGCTGGGCCCTCCCAACCTCACGCCGCATTCCAAGCATACTGCCCATACCCCTGCGGCGCCGGCGCCGGCCCCTGGTGCGCATGCGCATGGTGCGTCTCGGCCTTGATATGCGGCGCGGGGAACGCGTACGCCCTATCCCCACCCGCACCCGCACCCGCACCACCACCCGCACCACCACCACCGCCACCGCCACTACCACTACCACTACCGCCATGGTGCTGCTGTTGCTGTTGCTGCTGTTGTTGTTGTTGCTGCCCGCCACTCGCATAAGACGGTGCCTCGCCCGCGGCGGCGGCCGTCCACGCCTGCTGCTGCTGGGACGGCGGGTAATAATCGCTCCTCTGCGGCGCCTGTGCGCCGCTCGATGCCGCGGTGGCCGAGGGGCCCGCGGACGAGCTGGGGCCTTGTGAGGGCTGGCCGTAGTTGTTTGCGGCCGAGGGCGGGCCCTGGACAGCATGGCCGTGCGGGGGCGGGAGGTGGTGGTGTTGGGACTGCGGGCTCATGTTGTTGGCCGAGGTGGATGGCGGGGGCTGGGCGTAGACGTGGGCTTGGGATGGGGGCGGGTCGTAGCGGTACTCGCCCGGGCCGGTTTCGTTGGAGAGGGAGCTGGCCGACTGGTGGCTTGCGTGGCGCGGGCTCTTGGACGGCCGGGGGTTGGTGTCGACGTAGCGGGGGACTGAGAGGGAGTTGTCGGTGGTTGCGGAGAGGGAGAGGTGTGGCGGGCCCGGGGTCCCGTACGCCGCGAACTGGGTGCGGATCGGCGGTGGTTGCTGGTCCTGGGCGATGAGTGGTAGTTGTACGGACGGCATCGATGTTTGTTGCATGGCCATCTCTTGGGGTTCTGTCGTGTAACTTTGGGCGCCGGAGAGGGGCATCTTGGGGTAGGGTTCGGGCGGCATTGTTGACGCCGGGTATGTGGCTGATCCGGGAGTGTGCGGCATCGACACCTGACTCGCCGGGTTCCATGTCGTTGGGTAGGAGCTGGACGTCCTGTTAGCCCTCTCTCTCGCGCGTCCATCAACCCCCACTCCAAGGACGCAACCTACTTGGAACGCATCTGCATCGGGCTCTGCGGCATCTGCTTTGGCGCGGTGAAGGTAAAGGCCGACCGAGGCATATCCAGGCTCGCCACCCGCGGCTTCGAATCGTACGGCGGCTTGTTGAGAATCACAGCCTGGGCGACGATGCCGTGGCCCGTCTCGACCAGCGTCTGCCCGCGCGAGCCCGCGCTGGACCCGAGCAGCGGGATCTCCTTCCTCGCCTGGAAGTTCCGCGGACTCCTCCCCCGCACCACGATCGGCGACGTCGTCAGTTCCGTGAGCACCACTTTCTGCCCGTTGGCCAGCGTCCCGTGGAGCTTGAGGTGCAGCACAAAGTGCTGTTGGAGTTCCTTTCTCCTCCCATTGTTCGCCGTTGCGCTGCAGCCCGCGGTCAGCAACAGAGCTCCCCATGGTCGGGTGCCGTTCCAGAAACTTACATGCGGAATTGCAGACGCCGCCATCCGATCGGGTAGATGGCGTAGTGGTCGGCCCCGGCCTCTTCCTCTTCCTCGGACCACGGAATCAGCGGCAGCGTCGGCGGCTCCTGATCCGGTGCCTGGCTGGCTTCGGGCGAGTTCGGCGGCGGTGTTTTCCAGGGGATCACAATCAGGCGCACGGGGTGGCCGTCGACCGACTCGATCGCGGATATGCTGACCTCCATGTTCTTGATCTGGCTCACCTCTCCCGAATCGAGCATCACGGAGAGGGGGGTCTGCGGGAAGCAGAGGCTGCCGCTGATCTGGAACAGGTTGCGCCGGTAGCACGTCAACTCGGCGTTCAACCCGTTCCCGTCGCCTACGGCGGCCCCCGAGGGGAACTCGGATAGGAAGAACATGCCGTGCAGCTGCGCGTCGATTTCCATGTCGTGGATCCGGCCCTTTCCATCGATGACGGTGTGCTTGTCTGCCATCGTCTTGAACGACAGGAGCTTCTGGTCGTGGTTGGGCGGCTTGTAGTCCTCGCGAAGGTCCTGCACCATCTCGGTGTACGGCGCCTGATCTACCTGGGAGTACGGCCGCTTCAGACTGTTGATGCTTGGGATGTTCATCAGCGACGGGTGCGGATACCTGTCGTATGCGTCGCCTTCCTCCTGGCCCGGCCGGCCTGGTTGTTGATATTGCGGATAGTCCATCGTGTGCCCGCGGCTGCTGGGTCGCACGAGGTGTGATGATGCTGGCGGCGGCGGGGCTGACTGGTCTTGGGGGTTAAACCGCCCCGTCATCTGCACGGGGGTTGCGTAGTTGGACCATAGGTTGCCGTGTTGCGTCTCTGCCCTCATCTCTGCCATCGTGTATGTTGCCGTGGTTGACATGTGAGCATGCCTAGTCCTCCAGGGGCTGCCCGTGGGGTTCGCCGCAGGGATCTTGATAGCACGGCTCGACCTGGTTATGCTTCTCTGCTTGCCGACGTCCAGATGCCCGGGTTTGGGAGGGAAAGGCGCGCAAGAATGGTGCCGGCGAACCAGTCCCCAGCAAGAAAGTGCGGTTTTGGGATTTGGCAGTCGTCGAGACAGAGCCGATGGGATGGTGAAGGGTGGGATCACAGGCCGCGACAAGGTCGTAGGGCAGTGTGTATGTACTTGTATGTATGGGCCAATACAGTCAGGAGTTGGACGGGGCCGTTTTATGAGAGGCTTCGGCACTGTCCCGGGGTGTTCCCGCAAAGACATGGAGGCGAGGCCAAGGCTACCCTGGCAGCTTTCAGGGGTGGACTGCTCAGAAATGTTTTAACACCGCTTGCAGGCCCCGTGCAAAAGCGTTCCAACCATACAGGGAAGGAGGTTGAGAACGGGGCGATCTGGCTCGCAGTCCCGAGGCCCCTGCCTAGTCGAGATGGGGTAAGATTCTGCCCCAGGGTGCGCCGGCAAGGATGCGATGCATGTACTGCGATGTCCTGTGATTTCCGACCGACGAGGTGAAGACGACAAGGAGAGGGATAGAGTATGTGAGAATACAGCAGTCCCCCCTCCAATCCCGCCGCAGCCTGTAGAGGCTCCCGCCCACAGCCCTGAGCAGTGCCACTTGCAGTGGCGAGACGCCAGACAGAGAGGCACATATGGAAATACAAGTGCATACATAATACCTCACTGCCCAGATGGAAGGGGATAGGATGGTGTGGAGGTAGTGAAGAGTGGTGAAAGCGGATCTTATTAGTGCCCTGCCGGGCGGGAAGAGACCCCAGTACCAGCAGCAGGGCCTTTGGAAACGCGGTGCGCGCCGGCTGGATGGGAAATGGCCTGTGGGCAGCAGGACAGAGAGGAGCAACGCAGCAATGGAAATGGGGGTTTCTGGCCAAGCCCAGCGATCACAGGGGAGGAGCGGACAAGACGGCAAACCCGCCCTCGGCCAGTCGTCCGTCCAATCCCAGGCGGGCCAGGCAGCAGGGCCCTCTGGTTGACCTTGTTTGGCCGAGGGAACAGGGGCACCTGATTAGCACAAGAATCCTCCGAGGGCCTCTGGGCGGGCAGCTTGCGACCCGCAATTTTCCAGAAAAACCGTTGGGCAATAAACGCGCCGAAGGGCGGCGCCTCTGTCGTCCTCGAGAGGGGGTGGGAAAAGTCGGTTCATGAAAATGCCCTGGCGTGGCGTGCCTGGACCAGGGTCGCGGGCGAGGAAAACAGTGGATCCCATCCAGTCAGAGAGAGACTCGGCTGGCCGGGGACGATGTGCGCAATCCGCCCCCTGTCTCCCGCCCGGGGCAATATCAGAGCCGTTATAAAGACGGGTTTCCAACCTCACAGTTGGCACGAGATTTAAACGAGATCACCAGCTCCGCAAAGTAGCCGCCGCCATTGCTCGCTGGGGGTGTGCATGGGCCGTGATTCGATCATGGGCCCAAGGTTGAGTGAGACTGCTCCGGAGCATGGGGTCTGGCCGCAGAAAGAGGCAGCGGGGGCCGTGGTGGGCCGAGGCAAGACCGCGTAGGCGGCGCGCTGTCTTTGGCACCGTCTCAACGGCTCGTCTCAACGAGGAAGGACGCACAGGTGATCGGCGATATGAGAATATGAGAAGATGAGAGAGAACCCACCAAGTGCGTGTGGGCGCGCCTGGGGCTTGTGATAAGACGCGATTCAGAGAGTCTCTCGTGTCAAAAAGTGGCGACCGGGTGATGAGTAGATCGGGGGTGTTACTGTGGCTTGTGAACCCGGGTGATAGGCCGCCCGGGAGGCTCGTCGCTGTCGAGGCGACTGGCTGATGACGATGTGCGCTTCGCTGCCACGGGGCGAGGGGTCGAGCCGGCGGGGCTGGGATCCCCGGCGCTGCGATACCCGATCCGGCTGGGGCGGTGCACCCGCCTGCGCCATGACTCCAAGGAGGCTGCACCCCGGCTCGGCGACACAAATCCACGAATTCGAGGTGACCTCTCTCTAAGTCTGGGGTGGTGTGGTGACACGGCCATGGCGCGCCACACACGGCAATGCTGCGAGCACAACCTGAAGCGTGCTGCGTCCGGCGAACGGCTGAGCAGTTGAGATGACAGTGCGCAGCATGACTTGCCGATAGTGTCTCAAGGCAGACATCCTCTAGTGCATCGTTGCATCGGTGTGTGATGCATGTCTCTGGCGAAGACGAGCAAAACATGGCAGGCTTGGTCAGCATTCACCCTCGCCAGAGTCACCATCGGCCAACAGCAGCACGCCGCTCGCCCAGCCCGGAGCTTGACGAACTGGTTGCTTGATGCTTCATGCATGGTGGCCGGCAGAGTCCTTGCTATGATTGGCCCAGGAGAGCAGGACCGAACGAGGTACCTATCATGTCTTGGTCTTGGGCGCTGTATCCGTACAACGACATGCTCCTTGCCGTATCGTGCATGCAGAAGGTGGGTTTGCAGCACGCAGCCAGCTCGATGTTGTGGCACGGAGTGATGTATATATGCATATATATCTCGATCGGCGCTGTGGGGCTCCATGACGGTGGAACCCTCATCAGCCGAGTCTCGAGTTGTTGCTTGCCGGGCTTGAAGATCAAGAGACAGTGTTACTGTGGTGCTGCGCCGCGACGGCAGAATCTGATCGTGTTGAATCGCAGTTGTGTCCCAAGCGCACAAGTGCGACGTTGAGGTGTGCAAATAATGTGCCGCGTAATAATTAAATTGCAACTGTGCGAGACTGGGAAAAGGAAGGTCGATGTCGCTGTTGCTAGAATAGAATTCCGGCAACCGATGACCAACCGCAGATTGTGACTGCCGCTGCTTGAAGACCTGCGCTTTCCTTCAATGGATGCTACGGGCCGATGCCCCAACCCCCCCACATTTCCGCCATTCCAATACATCATTAATTCTTTTCTGACAGCTCGCGGACCACGACCACCACAACAACAACATCAATACGATACGCGCGCAAGCCGCCAAGCGAGGACGACCCCAGACGGCCCGACACGTCAAGCGTGGGGATAAACTGCGCAACAAAGCGGTGCGCCTTGGGCGCACGTCGCAGCCCCAGTCCAGACCAAACAGACCTTCTTCCTCCGGTTCCATTAAGATGTTCGGTCAACTGTGGCGGCCGCTAAGTGCTGTAGTGGTTGCTTGGTCTGCGGGATGGAGTGAATGGGGCGGTGGGGTGTGGGTGAGCGGGCCCCCGTCGCACCCATGATTTAAACTTCTCTTTTCTCCCCTTGGTCGAGCGGGAGCATGTCAAGAAACGGCAGACCCCACCATCCATGCCCGTCACGGCGCTCCGGCTGCTACCGGTGGCTTTCCGTTGCCATTGCAACTGCAACAGTGTGTCTGCGGCCGCCCAAGGTGCGGGTACGGAGGCGGGACGTTGCAATCCCCATTGCATCGGGTCAAGTCAGGGGACTCGGGGACTGGCTCTCTTTTGCGCATCTCATCGCTCGCGCGTCGCGCATCTGCCCGGCGCAGCCTGGTCCTCTACTGGGTGCGGGAGGAACGATGCCCAGGCTTCCAGGGGCATGCCACAGGGGGGGCCACAGTGCGAGAGTGTTGCAGGGTCGTTGACCACGTTCGCCATCCACACCCGCGTTTTTACAGCTACTGACATGTGGCAGCCAACACTCGATTCGCCGGTCGCTGCAGGCTGTCTGTGGGCCCATCGACGCGGTTGCGCGCGAACGAAACCACCGTGGGTATCTTCTCCTCCCAGCAACACGCCTGCATGTGTAGAGAGTCCCGCCATGTTCAGCCACGCCGAGCGCAGACACTACGCAGCATGACCGAAAGCTAAACGGTAGAGTATCAGCTTCCCAGACTGGGCACTGGTGTGCGCTGTCAAGGCTGTCTCGATGATCAAAGACCGAGAGTGTGACTTCGGCCTCGATCTCACTTTAAACCCCTGTATGTGCTGGCTAACATATGTAACTAGAGACAACCACACAAACCCCCGGCGAATCGTCGTCCGGCCCATACAATTCTTTTTTAGACCACAGATTATTGTTTCGTGCGAATCATGGCTCAGAGTCGACCACAAATTGGTGTGGCCATCTCAACTCACACCGGGGGGGACTTGTATGACACCTGGGTCGACACTACTGCATCGTTTGATGGACCAATGTTGCAGCACACCCGGCTGTCAGCTCTCGGCCTGCCACTAGCAGTCACCCTGCATCGCGTACCCCAGTACTCTCGCCATTGGGGTTACAAGATCTACTGTACCTACCTCAACTTTGGCCGATGGTGGGCACCCATACAACACATAACACACAAGTACGCTGTGGCGTCCAGGATGCGGAACCTCACCCTATCCTTCCCACGGCCACGAACACGGAGACGGCAGCAGCCGGGTATCGCTCGCTGGTTCTTCGCAGCAGCGAATCTCTCTCGGCTCTGGGGATGACGGCCTAGGCTCCATTCAGCAACCCCTCCGGCAGCCGAGCACGCCGAAAAAAAGAGATCCCCCATCTCCACCTTAAAAAGAGGAGCATTTCTCAATCGAGGAATTCCTCCTGCGGTCAAATCTCGTTCCTGTGCCATGGAGGGGGAGAGGGGAAGAAAGACAGCGGCCATCCGCGATGCTTGTGAGTTCCTCTGACACACGGTCAGGTTATCATAGGACGCACCGCGAAGATGGCGGGGCCAACAATCCGCAGCCCACCCCGTCTGCGTGCCGTGGGAACTTTTGAGGCGAGTTGCAGGACCTCTTGTTGACGTTGGGCAGAAATGCCTCTCACTCGCCGCCGTAGGCATGGACATGGACATGGACATGCAGACTGGCGGGTGCAGACTTGCCTTGCCTAGGCTCGGTTTTGACGCTTTTTGTCGGCTGCCGCGTTGAGCATCGCTTTCTCTGCATGACTGGGACACCAGCTGCTCGCCATCTTCCGCCGTTTCCGCGAAAAGGGTCTCGTCTTCAACAAGCAGGATCAACGCGGCCGTCAGCATCGCGGCCCGCCAAGCCGGCTTTCTCTGCTCGCCCCTCGGTCCGCAATGGGAGGGGTGTGGGGTTACGGCAGGCATTCACCCCGCCTTCACAAGCTTTCTGCAGTAGCTCCCTCCCGGGCCTGGATTACATACCTGTCTGGTGGGTTGCGATCTGAGGGCTTTTCCAAGCAACGAAACAAGTCGTCTGCACGCCTTGCCAGCGATCGAGGAGGAAACGGGCTGCAGCCCTACCTACCTCTCCAGGCGCAATGCTGCCGAACTCCACCACAGTCTAAGTACCTGCCGCAGATTCAGGCCGTTGCACCTGGGTCAAGCTGGCCTCTCGCTGTTGCGGATAAACACCAGGGGGGCATTGTGTTCCTGCTATTTCCGCCGAGTTAAACCCAGGTTTCCTGGTATACCTAATCCCTACACACGCTATATATATTACACGACACATGTACCCCGCAATGGGAAGCCAACACCGGGGCTTGGGCATCTAGCCGAACTTACACGGAGCGTTCGGCCGAGACATGGCGTCGGAATGTCTTGGGTGCACATGGCGAACCCCCCTGCAAGCATGGGCGAGACACGGAGCCACAGCCAAACAAGTACGGATACGGCCTTCGACGCTTGTTCATGTCTTCGACGGCGCGACTACAGAGTGCGGATGCCGCGTGCTCTTGCACGACAGCGCCCGAGGCTCCGGGAGATAAGATGGTCTCGAGACGGTCACAACGTTATTCGCGAGCGTTCAGTGGGACTGTGGGAACGGGACGGTCATCGGCGCCATGCAAAACTCCCTCGCGGGATGACACCCTGCCAATGGAATCCGGGGCGTCTGCCGCAGGCTGTCCACGGTAGAAGAGGGGCGCCGTTCTTGCAGCGCGAGCGACTCTAGCCTGGAAGGGCCGATTCGACAGCGCTGGCCTGGCAATTCCCAGGCCAATCGCGGCGGCCAATTGCCCAGCCGGGAAAACAAGGTGCGGCTGCGCTGATCGTGGTCCAAGTTCCCCCCAGCGGAGCGTCCCCCGAGGACCCCTTACCTACCCGTTTCCCCCCTGACCCCTCCTCAGGCGCCCGTCTGTCATGGTTTGCTTTCCTGTCGCCTTGCATGCTGCTGCTGCACACGCCTGTGATTGGACTCAACCGCCTCGCTTGAATCTTTGCCTATGCACAAGCCTCGCGGCGGCGGCCCACGACCACGCGATGCTTCTGCTGAGGACGAGTCTGGTTCGCCCGGCCCTGGGCTGCCGCGATTCCGACGAAACTCGTTTCTCGCCAAAAACCTCCACGTCGACCCTTGTTATTATAGCGCCCGGCGCCCCCTGGTTGAAGCTCACCAGCCCAAACCGCTTTGGGGAACCGAACAGGTTCCACCCGAGATGCCAAGATGGGCCCTCCGAAATACTGGATGAACTTTTGAGGAGAAGAGGAGAGTTGCGTGCCTCCAATCTGCCGAGGCCGGACTCGCGTCGTGGTGGTGAGTTGCCGGCTATTGGGAAAGCTCAATGAATGGGTTTTGCGACGGGCCGTGGAGTGTCATGGAATTAATACAGGTTGCTTGCTCCTATCCGCGACGCGACAACCCCTGCAAACATGAGACTTTCTGACAGTGCTTACAGAAACAGTGGTAGGACAAGCCGAGACGCGGTTCCCTTCTCCCGAGTATCCCCACCGAGACTTTGACTTGGATATCGGTGGGATGGAAAGACAGCCATGCTCACGACGTCGCTTAGCCCAGACCCGGGGATGCCAATCTCGGTACTGATCCGAGCCTCAGCAATCCCCCCGCCCAGGTTATCCTTAAACTGTCGCAGTGGAGCATCATTTCCGGCCCCTGTCCCGCCACCATCCCACGCCCACCCTACCGCCAGCCAATGTACCGTCGAAGTATATGCCGGGGTCGCTACGCACCCAGCTACGTGCCTACGGCGCACAGCTGCGCGCTTGCTGCGGATCCGGCCGGGTCACCCGCAATCCGCCATGTCCCACCGCGCCTGCAATCCGCCATGTCCCACCGTACCCGCGCACCGCGCGGAGTATCATATATACATAGTCAGCAAGCTCACCGATATAGCTTCGCACTTGAACGGTAGCTACGTAGCTACAGAACCGTATCTACAACGGGTATATCCTTAACTACTCCTCCTCTCTACTATTATCCTACTACGTATTCCCCGGCTGAACCCTAGCCGCCTCCTAATATGCTACAAGATAGGACCGCTAGCCCTTAGTTAGCTCCGGTTCAGCGCGCTCCAGTTCGGCGCGCGTAGGTTCGGCGCGCTCGCGTTTAAGGTTAAGCTATCTAGATTAGCTACTAATTCGCTTCGAGATAGTATCTAAGGTAGTAACTTACTAACTCTCTAGAGATCTAGCGCAGAAGCTTGTTATTCTCGCCGAAGGCAGCGACTCCCTCCCTAAGGACGTCAAGGAGGCTAGCACCGATACCAACGAGCTGCTTATTAGCTATAGCAGTACGCTCGAGCGCGGAGGAGGACTTTTCCTCAGCGCTTTGCTAGGGCGTTGCCCTAGCAAGGAATAGAGAGGCGAAGGGGGTGGCGGCGGCGCGAGGCGAGGCGAAGAACGGATTAGTAGCAGGCGCGGCGGCGGTTTCCTTACGTATACTACCTATAAACAAGGGGTAAAAGATTGATTAGTTGGCTATATAGTCTTCTATCTAGCTACGCCACTTACGAATGCCTATAATAATATAGCTACCCTACTCTTTTAAAGTAGGGGATATCTCCTTACTGTCCTTAGCCTCGCGGATTTCCACGTACTAGTCCTAGACCTTATTGTAGAGGCTCTCGTACGGCTAGCGAGCCAGTAGCTAGTTAGTATATATAGTAAGTTAGTATTATAAATGTTATATTACTAACTATCTCGCATTTAGTAGTGTACCCCTACTTAGTATACTTAAAACACGCTGTACCAAGACCTATCTAATAGTTAGCCAAAGCACTTGCAACCGGTAATGCTTAATACTTTCTAGCCTGGAAATAGCACGTGCGAATAACCCCGTTGTAGAGGCAGGTAATACAGACGGTATATAGCACCGAACGCGCTTATAGTCTAAGCTCGTCGGCGTCCACCTTCTTCTTCTTCTTCCTCTATAATTAACTATTAGCTAGCTACTTCCCTATAACAGTACCGCACCGTATCCATTTCTATATATACCTTGGACGTAAAGGAGGGAGCCCGCCGTTTGGCAGTAGTCTTACGGGCGGCGGCGGCCGCAGTAGGGGAACTTTCCTACTACTTGGTAGTAGCAGGACCGGCAGCGGGCAAGGTATTATCGTTACCCTCGGTAACTCTTAGGGGGGGGGGAGGTATGCTTATATTATAGATAGGGTTGGGCTCGAGGTCGGGCAAGGCGGCCAAGGCGGCCAAGGCGGCGGCGGCAGTGGCGGCGGCGGCAGGAGCGGCGGCGGCAGGAGCAGCGGCGGGCAAGGTGTTATTACCCTCGGTGACTGTTAGAGGTACAGGAGGTATACTTATTATAGTGTTTTGCTGTTAAATTATACCAAGTTAGTAAATTGACCGACCGATAGTTTACCGATTGACAATTTGAATACGAAATACTTACAAATACTCGTAAGGCGCTTAAACTATTGGATCTAATCTGTATATATTATATTAGCTTTATATTATCGACAATAGATAAATAGAGTTAATAGGGATAACTTTAATAGTTTAACTTATAAAGTAGGCGTGTTGGTTAGAGTGTGGAAGAAGGGAGAGAAAAGAGAGAGCTTTAAAATAGTTGAAGAAAACAGAGTTGTGTTCGTTCGGATAGCAGACCTTTTTAGCTAGAATCAAAATTCTCGATTTAAATACTTACATTCAGAACGAAAACAATTGAAGCAACGTAAATATTAAAGTTACTACCTACTAGTAACAATCCTGTAGCTAGTCGGTATTGTTCTAGCTATTGAACTCTTCTTAGAATCTTTACCTTAAGTCTTAAAAATTACGGACTTAAAATATAGTTTCTCCTATATAAATCGCTTCCGTCTTGTCTTTTACTTATATGGTTTGAGGCTTCTTAATCTTACTAAGGCTTATAACTATCTACAACCCCCCTGTTGCTAGCTATTAGCACCCCTGCTTGTAGCTAAATGTAGCTGCAGATCTTAGGTTTTTAGCTATAAATCTTGGTAATATTAGGTTCTTAGCTGCTTTTTGCCTGTGTACCCGCTATACGTTGTTTTGTAGTTATATATATAGCTAGTTACTCAGTCCGGCCCCTTAGGTATATCAAAGCCCCTGACTAAATCTGGCACTTTTGGTTCCAAGCCTTCCCACGCCTCTGGGCATATATGTTGTAGTGACAATTGTTTGCCTTCCTCTGAACAGGGGGAGATATATATATAGAGGGTAATTACTTAATTGGATCTGCTATAATTAGAGTCTAAATATACGTTGGTAACCCAGGACACTTGCTTTATATCTATCCCTACTGTAGTCTTGCCCTCTATATAGGTTGTAGTCTTTCTACTACCTCTGAGCATATATGTTATAATAACAATTGTTCGTCTTCCTCTGAACAGGGGGGGATATATATCTAGACGGCGATTACTTTAGCTACCGCCCTACGGCTGATCCAACTGCCTCTGAACGAAGGTCGAGACATCCAAGTCCGTTGCCTATTGTAAGTCCTTCTATACTTTGCTAACTAGCCTGTCAAGTATATAGTTAAGATCCTCCTTAGAACTACTAGTCTCTTTAACCGTATCCCAAACGCTATATATTTTAGCCTGAATAACCTCTACCACTTCGTAGAATTGTAGAGTGAAATTCCGCGGTATAGGAAGCTTCTGCTTATTAGTAGCAGGCAGCGCGCTACGGCGAACGCGCAGGACATTCTAGTACATGCTAAAACTATTGTTACATAAGCTACGTAACAGATGCTGGAAGTGCTCGCGCCTTAGCGAGCCAGCTAATATATAGTAGTGCTAGAGATGGGAGCAAGGAAGCCGCTAAGCGGTATACTACCGGTAGAGGCATCGAGGAATGTCTTCTACCCCTGGAAGTAACGTAGCCTCTACTACGCTATTATTAACTAGCTAGTTGACAATGGAATAGTAGATAGGGTTATCCAATAGATCTAGCTTATCCTATTCGACTTCTCCTATATCTATAGCAGTCGGGATAGAGATAGGGGGTAACGGTCTCGCTGCTATTTCGTCGCTTGTACGATCGTCGCTTATAGTATCGGTATAAAGCCAGGTATTCCAAGCCGCCTATCTAGGGATATAAAGCCCTATAACGTCGTACGGTTGGTATTTGGCAATACGGCGCTGGGTAAGCTGATGTTAGCGTGAGATCAACTTCTACACTTGGATTAGGATGTTATTAAAGCCCTAGTCTAGGTACTTTAATGCTAGTACTATAACGTAGTTTACGCTCTGAAAATTAGCCCGCTCTACCTTCTCCTTGTAATTACGTATACAATGAGTAACATGTATGATCGTTCTAACAAGGGTCTAGCTATAGGCTATCGTCTGCTTCGCTATAGGCTTAGAGTTCTTGATCTTCAAGTGCTATCCCTTAACCGCGTTGGTTGTAGATACCTGGCAAAGCAAGGGGTACGGGTGCCGAACCTATTGTGCCTATGGCTGGGTATCGTTCATCTAGTTAAGCCTTAAATACTCCTTCGATTCCTTACTCCTGGCGTAGGCGATAGTAGCGTTCAACGACTTATTGCAACTGTATTCGGTACAGCGGTAGTAAAGAGTAGCACCTATATGCCGTAAGCTCTCTGGACTAGCGCGGAGCCTCCTTTTCAGGGTCTCCTAACAATGCTTTGTATAGAGGAGATGCTATACCCTAGGGGTTCTATCGTCGAAGGAGCTAAAAACGTTGAAGATAGTACGTTACTTAGTAGCCGAGTTATTAGTGATTATATACTTCAAACGCTACCCCTGGTCAGCTAGCCCCTGGTTAGCTGGCCCCTGGTACTAATCTAGTACAACTTGTAGGCAGGCGCTAATAGTCGCGGCTATCTGGTCGGAGGTAAAGAAGCAGGTAGCAGGAAGCTAGTTACTATGCTTATCGTATACTATGATAGTAAAAAGGTACTAGCTAAAGCGTTCGGTCTTATAGGTGGCGTCTATAATTACAAGCTAGCTGTACCACTTTAACGCATCGATACTATAGCTTCGGCTAAACACCAGGGCAGGGCGCTTGTTGATTATTAGTGGCTTGGAGAGATAGTTACCGCTTCGAAGCAGTAGCTTAGTAACAGTATTCTTATACTCCTGCTCTTTCGAGGCCTTCCGATATAGCGTTTTACAGCTATCCTTCTTTATAAGCCTAAGAGAGAGAGTAGTATACCTAATATACTCAACTGTAAGATGCTGGCCTCTAATAGCTACGAGACGATCCCTGCCCTCTATAGATTCGGTATAGTTCCGAAGCTTTCGATCAGCTTTAGGTATTGAAGAACTTGTTACAATAAGATATATAACGTGTTTATAGAGTGCTCTTAGAAAGTGTTTAAACTTAACGAGTTCTAAAGAGTAGTTGTGCTTGTTAACGAATTTAATAAGGTAGGGCTTCCCTGGGGTAATATACTGCTTAAGGCGGTAGATACAGGGTGTTATACTCTTGACTAGCTTGTCCCTAGCACCGGTACTACTACTAGCCACCTGCGGTACCTTGTTGAAAATACAGCGGAACGATTTTGTTATCCCGCTCTTCGTAGCTAACGTCTTGTCAGTAGTCTAGAAATGGTTAACCTAGCGCTACTACGCTTCGAAGTCTTCCTCCAGGATAGGAAAGTCTACGTAGGGAGGTCCAAACCAATAGGTTCGAATGCCTTTAATGTTATAGGGTATAAAGAGCCTACCGTTAAGTGCGCTAGGTACTAGTTACGATACATAGATGTTGGATCTATATCTGTTTTTGCTAGTACGTTGCGACAACGCTATAGCGGGACTACGCGCCGGTCTGCGCGCCGGGCTATGTGCCGGGCTATGTGCCGGGCTATGTGCCAGGCTGTGTGCCGGGCTATATACCAGGCTGCGTCCGCAGCTACGTACGCGGCTACGTGCCGGGCTAGAGGCACGACTCGATGGTATACTCTGGCCAGGGGAGAGGAGGTTGGCAAGCACAGGAACGGTAGCTGGATCGTTACAGGAAAGCAGTCAGTAACGAATACTATATTGTAGGACGCTATATATAAAGGTAAATAGGAAGGGGATTATATACTATTTTGTAGCACCTAGTTCTGCAGCTCGTGGTTCTATAGCTTGTGGTTCTATATCTCCTAGATATATAGCTCCTGGTTCTATAGCTCCTGGATATATAGCTCCTGGCTCTATAGCTCCTGGATATAACCGGCAAACTATTCGAATTTATAATTCTCGGAGTTAGGAGGTTCTATAATCCAATACGAGCTAGCATCTAGCTAGTAGCAGGTTAGGTTAGCTATAGCCTCCCTTGAATAATAGGAGAACTATATATACCGTAAATAATAGGAATAGGAGGTATAGCCGGTAGTAGGTATATATCCTAGGGGCGCGTCGCGGCGTCGTTGTTTTAATAGGGGTAAGGATCTAACAAGTACGTTAAGTATATACGTCGAGTTAGAATAGTAGCGCGACCGGTACGGTTCTAGATAGGCCAATAGGGTTTTACGTACTTATAATAATATTAGGGTTAGTATATAGTAGGTGTGTATCCTGGGGGCCCGTCGCGGCGTCGTTGTTTTGATACGCGTAATAATCTAGGTACAAGCGCGTCGAGCATACGCGTCGAGTTAGTACCCTATAACCGTAGCGCGACCGGTACGATTCCAGATAGGCTACGGGGTTTTATATACTTATAATAATAGGGTTAGTGTTACAACGGTTTAGTATAGCGGTTCAACGTAGAGGGAGGTAGGCAGCGGCGGTAGTGATAGGGTAGCGGTAATAGTATAGTGTTAGGATAGTGTTAGGTTCCGTTTAGGCCGCGCGCGCGCTCGGCAGCAGGGGGACCGGCGCACGGGCAGCACCGGAAGCGCCGCTAGCCCTAAGCGCGCGCGGTAGGGATTGCAGGTGGTACTTGGGAAGGAATAGGGGGAGGTATAGCTGGGGCGTGC
>MU853402.1:2575161-2596419 GCA_033297235.1 Trichocladium antarcticum
AAATAAGCAGGCAGCACTACCAAATTGTTAAGAAAAGATCGATGCACCTGCAAAAAAGACCATCGTAGCAACCGCGCATTTTCAAACCTAGCTGTAGTATCATATATAGAGAAGACTGCCAGGGCGCACACAACCTTCCACTAGCGCCGCCGTGCTCGGCAGGCCGGCAGGGCATGTCTCGGCCGTGGCGTGGCCTTGACAGCGACAACGACAAGGAGAGGCGGGAGATGGATGCACAGGAAGGGGCCACGCAGACAAGCGGCAGCGCGAACGGTATCACGGCTCCGGGGACCGTCTTGCATCGGACGCCCGCCAATGCCCCCCCCACCCCCCCCCACCACCCGACCACTGCAGACAGACAGGACCATGTTCTCCGCCTTGTCCGCGCCGGGGACAAGAGACCCGGCAACGCCACGGGTGTGTGTGTGTGTGTGTGTGTGTGTGCGTGTATGTGTATGTGTATATGCCGAACCAGCGTTCGAGTGCTGGTCCTGCGCGTCCCAGCTCCGGACAGACGTTGCGCGCGCGCGCGCGCTGCAAGCGCATCACGTATAGACGGAAGTATGGGTGCGGCACATGCATGCATGCATAGCCGCTCGCCTGCGTGCTGCGGTGTGCAGTGTTCCCGCACGCCGCATGCGGGCTGTGTTGCCAGAACGCCGCCTGCCGCAGATACAGTACACAGCATATCCCGTCACGTTGGGCGAAGGCAGTAGCGCATGCAAAAACGGGTGTGTGGGTGTTGCATTCATCATCGATCGGATCTAATGCAAGTCTGGGTCTAATAGCTAGCATCTAAATCTAGATTCCTTCAACTAGGGGTATCATTGGGTTGTGTGGGCGGGGGTGTCGTAACTCGAAAACACTCAGGGGTCATAAGAACGCAACGTCAGGCCCATCTGCCATAGGCTTGAAGATCACCGTCATCGTCATCCGAATCCTCTTCCAACAGGATGTCCTCCTCATCGTTCAGCGCGAGCTGAACAAAGTGCCTGACCCACGCTTCGTGGACAGGGTCGAGCTCGCCGTCCCCGGGATCGTCCGGATCCACGGCGGCAGCAGCAGGCCCGCCGGCCTGTTCTTGGTTCCGACCGTTGTTGTTAGCATTGCGGCGCTGCGCGCGCTCTGCCGGATTTGCTGGATTATTGGCGTTTTGCCGGTGGGGAGGACCTCCGCCGCGGCCTCCTCGGCCCCTCTGCCCACCTCTCTGCGCTCCTCCTCCTGCCCCGCGACCTGCTTGTTGCTGAGGCCCTCCGCCGCGCCCCACGGCCTGGTTGTTGCGTGCTGCTCGCGCTCCGCCTCGAACAGCTCCCGGCGCCGCGGCTCCTGCCCGAGCGCGAGGTCCTCCGCGCCCTGCTCCAGCAGCCTGGTGGGCGGCGATCCGGAGGACCAGCGGGCCTTCTCGGGCGATGCCGACTTGCCCGCCATCCGCCTGTGGCTCATGCGGTTGGGCCGCAGCCGCATGCCGGGCGTCCTGAGCTTCTTCCTCTTCCTCGGGCTCAATAATCTCAGGGATGAGCTCCTGTGGGAGTGCGCCCGCAGCAGGCGGGACAGCGTGGGCCGCGACCTGGCCTCCGGCACCGCCCGCAAATCCGTAGCCGACGTCATCGCCATCTCCCATCTCCAGCTCCCACAGCCGCATATAGCAGCCAGTAACGCGGCCGTCTGGTGCCTCGTTAAAGTGCTGATACGGGTTGCCCGGGTCGAGCCAGGCAGAGCAGAGATAGCAGAAGTGGGACTGGCAGCGGTAGCATATCATGTGGTTGCAGCCGTGAGTTTTCTGGGCTGGCGCGGCGCAGGTAGGGCACGGCGTGGTGTGCATCTTCATGTACTCGAGCGAGGCCAGCTCTTCGGTGGTGAGTTCCCCCTTCTCGCGGCGCGGTGTACAGCGGACGAACTCGCCGTGCCACGACTGGGTGCACCGGCTGCAGAAGGCGAAGCTGCACTCCTCGCAAATGGCCAGCAAATCCTCGGCCGGCTTGTAGGGTTTGGACTTGGTCTCGCCTTCGGCGTGGTCTTCGTCGTCATCCTCTTCCGAGGCGGAGTCGTCCGATGCCTCGGCCAGCTCCAAGCCCTGGGGCTTCCTGTGCTTCTTGGATCGGGCAGCGCCATTGCACCAGGGACGGGGGCAGTAGATCGTGTTCTTGTCCGACTCGAGCTCAGTCTTGTACTTGAGCGTCACGTAGCGCTTGACAACCTCCTGGTCGAGAGGGATCTGCAGCAGTTCGCTGGGGTTGATGAAGGTCCTGGGCTTCTTGCGTTTCCTGCCCGGGGACATGGCTTTCCCACGCTCTTTTGCGCAGTTTGGTGCCAAGCACCTGACTGCCGCGATGTCGCCCTCCTTGATCGCATTGTTGTAGAAATCCTGCAGGCACGCGACACAGAAGACGTGCGCGCAGTCTAGCATTCTATGACAGACAGATCCTTTCTTGGGTTCTGCAAACGGGTCAGTACGAGTAAAAGCCTTCGAGGACATGGATCCTCGATGAGACGGCCAGCGCAGGACAAAGCAACACGACGTACCCAAACATATTTCGCAGCCAAAGGTCCCCTTTTCGAAAGCTGCTCTCCTCGCCTTGATGTCATAGTCCAAGATGGCAATCTTGTGCTTCGGGTCAACCTCAAGCGCACCCTTGTCGCTCACCAGCCCAAAGACATCGTCGGCCGCCTGCTGCACATGGTCGATATATGTGAATCCCACCATGTCGCAGCCCATCTCCTGCCACAGGCGGGGAGCGTCCTCTTCCAGCCGCTTGACCGTCTCGGCGGGGAGCCATGGCGGGTTGGCCGAGATGGTGATCTGCGGCGGTTCGGCGACCGGGTAGCGGGGTCCCAGGGATATCTCGAGGTGGATCGAGGGGAGATGTGCTAACTCGTGCGAGTCGACGGGACCTTGCTCGCGCGGGCCCGCGGTGCCGGCGCCGCTGGCACCGGGGGGGGATGCATCGTCGGAAGCGGCGGGGAAGAAGACGGTGACGGCCTGGGACGGATTGACAGGAACATCGAGGGCGATGGTGTATGGGTCGTGCGGATCCGGGTTCTGGATTTCCGGGTAGATGGCGGACAGGGAGCTGAGCTCAACATCGCGCGGGTTGTCGAAATCGTCTGCCATTTGGCTCACTTGAATCGCCTGTTTGCCGTCGTCGAGTTGACAAGGCGGGCAATCGGCGGTAGAAATGCGGTATCTGCCCTGATGTGGCCTGCTACCTGCTCTTGGAAAGACGACCCGGAAACGCGCCAGTTGAGCGGATGCAAGCCGCCATGCGCAAGAATGTCGTGCAGCGGTCGTCGAGAATCGAGAATCCTGAATCCCAGTTGCCGTTATTCGCCGTCCCTTGTCCAAGTTGGAGTTTCGTCAGAACAGCCCGAAAGGTCGCACTTGGAAGTTCTGCAATGTCATGGCGGCATCTTCTCGACTGCCTCAACTGGAGAATAAGAAGATTCGGAAGGGGCGAATCACTGATCACTCTGCACTTTTCCCTTCCTGTCGTCGACCCATCGAGACGCAGGACCGATGACTCGTTTCGGCCACTGGGATGCTGCCTGGGTGTTGATTGCTCCACCCCTGCACGCCAATGGCTGCCCGCGGGCCCGCCACCACCTGGCAGCTTTCCGAGCGGGTGGGCCCGACTAGCCAGTGGTTTCACGGAACCTCTGCGCTGTATCCGTATCCGCAGGCCCCGTTGTTACAATCACCAAAAGCACACGATTCCACGTCGGACTGTCTCTGTAGCCAGTAGCCATTCGAGCGAGCGATGCGGTACTTCACGAGCAACATCCCGTCCTGATCCACCAACCGGACCACCCACCCAACCCTCGGGCGCATCCCATCACCGCATCCTCCGCAACGAGCATCCCAAACATCCGACAACCATGGCCGACGACGTGACGCCCCTCGCCTCCCTCTCCCTCACCCACGTCTACTACGTACGTCCCACACCCCCATTCCGCTGGCAAACAAACAAACAACCCAACCCAACCCAACTAACCAAAACCCCCTCTCCCCCCGCTTCCCCCCCAAAAACAGAACCCCGACGACCCCCTCTCCCACCTCTCCGCCTTCCTCGCCCTCGTCCCCCAGGCGCTCTGCGTCGTCTACGCGACGCTCCTCTGGTCGACGCGCGAGGCCGAGGTGCTGCTCATGTTCGCGGGCCAGCTGGCCTGCGAGGCCGTCAACCTGGCCCTGAAGCGGCTGATCAAGGAGGAGCGGCCGCGGCAGCACGATCTCGCGTCGCACGCGGGGCGGGGCTACGGGATGCCGAGCTCGCACGCGCAGTTTGTGGTGTTCTGGGCCGTGGCCGGGAGTCTGTTTCTGCTGGTGCGGCATCGGCCGTCGCTGCCGCCGGGGGGCCCCCGCCGCGCGGGGCGGTCTCTTGGGAAGACGGGACTGGGCAGGGCCGGCGGTGCGGCGGGTGGGGTCGAGGGCGCTGCGCCGTCGCTGACGGATGTGCGGCGCGCGTACTGTGAGGGCGGCCTGGCGGCGGCGACGGCGTCGATGGAGGCGTACTCGCACGCGCCGTGGAATGTGGCGCAGCGGGTGCTGGTGAGCGCGGCCGCGCTGGTGGTGGCGGCGCTGGTCGCGTGGAGCCGCGTGTATCTGGGCTACCACACGGTGCGGCAGGTGCTGGCCGGGTGCGCGGCGGGCGCGGTGTGCGGCGTGGCCTGGTTCGCCGTGACACACCTTTTGCGGGAGACGGGGATGCTGGCGTGGGGGCTCGAGATGCCGCTGGCGAGGTGGTTCCGGGTGAGGGATCTGGTGGTGGAGGAGGATCTGTGTCAGGCGGGGTGGGAGAAGTGGGAGGTGCGGAGACAGGAAGGCCTGGAGAAAGAGAGGAAACGGGAGAGGATGGGGGGGCCGAAGGCGGGGAAGAGAGAGTGACTGATGTCGGGTAACTGGAGCATGGAGCGGAGGGAGTCAAGGTATCGTTCGCTTGGTCCGTTGACATGACTTGTGCAATTAATTTATTCAACTTTTCAGTCATCCGCTTGGTTCATTCTGAACTCTCCCGCTGGGAACATGTACGTTCCGTTGTGTTCCTACACCCGGGGCGCTAACCCGTTCACAGGTCCTTCCTGTCACCATGTCCCATTCCTACCAGTCCAGCCGGTCCGGTCCCCTCATCTCTGGTATACCCCGCCGTTGTTATCATACTGGTAACCCGCGCTTTGGTTTGGGTACCTCTCCATCGGGATGTTGTCTGCGCCGCTTCCGGCCCCGTACGGCGACTCGTACTTGTTGGCGCCGCCACCTAGACCGCCATATCCGCTGCTGCCCACGCGCGTCTGCTCCGTGGCATAACTGCTGCGCACGTCGTCTGGGCCGGCGTGCTGCGGTAGGCCATTGGGGTTCGGATCCACGTCCTGCTGGCGGCTCCGGCCGAAGAGGCCGAAGCGTTTGCGGGGCGCGGGGCCGGATCCGGAGGTGTAGTCGTTCGCTGGCGAGGGACCGAAGCGCTTCTCTCTGCGGCGGTGGCGGACTGCCCACACACTGAGGAAGGGGGAGAAGGCAAACAGGAAGCTGCGGAGCCAAGCTGTTAGCTAGGGGCCGCAGAAAACAAGACATTCAGAGGTGGGCTTACGCAGCAATGATGGATACCGCCAAGGTCGCCGTCTCCATCTTACAAGCCTGTCTCAGGCTCGGCACCTTGGTGAATATGTTGTCGTCATTATCCACCAATTCGTTGGTGTCGGCATTGCCTTTGCCAAACACCGTGTCGACCTCTCCGGTACAGGACGACGCCCCGCCACGGTTGACGACAGCGATGTAGACGAAGCCGGCGATGAACAGCACGTCCATTACCATCATGATGAAGGACGGGAATCGGCGTCCCGAGGCACAGCAAATGAATATGAAGGTGAGGACGGTGTAGACGACTCCGACGCCGGAAATGCCTTCCACCACGCGCACCCAGATTCCGATATGCATGTCATGATTGTTGAGGGTGGCGAGGAAGTAGGAGAAGAGGGCGAGGACGATGGCGGCGCAGCAGAACTGGATGATGCGGACCAGCCATTGCGCCGCGGCGAGGCAGAAGCCTGACCCGGCACCCATGGTATTGGGGTCGGTTGTGTTGAGGTGTCGAGATTCCGAGTCTGTAATGTTGGTGTGCGAAGCCGCCGGCCAGTAATACCAGAAGACTTGATGCTCGATTCCTGCAGTTGCAAATCGGGCATTTCAGGGCGATCACCTGAAGCGAATTGCAGAGGAAGGAGTGGTGGAAAGATGGGAAACAATACGAGTCACTGGCAGCACAAGGAGAGCTCGGGCTTAAAGGAAAACTGTGCCACCACCCCATGGGATATGAGGTGTGGAGAGGGCCCAGAACACCGGCCGATCCCCCGGGGTCAGGCCCCTCCGCGGCGGCGCGGCCTGTTGCATCCGTGTCAAAGGGCAGATGTTGACCGTCAGAGGCCCGGTTCGGGGCCCGCCTACCCACCAGCCCTGGGGGCCTGTTTTTTTGAGCACGGCAACTGTCAACTATCTGTGTCCCTTCGCGGTTTCCCATGTGCCGCCTCGGACCAATTGCCACCTGGAATTGGCGCAGGCCTAAGACGGACGATCGCAGATCGACATCACTGAAACGCTGCAGCTTGCCATGTGCTGCGCCAAGTACCATGACGAATGTGTTTTGACGATCACAGAAAGGGTCCAGTCTCAGGGCCCACGGTGACGTCAGCCTACGCGCAGCTGCCAATCTTTGTAGTTTGTATGACCTTCAGCCACAGAGTTGCGTAATCACAGCCACTGTGGCACGGCTTCGCCGACGACAATTCGTCTCCCGACCAGCAACGTCAAGGCCTGGGAAGGTACTCTGGACGTATGGTGATAAAAGGGGAATACAAGCCATGACTGGATTGCCTGATGGCTATTTATTACCTCTGTCCAATTGCAATGGGGCTGTAGTGTAGGAAGATGTAGGGAGACTGACAACATAGGAAACGGAACTGGCCATCGACTGGGGAAGTTGAGGGTAAGTTCTATAAGGAAACTTGGTACGTGTTTTTTTCGCAAAGCTTTTCTGTGTTGAAACGACTGCGGTCGATGGTGTCGCATTATGACATGTGGAGCAGACTCACTCAGTTGTTGTGGAGATGGCTGGCCCCCTTTTACTTCAGAAGACTTGCCGCTGTGTCCTAAAATAATGGAGTCTATATTCCAAGTTCTGTTCCATGAACCCGACAGCCTGATTCCATCCCAGAAACCGAGTGATCACAAGCTGGCTGTCAAGCACAATGTTCTGGTCCCAAACCCCAACCACCCGAGCTGGGGAATCTGGCCCATCTCAGGCGAAGATGACATTCTTGTTATGACTTGAAATGATGTTCAATCAGTGAGTATGCTTTAGTAGTGTTGTCGTTTCATTGCTGTATTTCCTCCCAACAGGCCGCTTCAACTCGGCCCAAATGGCATACTCGTGGTCTCGAATCCTGTCGTGCCGTGCTGAAGAGAGGAGAATCGGCGGACTTTTGAGATTGACTAAATACAATAACCTGCCTTGGACCCTAACAATAACCCCGCCAGTGACTTATCTCTGACGTGTCTCGCTGTGGTCTGTGGTTTGGACTAAACACCAGAACTTGATACCACCATACCATCGTCCTGGCCTCTCCTGTGAGTTCTCTCACCCCTGAAGATAAAATCCGATCCCAGAATCAAGAAAGTTTGTCCCATCCATGCTTGTGAGGGAAGGCGCCCATCACCCGCCGCCTGCCTGTATGTGTTCGGCAAGCGGTAGGTAGATCCAGGTAACTCCTTCCTGCCACCTTACGCAACGGCCTTAACCCCCCCAACCCCATTCCAACCCAGCCTGTCAGTCGGGTTACTGCTCGTAGCCTTGGACAAGACCTCTCTGGTGTATCGGTTAACATAGCGGATTCTCATGATCGAGCATTCCGTTGCGCGGGGTTCGACTCCCCGGAGGGGTAACCGTGTTCTTCCTTTTACCGTATTTTTATCCTGTTTCTAATTGTCACCTCGCAACACAGCAGATGGATTGCGGGACCACGCGCCAAACGCTGGTATTGCAATTCTCCACCCCTTGCGTGTCTTGACCAGTGCCTGGAGTCGATGTGTATAAAGTCAAGTCAGGGACGACATTATAGGGAAGTAGCTCGCCTCTTGGGTAGAGTCCGGCAAACGAGTGGCATCAACACAAGTGGCTGCCCGGTGCTGCCTAGATGAAACTCTTGACTGTCGCTGAAGTAGATTAACCGGCCTCTGCACCTGTGACCTAGAGTCAGGATAGTTTCTGTCGAAAAGCCCAGGACAGTTGGCTTCCCATCGCCGGCCACGGGTGCCACTGCATGATGTCGGCATTGGGTGCGTACCACCTACATACGAGATCACCAGGGGTTTCCGGCACCCGAGCCAATAGGATCTGCACATGTGCTCACCGGGTTGCTGGCATGCTGCAGGTACCATCCAACGGGATATTGCATTGCAGAGCCTCGGTGGGGAGGCGGCCATGGGCCCCAGGGTTGACCCTTAGGGGTGCGAGTTGGGGAATGTGGCAGTACTAGATAGCAATGCGGTCTTTCTGGAGACCCAATGTCAACACCAACCGGTTTCCGAAGGTACTGCCATGTGAACGTTGTTGACCATCTGTCCGTCGTCCCCCATACCATACTCGATCAATATGAAGCGGTCCCACGCAGCCACCGCCGGAACCCTCCTCCTCGACAGGGGAGTGTGGTCATAGTTCTTCGCTAAGCCCGACACGCCTGCAGGCCCAAACACTGTCCAGGACTGCACTTGGTGGCATAGTATGGTCAGCGGGAAGACTTGCGCCAAGATCGTATCCTCTCTCTTACGGGATCTGCTCTGAGCGGTTTACTCTCGGGCGACGGTTGCACTGCGATCGGATCGGCGTACAGCGTAAGCCTGGCTCAGCTTGCTACCTGGAACCCCGCCATCGCAAGCATGCATGTGCAACAATCTGTGGCTCAATACGGCCTGACGAGCTGCTGGAGCACACAAGCGATCTCAGTCAAGATAGGATGGCCTTCGTCCATTGCAGGGCTCCAAATTTGCAAGAGCTGTCCCAGGGATTCTCGATTTCGGTGGTCAATGTACGGGTCCAAGACTTCCAGAGCGCAGCCGCCTATGACGATTCGCCGGTTTCATGTTGCTCTCGCGCGAATGCGCAGCGCCGCCCCTGGGTTCCAAATCTAGGAGAGGAAAGTTTGCTGTGGAGGTTTGAATGACATGGAAGGTCGTCTCGGTGCTGACTGCTGAGTGTCAACGGCCAACGCACGAGCCTGGTGGGACCTCCTTATCGATAACGCACCCTTGTCCAGATAGATGTTCCCACCCACCCAACACTTATCGCCGCGACCAAGTACCGCCAACGCGGTTGAACTGCAACCCGGCCAACAAAGCAAACAAACATGAACGCGCTCTGGTCATCACGGGCCTCGGGCGACGACACGGCAGGCGACAAGCCAACAACCGACGCCGAGACTCAAGAACCGACAGCTGAGCCCGCCGAACGCACGCTGGCCGACCCCACGCCAAACAAGCCGCCGAAGCGGCCGCTACTCCAGCGGAACCAGCTGTCGGCCCCGCCGACCCCGGCCGCCCCCTCCGTCCCAGCACCCCCAATTCCCGCGCTGCCCCCGTTCCCTCCGGCCAGCAGCAGCAGCAACAGCAGCAGCAACAGAACCACCGACCATCCCGAAACCCCAACCAACAATGCCGACGCCGCGCCATCCCAACAATCCCTGGCGCAAGCCCGGGCCCAGGCCCAGCAGGCAGCCCAGGCCCTCCTAGCCCAGCAGCAGCAGCAGCAGCAGCAGCAACAGCAACTCCCCCAACAACAACCGCAGCAACCGCAGCAGCCGCAAGACTCGCTCTCCCTCGCCCAGCTCCGCCGCATCGTCGCCGACTTCCCGCGCGCCGAGCAGACCGCCTACGACTATGTCTACGAGGACACGGGCCCGATCGACGAGGAGATCGACGAGTGGTTCATGTACAACTTCTGGCAGTGGGTGCGTCTCAACGCCGCGAACCGCGCCTTCCACAGCACCTGGGGGAGGCTCTTCCCGACGAGTGCGGGTGGGAGTGCCACCGCGGGGTGCGGCGGCGGCGGCGAGGCAGAGCCGGAATGTGCGTGGGACGAGGAGGGCGAGGCCGGTGAGGCGCGGCGGAGGCGGTTTGTGCAGACCGTGCTGGAGGGGGTCCGGAGCGCGGACCGGATTGCGCGCGGGGAGGCGGTCGGGGCGCTGGTGTATCTTGTTCTGGGGCGGTGGACCGAGACGGTCAAGAGGGCTGGGTGGCTTACGGGGCTTGTGGAGGGGAAGACGCGGTCGGCGGCGACGCGCGTGCAGCTGGATGCGATGAGGGAGGGGCTGAAGTTGTTGGCGGAGTGTGGGGGGATCGAGGTCGTGTGGGAGGCGTTGAAGGCTGTGTTTGAGTTGTTCTGGTGGGTGGCGTGCCTGATGGCTGGGAGGGTCGCGGCCGAGTTGTGTGCTGACTTGATCACAGGGCCGACGAGCTTCCGCAAAACGTCCAGATGGCGGCCGAGGAGCTGATTCACTTGATGACCATCATCTATATGGCTATCCAAGAGGCGCTGGACAGCCCCAAAGAGATGGCTGTGGTTCGGGAAAAACTACGTAAGGAGAGGCCGGTTCGTTGTGGGCGGCGTGTTTGCTGATCTCTGTAGTTGCGCTCAACCCGGGCTTGGTCTCCTTCGTGCTTCAGGTCACGGCGAAACTGCGGTGGGACGAGTCGGGCATCCTTCCGCAGCCTCAGGTACAGCTCGCCCCGCATCCGGACGTGAACACATGCTGATGGTTCTAGATTTTCCTCCTATTTTGGAAGTCCATCCTGCTGGTATTTGGCGGCTCCCACGAGATTGCCGAGACCAAGAAGGCCACCCGCGAGATGAAAGACAGCGACGATAACGAGACCATCACCGCGTCTCCGCTCGACTACCACGTCTTCCGGCAGGAGATTACGTCCAAGTACCCTGCCTACATCCCCCCCCAGCCACTGATACCCCTCGAGTCGGAGCAAACATCGCTCCTCCCACGGCTCCCGAACCACCCGACAAGAAACGACGGTGCGAACGGCATCCTGCCCGGCCCTCCTGGCCCCGGCGGCGGCGCGTCCATTCTCTACCAGCCAGTCCACATTGCGACACCTGCCCCGTCGCCGCCCCCCAGCCCTGCTGTTGGTGGGAAAGGCGGCAAGAAGCAGAACTACCAAACGAACCAGAACTTCCCCTTCATGTACCCGCCTCTTGATGTCTGGAGCAACAGTACGGGAGGTAAAGGCTCCGCGGCACTGCAGGATGTTCTTGTTGGCAGAAGATGGGAAGGCAGCGATGTACCCGCGTCGATTCTGGAAGCCGGCGAGCTCTTTTCAAAACGAACGCGCATGACGCGTGCTACCCGGCAGCTGTGGGCCGAACGGGAGGAGTTCCTCAAGTTTGAACGCGGCTGGGACGGGACCGACGACGACATCATTGACGAGCTCGACTTATCGTCCCTGACACTGGAGGAGAAGCAGGAGCTGGGCTTGGTCAAGTCGGCAGCTGACGATGGGCCGCGAAAGCCGTCGGCACCCGAGCCGGATTATGGGCCTCAGGGCGTTGACCAGCGGACCAAGAAGCGGCTGGATGTTGTGGAAGAGTTCTATGTGAGTTTGACCGGGTCGATTTGTCGGCTATCTTTCCATGCTCATCCCTGCTACAGAAAGAAGCCCTGCCACTCCTCCAGTCTCTGGTCATCGTGCTCCTCAGGCAGGTCGTGGCCGTGGCTAATAACTTGGTCTCACCCGCCACTGGCAACGGCCCACCAGGAGGCGGTCCGCCTGGCGCACGTCCGAACGGGCAAGGTCACGCACCCAACGGCATAAATGGCATCCCCAAGGGAGAGCCATCCTCCCCGTTAGACGCCGACGTGGACGAATTTCGGAGCAGGGAAATCGGGAGCAAGGCAGTGACGGGCATCCTGATCCTTCTTCTGAAATGGCTCAAGCTTTCTCGTAAGCCCGCCCTGCCGACCCCGTCTCGGTTTCGCTAACACGAATGCCATCAGACGTCCTCAAATTCGAGTACATGACTCAGCTCCTCCTGGATTCTAACTACCTCCCGTTGGCGCTGAAGATCTTTGCCATAAATGACATCCAGCAAGTTGTCGAGAGCAAGACGGACCGGCTCGAACACAGGTGAGCCTTCCTGTGACTGGCGTCCTGACGGCTACCGACGCGACGATGCTAACCGCCACAGCTTCTTCTACTTTTGCGGCTCACGCGCAGGCGTCATCCCGACCCGCCACAGCGTGATGCCAAACCCAACAGCAACAGAGTTTGAAGACATGAGCGACGACGACGACAACGAAGAAGACGACGACGACGCCGCTCCGCCCCCCATCAAACGCCGCCGCTCACCCTCCAGCGACACCGAACCAGACGCCACCACCTCCCCCTCCTCCCCCTCCTCCCCGTCCTCCCCCTCCCCGCCCGACGCGGGCACCCCGGGCGTTCCAGACCCCCCCGGCCGCCCGGACGTCGACGAACTCGGCTACCCGATCAACCCGCTCCCCAAAGAACCCATCACCGACTTCTCGCGGCGCAACTTCTTCGCCTTCATCAACTACCTGCGCATCATGCAGAAGCTGTGCAAGCACAAGGCCCACCGCAACCTCCTGATGGTGCAGTACAAGTCGTCCAACTACCTGCGCAAGTCCCTCAAGGTGCCGCAGCACGACCTCCGCCTGTACACGCTCAAGCTCTTCAAGAACCAGGTCCCCTACTGCGGCCGCAAGTGGCGCCAGTCCAACATGCGCGTCATCACCGCCATCTACCTGCACTGCCGGCCCGAGCTGCGCGACGGCTGGCTGGCCGGCTCCGACGTCGACGCCGAGGTCGAGGAGGCCGTGCCCCTCGAGCAGGCCCTCCGCAGCCTGACGCACTGGAGCAACCTGCGCCGGTACCCGGACCAGATGACGGGCGGCGTGCGGCAGGCCATGAGGGAGGAGCAGGACTTCTTCGTGCGGGAGCTGGAGAAGGCGGATCTGAGCTGGCTGAGTGAGGGGCCGGCGGATGGTGGGGAGGAGGGGATGGGCTGGGAGGGGGAGGGGTGGTGATGGTGATGGTGGGCCCGAGGAGTGCGGGTGTGTGTGAGAGGATGAGTGAGTGGTGTGGTGGGTGTTGGTTGGTAGGGGGCAGTGCTTGCTTTAGATCGGAGGTGGCTGCATCTGCATGGGCTGTTTGACATGGACGCTGGAACACATGCTGCCCGCAACGTGTATATGAACTTTCTCTCTGAACAACAGAGCATACAATATATATACCATTGCCTGCTTGCTTGCGTACACCATTATCCGTCACCCCTCACATCCATCCTCTTGGGACTGGAGATCTCGACAGGCGGCACCCGAGGCCATGGCAGACCTGCCACTGTGAGCAGATCGACTCGGCCCTGTTCTTCTGATCTCTCCCTTACCGTGAGCGAGCACAATGCATCATGCCCATGCCCGTGGACCTCCGAACATGACAAGGCGAGCAGGGGCTAGCGAAGGTGCGAATCGAGGAAGGTGGCTAGGCCGGAGACGGCAAACACGCACCCCGAACGAAGATGGCCGGCTCTTCCAGAAGAACCTCCTGGAGATGGTACCGGCAAGGACGCATGACGGGCGTGACAGACGCCCAGTCAAGTCCCCCCTCGGCCTGTAGTGGTAGCGCAGAGTGTTGAGAGGAGTGTGCCTATCAGCTATCCAGCCATAGCCTCGGATCGCGAGCTGCTCAAAAACATCCAGGAGCTCCAGACCCACAGCGGCGGCGTTTGCAGAACTACGACTGGGACGAGAGAGCATCACATTGGAGATTTTAGGTATCGTGGCGGTCCAAAAAAAAAAAACCAAGAGGAAAGTCAGTTCTTCGGCTCAACCGTGGTGTGGTTGTGATCTGGTGGTGTGCGCTCGGCTGCGGTCGAAAGATGCCCTTGCATGGATTGCCCTGGATGTACAGAATAATACAAGCTCCCAGACACGAACCAATGCGGGCCCTAGTTCAGCTCGGTTTGTTGTTTCGGAATGGCTACCTGCCCCTGGCGCAGGGCTTGTATCAGAGTCCCGGAAAGCTTGCTTTCCATGGCCCGGTTGTTCAGGAAGGGGCGGGACACTGCCAACCTTCAACCCCTCAGTCTTTACATCCATTCGCCTCAGACGCCCAATTCCGATGTGTTGCATCCCTCCTACTGCACCTTCTTCTCGCCCAGCGCCGTGGCGCGCGCCCTGAACGCATCAAACATGTCGTCGGCGGCAACATGGATGGCATACAGCGGGATAACAACCCACAGGCCATTAAAGAAGATGAGAAAGATCCACTTGTACATCCAGTTGCTCGTGTCGAGATTGGCGCTGCCCGACAGCCACTCGGGCATGAAAGTCATGTAGCCTGCCCAGGTCAGTCAGTCAGTCACTCCCCTCCCACCACGACACCCATATACATCATGTCAAGGAGTAGACGCACCGCCATAAATCTCGGCCGTCGCCAAAACAACCATGACCAGGTTCGCGCGCGGGTTCTTGCGCGCAATGTCGTAGCACACAAGACAGGCCATGGACCCGGCAAACAGCACCGTAATAATCTCGATGCTCAGCACCGTCTGTCGCAGTCAGTCGGTCAGCCAGCCATCCACACTCCACTCATACCATCCCCCAAACGAACAAAGCATACCAAATCAGCCCCCTGCCACCTCGCATCCGCCTTTGCGTACACAAGCCACAACATGGCCAACCCCCCCCCCGCACCGGCACCGGCACCGGCCTGGGGCCCATGCACGACCCCTCTGCCCTCCACCGCCCCGACACCCAAAAAGCCAGCCGGATCGGGCCAGTAGAGCCCGCTCCCAGCGTTCAGTCCCCCGTCATCAGCCCCCAGAGCCTCAACAGACGCCACGCTAAAGAGACAATGATAAACAAAGCTCCCCTCGAGGATGAAATGAATCAGGGCGTCAAAGGCATGCCAGATGAACAGGGCGCGGAGCCGGGTCGGTGTGGATGGGGCGAGGATGTGGCGGGAGAGGAGGTAGGCCGTCAAGAGAATGGCGAGGGTGGAGAGGAGGGAGTAGAGGGTTGTTGCGTCGAGGAGGGACGGCCCTGCTGTCGTTGATGATGCCATTTTTGCCGTGATGAGTGGGCGAACAGGCAACGTCAGGTATGTGAGGTGAGTGGGCGGGAGAGGTAAGAAAACGAATTTGTCAAGGTTGCCAGCTGTTTATTGCCAAGACGGGCACCTGGCCGGGGGTATATTACTTATCTGGGGTTTTTGATGATGATTGGAGGGCGATGTTGCTTGATCAGGGGGGCAGCTTGGCGCTGGAATCGCTCCCACTACGTCATCAACCTTGGTCAATAACGCTCGGGACACGAAACAACAACAACAGTCAGTCACAGCAGCAGTCAGTCATAAAGTTGTAGAATGAGGTGGATTGTCTAGCTGGAGCCAGCACCGGGTATTGTATACGATCCTCCTCTCGCAGAATCAAAAGAAAACCGAGCCCATCCTCAGCAACGCCCTCCCGAAAGCCAATCCATATCGATCATATCCCGCCGTGCCAAGTCATAGCCGTCACGGTGGGCGGCAAGCGGAAAGCAGAGGTCATCAGAAGTCGCCGTTTAGTGCGTAGCAGCCTGCTTGTTGGCCTCGGCCGAAGCCTCGTGGCCGTGCTGCTTGGTCTTGTCCGAGACGGCGTCACCAGCGGCTTGGAGACTAATGTGAGTTAGCGGCAGACTCAGCTGCGAAGGGAGAAGGATATAATGCGTACCGGGTGCCGACACCGGCGTTGCTGTCCTTGGCGACCCCCTTGTTGGCCTCCTTGGAAGCCTCGTTGGTGGTGCCTGAGCGAAAACTGTCAGTATTGTATTGTTCAAAGGTTGGGGGGCCCGAGGCGGATGGATGTCATACCCTGAATCTTGTCAGAGACGTAGTTGCCGGCCTGCTTGATGGTATCCATGGTGATTGATGTTGGTTGGTTGGGTTTGTTTTGTGTGGAAGTTGTTGTGAAGATTGAATTGTCTTGTTGGATTGTTGTGTTGGATGATGAGGAAAGAAAAAGAGGTTTGGGCGGTTGGAGGAGGGAGATTATATACACGATCAGGACCGCGCGTCAGTCACTACTGGCAGGAGCATTGTGTGCAGGAACGACGTCATGACGTGGTTGTCCAACCTGCGTGTCACTGATGGGAGTTTGGCAGTTTGGAAAGACGGGGGCAGTTATGACGTCAAGATTCGGTATGATGATGGGACGAAAGTGCGAGCATCACGAATCTTGGCAAGCCTACGGGGACTCCCTTCCACACTGTTCTCCAATCTGAAACTGTCCTCGTCATTGCTTCCAAGAGCTGCCGCCAAAACGCGCGGCTTCTATTTGGAAACCATTTGGAATTGCATCTCGACTCTGTAATACCGATCTGCTCGAGCCGACCTGCGGCCTCCCCTGATCACCGTCACCACACGTGTATCGTGCTCTGACAAGAGATCTGGAACCTCCAGGCCACCGGGCCAAAGTCTCCGTCGAAATCGGTATGTACCACCCCGCTAGTGACGCGCAGCGGACCCTCCCGCGCGAAACCGGGCATATGATTGGACGTTGTGCATGTCCGCATGCACAATGACATCGTTGACTTCTCCAACCCAAAGTCCCAAACCTCGCCGATGGCAGCGAGCCCACAGCGCCGCGTAACGTCCACATGTCATGACAGGCAATCCCGTGCAATCACAGAATCGATTGCTGGCTGCTGCTTTTGGACAGCAGCTATGATGCAATACACCAACTCTGGATCCGGCCTTCGGCGCACACTAGGAAGGCGCAATGCCACGGCAAGACTCGCAGCGAGTAGCAGCCACCGGTCGGCCCCGACACGAGTCCTCGGAGCCGGCCGTTCTCCAATTCGAAACAATCCGGGCCTCGCCATGTTCGGTCCCGAATCAGTGACACAATCACAGGCCTGTCTGCCAAGTTGCCTGCGCGCTTTTGCTCTTCCCATCCTCCTCCGTACATCACTGGATACATACCAAAGCTGGCCGTTGGTTGGGGGTAACGCGGTCTCGGGACAGCTGCAGCGAAACCCTTGAAGAGCGCCTGGTGAAGGTGGACGGTGTGTTGATAGATTATTGATACAAAGTTCTCTGCCTTTGCGCAAAATGAGTCCATTGCATCGCTTGATATCGTTGCGCAGCTCAACAGCATTCATGAACCATTCTTGGCGGGTACATAGGCCCCACTCTCTCCCCTGTAATCTGTGCATTGTACGGAATACAATCTGCACTGCCAGCAACCCCGCTCTGCGTTTCCTTCAACACACGCAGCAGCACACCACTACGTTGCCCACTACAAGTGTCCACAACTGGCCGTTATCATATGATCATTCCGCCGAGTCCACAGCCTCCCACTCATGCATGTATTCGTCTCCGTGGTTGACCGGATCCGAGAAGTCTTGGCCATCTTTCCTGCATCCTCGAAAATGGTGAACGCGTCGGCCCTGCTAGCTCTGTGTGCTTCAGCCGCCCCGGCAGCGGGGAATATCATGCTGTACCAACCCGGCGTCTCCATCGCTCCGTCCCCTCTCCCGCCGCCCGGTCCTTCGTCTCATGGCGAAGAAATCATCCGTCAATTCGTCGGCTTGAGCCTCGCGACAGAGTGGAGCCTGGTTGACAAGGTCCAGTTCCAGGGCGAGACCTTTGAGCCTGAAGGAATGGTGCGTCTGGGCAACGACCGGTATTTTGTCTCGGCCTACGAGCGGCCTATCCCGGCCTTGAGATACAACACCGCTCCCGATGGCGCCGACGCGCAGGGAGCAGGCTTTGCGCA
This sequence comes from Trichocladium antarcticum, assembly GCA_033297235.1. Classification (NCBI taxonomy): domain Eukaryota; kingdom Fungi; phylum Ascomycota; class Sordariomycetes; order Sordariales; family Chaetomiaceae; genus Trichocladium; species Trichocladium antarcticum. Next base: position 2,592,984 of record MU853402.1, read on the forward strand.
CATGATGGTTTTTGATGGAAAGGGCGGGCAGGTTGCCGATGCCACCATCACCGAGGAAGGGTCTTCAGAGTACCACAATGGCGGCATCGACTACGACGGGACGTACATCTGGGCCACGCTGGGCCAGAACCGCCCCGACTCGACCGCCACGCTCGTCAGGATGCGGCCGGACACACTGCGACCGGAGCCCATCCTGCGCATCCAGGATCACATGGGAGCCGCCATTCACGATCTCTCCTCCGGGAACATCCTGACCTTGAATTGGGGCGCCCGATCTGCGTCCGTCTGGAACTTGCGGTACAAGGCCGAAGTACCTCCCGCCTTCACTGCCCCGAGAGCCGTGATAAAGAACCCCAGCCATTACACCGACTACCAGGACTGCAAATTTCTAGGGCATTCTCAGCACTATGCCTTCCGGCCCGTCATGCTGTGCTCGGGTATCACGAGACTCTACGGCACAGTGATCGGCGGCGTCGCGCTGGTCGACATGGAGTCCATGGCTCCCTTGTACGAGGTGCCGTTGACCATGGTGTCGGACACCGGCATGCTGGTGACCAAGAACCCAATGGATGTGGCGCTTGTCGACGGCAAGATGCGCCTGTTCTTCCTGCCGGACGAACGGAATTCCACCCTCTATGTCTATGAGCCCATATGAGGCTGCCCTCGCTGCCGGAACAACGAGAACGGGACTTTAGGGTTGCTGCAGATTTCTCACCGGGCCGCCATTTCCCATTTTGGATCCTATTCGCGGTCTCTACCCAGACCCTTCAGCTCGGCCCAAGTCGACGCGGTTTGTTTTCCTAACCGGGATTCCGTTGCCGGGATCATCAGACGTTGGCTGCTTTCCCAACATATTATGTGCTTTTAATCCAGCTTCATCAGCGCTCAATGGTGTCGTCTTTATCCCCCCATGCTCCTTTTGTTGTTCGCAAGCGATGCCGGAACCAGATAAGGGTTCAGGGGCTAATTGTATCTCGGTTTATTGCTTGGGTCTAGACTCTCCCGGATCTTCATCTCCGGACCGCTGGCTCCACCTCCGCCTCTCCCAGCAGCCTGGAACTCCAAACAGCCACGCGAACAGATGGAGGCCGCCTTGTTCTTTGTGGGTGCCCTCCTTCGCAGGCAATCCACATGCCCGGTTCGCTGGTGTGATGTATGAATACTCTCGAGTAGGAACAGCGAGCCACGTCCTCGCTTGTTTCTACGCCGGAACCTATGGCTTCTCATGGTTTCAGCGGTTCAGCGGCCAGTACTCACTACGTCTACATGCATAGCCCAACTGGGCTGATAGAGATTTGAGTTAGACCTCGTTACTCACGTTTAGCAGTCGGGAGTCGATGTGCCGATCAGGTCGGAATCGATAGGCGCTCCAGGCTCAACAAGGTCTGGATAGCCTCCAAGCGGTCAGGCTGGCGTCTGTCGAGGGCTACCATCTGGGGTCCGGCTGAACAGTTTGGCGCATGTTCATGGGCAGGCATGCAGGCGTATCTTCTGATGGACGTCTCCGTCTTTTTGCGCGAACTCTCTCGCTTCATCCGCGAGTCCTATTTAGTATCAATTTCCTGGGCCACCAAGTCTGTCGCTGGTACGGGCTGCGCCATCTTGAGGCCCTTGGCGCTACCTGTACTCCATCGCTCGAGCCGACGCTCAAGTATGCGGAGAAGCGCTTAGGGTACAAGGCAGTGTCACTCTTCCTCAAGATGCCGTACCCGCAAATCGCGCCCAAGAACTCCGCGCTCGTGTCGGTGAGCTGCTCGGAAGGAAATGTCGCCGTGGGTACCGCCCGTGCTGAAGTCATGCCGTGTCGAACGCGCTGCCAATCCCAGCAGGGACAGCAGCACCTAAGACATCTTTCAAAGCGGCCGTAAAGTACGACGAGGACAGAAATATGATTCTCCACCGTACCGACAGGAAGGACGTCGAGTTGATAGCGAATCCTTACGATCCCGACAACAGCACCGAACAGGCGGCTCTTGAGAGTATGTTTGGGGAATGGGTTAATTATGGATCCGCTGGCCTCGCTGGCTGCCGAGAGTTCCAACGGCTTCGCTGGGACGACTTGGCCAAGATCGCCTATGATGACCTCGTCAGCAAAATCGTTGGCGCCGTCAGTGAGGGTGCGGCTGACGGCATCGGGGTGGCATGTGCAGCCAATGGCCTCTATGAGGATGCGGAATGTCTGTGTGAGTGGTGATTTGGTGACTTGGCGGGGATGGGGTGCCTGGCGAATACATATCAGCAATTGATACTCCATCTTATTTCGCGTGTGTTTATTTTTGACAATTGTGCCAGCTCGAAGTTGTTGTTTTGAAAAGGGGCTCAGGGGCATCTGATGTGGTCTGAGTAAACGCCTGGCAGGTGTTGACACGTGCCACACGTTACCCCCACAGGTTTAGCGGGGCTCTGGCCAGTGTGACCCGCACACCGCCTGTTAAAAGGTGGAGAGCCTCTTCGATCGCGGGGGTGTCGCGGGGCAAACCCCTCGAGAATGACAGCATCTTTGTATTCCGTACATGCTGCAGCACGGCACGAGAACGGGGGAAGGGAGGGGGAATTTGCATTGCTTCTAGAAGCCCGCATCTTGCAGGCCCAACCCCTTCTTTACAGACAATGGAATCCCATCTGTAACGGCGAAGAAAACAGGTTCGCCCTGTTCTTTGTGTAACTACTAACTACGCAGCGGCTGCGTCACTGTCTCCAGATCCCAGATCCCCCGAAGCCAATAGGTCCGCGCTCGAAGGTTCTACAAACCCCAAGGACACTCCGCCGCCATCCGCCAAGCATTTGCCTCGTCGCCTTTGTCCTCCAACTCTGGCTGGCGATAGCCTCGTGTACAGTCACATTGACCTTTGCCCTTTGTGCCTTGTCTCTTTCAGGTGCGCAGTATTGTGTCTGCAACTCCGCCGAACAGCACGGAAGCTTTGTTGTCACGAGAGACGCGATTCGCCCATTTCAACTCCCGCGGCGCCGCTAGCGACCTGCAGCAAGCTCTCATCTTATCCACACTTTCCACCTTTCAATTCGACACCACCTGCAGCTGCTGCAACCCGACGCATCAGGAGAGGCGAGACACACGACAGCCCGCTCCGCACCCGACCGACTCTCTTCCCACGACATCATCCCAAAGCCCAACCACAAACCTCGTCTCGAAACATCCCAGCCTCGTCCGATACAGCTGCTAGCAGCAGCAACCAGCAACGATGGTCAAGGAGACGAAGCTCTACGACCAGCTGCTCATCAGCCCCACTGCGACCCAGGATGAGATCAAGAAAGCCTATCGGTAAGTTCCCCCGGCTCGCTCGCTGTCTCCCCTGCATTTGCTCGCGCGGCTATCCAAAGAGCAAACGCGGGAGATGCCAGACATGCATCTCTCGCTTTCCCCGCGATGTGTTGCTCGTCAACCAGCACCCTCCCCCCCCCCCCCCCCCCCCCCCCC
>MU853402.1:2604747-2674498 GCA_033297235.1 Trichocladium antarcticum
TCCCACTAACCCCCTGTATCAAGAAATGCCCGACGCCCTAAGCAAAACCATCCCAATCTGGTGCGCCGTCCTCAACCGCATCCTCTTCCCGGCCGCGCCGCACCACCACCAGCTCTTCGTCCCGCCCTCCGCCGTCTCCGCCTCCGAAGCCAGCCAGATCGCCGCGCGCCTCCCCGAGTTCGAGGCCGCCTTCCGCGCGCTCGCGCTCGACGCCGCGCCGCTCCGCGCCCGCCTCACCAAGCCGCTGCGCCCGGTGTGGACCACGCCGGACGACGACGGCGATGCGCCCGCCGCCGGCCCGGTCGCCGCCGTGGCCGCCGCCGGGTTCCACCCCGTCGTGTGCTGCACCAGCTCGCGCCGCGTGGCCGGCGCCGAGGTCGCCGCGCGCGGGTACATCCAGGGCGCCGGGGACGATACCGAGAACTGGGCGATGGGGTTGACGGCGGGGGTGTTTTGGCGGCATGCGGCGGAGTTGTTGGGCGCGGCGGAGGGGGAGTTGCCGGGGTTGATTGCGGGGTTTTTGGAGGAGGAGGCGCAGGATGCGGAGGCGGCGTTGGGAGCGGGGGACTGCTGTGTTGTTTCGCTGCTGCCGAGGGTTACGGAGCAGAGTGTGTGGGCCAAGTCGGCGAGGCATTTGGAGGTGGGCTTGGGGAAGAGCAAGGCGGCGAGCCGCGCGCTGAGGAACTCGCTGCCGCGGATCTGTGAGTTTGTGTCGCGCTTCTTGAACGAGCCCGGCACGGGCGACGGCAAGCGAGTTGTAGTGTTGTGCGAGTCTGGGAGGGAGTTGTCGGTGGGCGTCGCCCTCGCGGTGTACTGCTGGTGCTTCGGCGCGTCTGGGGACGTACGGCCGGACGGCGACAGGGAATCGTTCAACAAGACGGCGATTCGGGTGAAGCTGGGGCAGATCATGACGGCGCTGCCTGACGCCAACCCGAGCAGGGCAACGCTGCAGAGTGTAAACAGTTACCTGATGGACTGGCGGAAATGAGATGATTACTGCTGCTCTCCAAGTCTAAGCCGCTCGACATGCTAAACTCCCAAGCCATCAACCACAAAATACCACAAAACATCTAAACGCTCCCGCTCTCGACCTTGGCCAAGCACTCCTCAAACTGGTCCCAGTGGTCCATCATCACCACGGCGCCAGCCTCGCTCAGAATCTGCCGCATGCGCTCCCTCTCGGCCTCCTTGTACGGCCCGACATAGCCAATGACCTTGATGCCGGCGCGTGTCCCGCTCAGCGTCCCGCTCTTGCTATCCTCCACGGCGACACACTCGGCCGCCTTCTTGCCCAGCACCTCCATGGCATGCAGGTAGATGGCGGGGTCGGGCTTGCTCGTGGGCGTGGGCAGGCTCGTGGCGGCGCTGAACACGTCGTCGCCAAAGTACTTGGCCTGGCCGACCTTGTCGACGCTGGCCTTGACGCGGCGCAGCGCCGACGAGCTCACGACGGCCAGCTTGTACCGGCCGGCCAGGCGCGCGAGCTCGGCGTCGGCGCCCGCGCAGCTGACGAGCTTCTCCTGCAGCTTGGCGATGACGACGTCCTCCTCGCGGCGCACGTAGTCGGCGAGCTCGGCGTCCGTCATGGTGAAGCCGTACCGCTGCTGCAGCGACTGCATCATGCCGCGGAAGTTCTGCCCCACGAACTCGACAATCAGCGACTCGCCCGTGAAGGGCTGGTCCAGCGGCACATTCTTCTTGGCCGCGATCTCGTTGATCAGCTCCGCGCAGCCCTCGAAGGCGAGTTCCTCCGACAGGACGAGCGTGTTGTCGCAGTCGAGGAGGAGGGTGGTGATCTGGAGAGGACGGGGGGTTAGCGTTTCGGATTGGGAGAACAAGGGGGGGGGGGGGATTTACGTTGGGCATTTTGAAGATGTTTTTGTGGCTGTCGTGCTTGGACTGTATGGTTGCGTTGTCTTGGTTTGTGAAGCTGTCGTCGTTCGTGGAGACGAGTCGAGGTTGGAGTCGGGAGTGATAGAGATCGTCGGAAGTTAGAGAACAAGAACAAGAGACGGGGGAAACCGATCGATTGAGTATTAAATCCATTAAATTCCGCCGCGCCCTCAGCCGGCTTCCCAGCTTCCCCTGGCCTCCCGCCCCTCGTCAAACAATCCCCCTCCTGTGCCTGGCGAGAGAATGATGCGAAACCAACAATTACTTCCCTGCCTGCCTCCGTGCCGCGCTCGTTGGACAACCCCTCCATGCCAAGTGTCTCGGGGCCGAATTGGCCTGTCGATCATGTCGTCATCGGTGGGTCCGCAGCCGCAGGGTCCCTGGAAAACATCGAAAGCCCCCAAATTTAGTGGCTGCCCGAGCTGCCGTCCGAGGTGCAATGGCGCGGTGGGGTGGTGGGGCATTGGCCGCTTGACGTCTCTTTCCGTCCGTCCTGTCTTCACGGTGCGGACGACGCCGGCGATGAATGCCGCGGTCATCATTCAGAGTCCTGGGGGGCGTGCAGGAATCGGATCACACTGGATTGAGGCGGTGTGTCATGGAAGTGGCAAGTTCGAGGTTGTTCCCCCTTGAGTTTCCAGAAACAAGGAGCGGGATTTCGGGGCGGGGTCCAGCCCACTTCAGAGGGCCATTTCCATCCTGCGGGAGCCGGGAGGGCCGAGATCCCGTCGAGATAGCCGAGAACGATCTCCCTATCCTGGCAGCCTATGACGGTCTACACGTGTCTGGTAAGCTCTCGGAACAGGGCCGTCGACGCCGTTTGCACGGCCACCAGCTTGGCCGCATTTATTGGCCGGCTGCAGGTTTGAAAGAGATGACGACGCTGCATCAGGGGAGAACTCGATGGGGACTCGGGGAGTCGTGACGGCCACTGAGGTTATCTAGAGTGACAGATGCGATCTCGGTGTCAGTCATGTTCAGCCATGATACCACTGTGCAATACCATACATTTCAACATTAATGAATCCAATGCGCCGCCTACAGCGACGGCAGCTCCTCCCGACAAATCGGGCACTGCAGTTTGTACCTGAACCAGCCCTCCAAGCACTTGGTATGGAAGATATGCCGGCACGGCGTGACCATGTACGCCCTCCTTGCAAAAACGCCGACCAACCCGCCCGCCGCCGAGGGATCCTTCGCACCCGCCCTCACCACCGGCACCTCCAGCACCTCGGTGCAGATCGCACAATCAATCGACCGCAGCGCCATGCCGCTCCGCCACATCTCCTTCTCCCGCGCCCTCCTCCCGGCCCCATCCTCCACCCCCTCCCCACCCGACCACGACCTCACCCGGCCCACCACAGCAGCAGGCGACGCCAAGAGTCCCTCCCCCTCCCCATCCCCCTCCCCCTCCGCCGCAGCCCCCGCAACACCCCCCACCGCCGACGCCGTCGCCGACGAAACCAACCCAATCGGCATCCCCCCCTTCTCCACATCCGCCTCGCGCAGCACAGGATGGTACTCCCACACCTCCGGCACCCACCCCGCCGGCACCCCGGCCCGTGGGCCCAGCACGTCCTGCACCGCCAGCACCACCAGCTGCGCCCACACCCACCCGACCAGCCACCCAAACACGGCGGCGTCGGTCTCGACGAACAGGATGTTGTCGCGGCGGAGATAAAAGTACGCAAACGGCGCCAGCCGCAGCACCGACTGGCCCAGCATGAACCGCCAGGCGAAGGCGCGGCGGCTGTTGCGCCAGACGTTGCGCCGGATCTGCGGCAGCCACAGCGACAGGTAGGTGAAGGCGAGGGCGTTGAAGTAGAGGGCGCGCGCGCGCGGCGGCCACGAGAGCGACATGGCCGTCAGGATGAGGAGGGCGATGCCGAGGAAGATGAAGGTGCCCGTGATGGAGGCGAACGACGATGTTGGTGACGATGAGGGTCGTTGTGGGCCCCGGGCGGGATTCTGCGTGGTCGGGAGGAGGGATATTGCGGCGGCGCCGGCGGCGGTGTTTTCGGCGATTTCCGCGTCGATGTCTTGGTCCGAGGGGATGATTATCGGGGGGGTGGCGGTTGCGGGGAGAGTGCCGGGAGCGGGTTGGGTTGGCGGGCCCGGAGCGGCAGCGGCAGCGGCAGCGGCAGCGGCAGCTTCGGCGGCCCGGGTCTGTTCGCGCTCGCGCTCGCGGATCCTCCGCTCTGGCTCGTGGTTCTTGTAGATCTCGGCGAGGAAGCCGGCGCCGATTGCCATGGACATGAAGGCAGCAAAGGTGAGCATGAGCGAGGGGAGAAACGTGTTGGTTGCCGAGAGACTCCAGGCAGACGAGCACGCAAAGACCATGCCGTCGGCCAGCAGCATCATGGCTGCCGTCTGGAAGCTGATGCGGCCGAGGGTCGAAGGCGTGTTCGACTCCTTCATCTGTGCCTTCAGGAGCCATAGCTGTCCCATCAGGACTGCGGCAAAAGCAAACATCCAGTTTTTGGTCCGCGAGAGTAGCACCTCGGATTTTACACCAACAAGGTGTTCCCCCTCAGTCGAAGGAAAAAGGGGCGGTCCCTTGGACTCGAGATAATAGGAACAGTCCGGAGACCAGGCGACAAGAGACATTTGGAGATCTGGTACGCCTCTGCTCGGTGCTCCGGTAGGGAACCGTAATTCGTTCTCCATCTTATCGACCAGGAGAACTTGTCGGTCGCGAACAGCACCATCACCAATATAGGTGCGGTCAAGTGGATGCAGTTGCAAGTACATGATGTATTCGCAACGCGGTAGTGGGATCGAGACCTCGTCCTCGACGACCGGAGTCCATGGGTTGCTGGGTTCCGCGAACCTGTTGCGCTCCTTCTTGCGAAGCACCTTATCCAGTGTTCGGTTTAGAAGTTTCTGGCTCGTCTCGTAGAACACCGGGCCAAGCGCGAAATGGGGCAGGCCAAAGATGCCGGCAAACTTCTCGCTCGTCGTGGTCAGGAGAATGGAGCCTTGTCTCGGCCAGTGCACGCCATGGAGCCGCATGGCGAAACTGGAGGCCGAGTCGGCCTCGTCCTGGATGTTGGCCACGGCGGAAATCTCTCTGGCCATGCCAGCGGACCGCGGCTCCTTGCCCTTTTCTGTCTCCTCGTCATATGCTGCGTCGGCAGCATCCTCCTGGAGCCGCAGCAAGATGGTGCCGTGCGAGCCGGTGACGTTCCAGCCCCATTCCATGTGGTCCTCCAACCAGCCAACGCCCGGGGCAACAGCGCTCAGGTTGTAGCCGGCCGATGTCTTGACCATGGAACCCTCGCGGCGCACCCATTTCCCGTGCACCGTGCCGGTCGCATTCTGCCACGTCCGCTTCACCGGGCCGTGGTCCCACTCGTCGGCCCACGGTTCCTTTCGCGGGTAGACGTGGTCGCTCCACTGGCGGCAGCGGTCCTTGAAGTGGGCGAGATCGTTCCAGGCGTAGCCGGACTGCTCGCGGAAGCCGGTCAGGTTGAGATAGCGCGGGCTGGACCACGGGGGTGCGCCGTCCTTGGCCTCATGCGGGGAGAAGTCGGTCCATTTCGTGCTGTTGAGGATGCTGTAGGCCTCCCGCAGAAGACCCGGCCGTGCTCCGCCGGCAAGAGGGGCAGAGATGAGCGCCGGACCATCGCTTCGTGAGAGGAGGGTCATGAAGAAAACAACGAGGAGGAGCCAGATTCTCGCGTTTTCCCGCGATAGACTCGGCATCGCGGCGGGCGGCGGAAGTCCCGCACTTGGACTTGCCAAGTTCGTGGTGCTATGATTCAGCCGAGCAGGTCATGTTTCGTGGCGGAATGGATGGAAAGAGCTCCACTTCACCACCTCATCGATCTGGTGTTTACGAGGCAGGTTCGGACAAATATGCGCTCGTGTCCCGAGTGATGCGGAAAGAGGCCGAGTATACCTCGGGTAGTATGGGTAGTACTATCGTCACAAAAGAACACAAACGCAATGAGTGCCCCGGGGTTGCAGTCTATACAGATTATGGGCCGTGTAACGCAGAGTGCAGTTGTCAGGTTAGGGAAGTCGGGTTCAGCGCCTGCCTGTCATGTCAGTCCCACTCCTTCTGCCAGTCACAGTGCACCGTGTCCCTTTGCATTTTGCGCAGTATGGAGTACATGTCCCACTCGGACCTTGGCGCCTCGCTCCCCCCCCTGGACTGCCCTGGACTAGAAGGCAACAGGAACACCATCACCAACTTGAAGCCGTCCGAGTTCTGATAATTCACCGAAGCCCACAGCGCTGCCAACGCAGCAACCATGGTCCCCGAGAACAACTCAACCCCCAGCCAAACCGCAAACGTGAATGCCCTCCCTCAACCCCCTCCTCGCTCACCCACCGACTCACTGTTTGCACATAGACAAACAACGACGACGCCCGCGGAGCGCTGACCGCCCAACTTGAGGATCTGCTGAACACGCTCTCCAACAAGTTCGCTGGTGTGTCCAGCGAGATCTTTGCCAAGAGTAGGTTTGGCCCCACTCAACTGGGCTCCCACTGGATGGGGGATGCAAGCTGATTGCCGCAGTGGACGAGATGTCGCGCCGCTTGGACAACCTCGAGGCGCAGTTGACAGTCAACAAGGACAAAAAGGCTGGCCCGAGTTGAGATTTGGATTGGCGTGCGTTTTAATGCAACGGGAGAATCGGAATCGATGGCGTCGAGCGGGTAACAGATCAACATCGTAGTAATGCAACAAGCCGGTCTATAGAACCAACACAAGATATGATTTAATTGTACAACCCGGTTCGGGCAACACGAAACTGTTTTGCTATATTTAAAGCTCATCCTTGTCCTCGCTAATCGCCTTCTCGACGAATTTGCGCAGGATGTTGGTCTTGGCCGTCAGCTCATCCACCTTGGACTCCGCCAGCCCGCCCTTCGAAACGATGCCCTGCAGGCGAGTGAGCTCCTTGGCCGCATACTCGCTGCTCTTGCTGAGCTTGTCAAACACCCGGACGTAGTACGCGGCGTACTTGGCCGGGGCGTCAACCTTCAGGATCTCGGCAGCCTTCTTCGCAGCCGCTGCAGCCTCGCTGAGGGCGAGACCGCTGGCGGTGAACTTGGCAACGATGGCATCGAGCGCCCCAATGGTGCCGGCCGTGGCGTCGACGCCGCCGCCAACAGCACGGTGGGTGCCCGCCTTCTCGTTCAGGAACGCGACGAGATCCTCCTCAGAGCGCCCTCCGTTGTAGTCCTCGGCAGTGGTGCTGCCCTGCGGGAAGAACTTGATGGTCGGGTACCCGGACACGCCGTACTCGGCTGCGGTACCCTTGCCGGTCTCGGCGTCGGCATCGACCTTGGCGATCAAAACGTTGGCCTCGTTGGCATAGGTGTGGGCGAGCGTCTCCCACGTGGGCGCGAGGGTCTTGCAGTCTGCACATTGTCAGCATCGCCCGTTCCGCTACACTACCAGCAACAACACCTACGTCCGCACCACGGGGCAGTGAACGCCACCAGGACATTCTTGTCGCCGCCAATGTGCTTCTTGAAGGTCGCATCCGTGAGCATGGCCACGTTGCTCGGCAGCTCCGCCTTCTTCTTCGACCTAACGCCCGTCTTCTCGGTGATGAACTTGGTCAGGCTCTCCAGGTCCCGCCCGCCAGTGTACTCGGCCGGCTTGTCGCTCTTGCCGTCGAAGAACTTCAGCGTGGGGAAGCCCTGCACGCCGAAGCGCTTGCCCAGATCCCGCTGAGCATCCGCATCGACCTTTGCGATCTGGACCTTGTCCTTGGCAGATTCGAAGACCTGCGCAAGCTCCTCGTAGACGGGAGCGAGCGTCTTGCAGTGGCCGCACCACGGAGCGAAGAACTCGACGAGCGTAGGCTTGCCCGACTTGAGAACCACCTTGTCGAAATTGTCAGGGATGAGGTCGATGACGGCAGACTTGGCCGCAGCCGCAGCCGCAAGGCTGGCGAGCACGAAGCTCTTGATGAGCACCATGGTGATCTAGCCACGGACAAGAACGGACTGAAATAGAGGAAAAAGCAACAAAATGAGCCTCAATGCGTCTCTTTCTGGTAGGCAAAAAACGAAAATACCACCAAAAAGATGGTGCGATGAATTGAAGTAACAGGAGAAGTGGCAACAAGAAGAAGAGGCACGGCGATGCCTGGAAATCGCAGCCAAAAGATGCCACTTTGCCAGTCCCAGACAAGCTGACAGCAGGAGCTCACCCCTGTCATGTCAGCCCGTCACCGCAATTCCACCGTCCCAGGTTGGCAGGCCCGCACTGTCTCGCGGGAAGCCGTCAGGGTACCGATACTGGGCGATAACAAGCCACAACATGCCACACCGCACTAGCCACTAGTCTCGCCGCAAGCCCTGCCGCACAGAAAAATCCACGCCAATTTCTGGTGGCTCCCTGAAATTCCGGCCATCCGCGAGAGAGACCGACCGTCGACGACAAAATCCCGCCCAACCCAACCGCCCTCCGGATCTTCGCCTTTTTTTTTCGAAAGAAAAACTCCACAACTCTCAAAATGGCTCACGAATCCGTCTGGAACTCGCGCCCGCGCACCTACGGCAAGGGCTCCCGTGGCTGGTAAGAAACCACCGACACCGAACCGATTGGGAGATGTGGGGGAGGAGGAGGGGAAAAGGGGAGGAAACACATCCGAGGGCGGACGCGAGAGAGAGAGGGAGAGACGCGAGCGAGATGACAGGAATGCTGACGAGGTGGAACACCAACAGCCGCGTCTGCACCCACTCGGCCGGTCTGGTCCGCAAGTACGGCCTCAACATCTGCCGTCAGTGCTTCCGCGAGAAGGCGGCCGACATTGGCTTCGTCAAGGTACCCGCGCTCCTGCCCCCCCTCACCGAACCACTGCACTGCACAGCACACATCTCCCAAAAGTCCTGCCCTCTCTGACACGCCGATTCCTCTTCTACAGTACCGGTAAACGAATCGCCAATGCCAGCGCGGGAGGGGTGACGGGGTAGACGGGGAGGGGAAGGAAGGTCCGATGACTGGGAAAGGGAACGGGGGCGTTCAACGACAAAGCGACTTCCGCCGAACCGAGGCATTGATTTGCTGCTCAAGGCGACGGGTGGGGGACTACCAATGCCGACTTAGGTACAGCGAAAGATCCCAAAAGTTAGCCGGCTTTTATCAGTGGGAGTTTATCGGCACGGAGTCTTCTTTGCTCATTTCGGGCAAACCGGGAATGCAAAACGAATCCACAGATCCATCCCCCCCTCCCCCCCCAACTGGCTCTGGTTCCAACCACCACGTTTCGCGAGACACTGGGCAGAGGGGATATCTACGCGGGCTGCGAAATGGGTGGTAGCACACGCCATTGAATGGCGAGGCTGGCCCACCGCCATCTAGACTTGCTTCACGTTGACGGAGGATTGCATATTGCAACGACCCGTGACGTGTTGCGTGTTGCTCTATTCGTACAGTGTCATGAACTCCATTATTGCCTTTTATATATCAACACAACAGGATTCGGACAATCCTAAAAGAGGAGCGGAGATCGGCGAGCCCTGGAGCGAATGCGCAGAATGGCGCCGTAAAAATACATCATGACATAGATAGCACCGTAGTTGTCGACTCCGCAGCGCCCGCCCATCCATGCACCAGGGTCCCAGACCCGGTTCCTCTCACGCCCGTCCTGCGCCCCCTTAAACCACATCGTATATTACTGCCGCCGGCTTAAACGCTTTACTCGAGGATTTGGGTCACGAGACCAGTGGCGACCGTCCGGCCACCCTCGCGGATGGTGACGCGCATGCCAGCCTCCATGGCGATGGGGTGGTGGATCTGGGCAACCATCTCGACGTTGTCGCCGGGCAGGACGACCTTGGAGGAGGCGTCCTCGGTGCCCTCGGGGAAGACGAGCGTGCAGGCCTCGTCGGCGGAGCGGATGAACATCTGGGGACGGTAGTTCTCCTGGAAACCGGTGTGGCGGCCACCCTCCTCCTTGGTGAGGGCGTAGAGGGAGAGGAGGAACTTCTTGTGGGCCTTGACGGAGCCGGGCTTGGCGACCACCATGCCGCGGCGGATGTCCTCGCGGCGGATGCCGCGGAGCAGGAGGCCCGAGTTGTCGCCGGCTGTGGACTCCTCGCACGACTTCTTGAAGGTCTCGATGTCGGTGACCTTGGTCTTGATGATCTCGTCGCCCTTGCCGACAATCTCGACATCCGAGTCCTTCTTCAGGGTGCCACGCTCGACACGGCCCGAGACGACGGTGCCGCGGCCGCCGATGGAGAAGACGTCCTCCACCGACATGAGGAACGGCTTGTCCGTGTCACGCTCGGGGGTCGGGATCCAGTCGTCGACGGCATTCATGAGCTCGTCGATCTTGGTCTCGCCGATTTCGGGGCGCTTGTTCTCCATGGCGCAGAGGGCGGAGCCGAGGATGACGGGGGTGTTGTCGCCATCGAAGCCGTACGAAGAGAGAAGCTCGCGCATCTCCATCTCGACGAGCTCCAGCATCTCGGGATCCTCGAGCGCGTCGACCTTGTTGACGAAGACGACGATGCGCTGGACACCGACCTGGCGGGCGAGGAGCAAGTGCTCGCGGGTCTGGGGCATCTGACCGTCCGAGGCGGCGACGACAATGATGGCGCCATCCATGCTGGCGGCACCAGTGATCATGTTCTTGATGTAATCGGCGTGACCGGGGCAGTCGACGTGCGAGTAGTGCCTGGCCTCGGTCGAGTACTCGATGTGGGAAGTCGAGATGGTGATACCGCGCTTCCGCTCTTCGGGAGCCTTGTCGATGGAGCCATAGTCGAGGAAGTTGGCCAGACCCTTCTCAGCCTGTCTCTTGGTGATGGCAGCCGAGAGCGTTGTCTTTCCGTGATCGACGTGGCCAATGGTGCCTGGAGAGCTGCTGTTAGCGCCCGGATGGAGACACGGGGCGGCCGGCTACTGCATACCAATGTTGACGTGAGGCTTGGTGCGCTGGTACACGGCGGCGTAGCTGCGGGCGAAGTTGAGGACGGGCGTGCGGGTCTCGCGCTGCAGCGAAACCAGAGGGCTCTGCGTGTGCCTGAGAGAAAGGCGGGCCGTCCGCAGGAGCGGCACAATTGTCCGCAGTGAGGCAACCATGTTGAAAATCGATCACGCAAAACACCAAGGGAATGGCAGGAGCAGCGATGCGGGATGAACAGGTCGTGGAGCCGCCAGCGGAAGTGCTCGAGGAAAAATTCGGCTCAAAAAAATCAACAGCCAGTTCAGGGATCCAGGCACGGTTCGCCGCGCGCCTTGTGCTGCGCTAAACCGTTGTGGTTTCACGTGCGGCCGCGCTGAGTGGCGGCGGAAACGCGCCCATGAAAGAAGTCGCGAATCAGTTCCAGCAGAAAAGCCAGGTTGAGGCTTCTATCTAAGTTCTGTGGAAATGGTATTTTCTGTCCCTTCTGTTAGTCGGCCAGAATCGCCACCGGCCGTTACTCTACTCCATACGAGTGCCGCATGCCGTCTGCACCTTCCACTGCGAAAAGCGGCAATATACAGTCGGGATTTTCAGTTTCGTGTCTCCTCGATCTAGTATCAGGTTGTACAATTGTATTCTCATATTCCAAGTTGATATACGCGAGTCCGCTGTTGGCATCATTGTTGGTCATGAATGTCACCTACCGACTCCTCGTCGGGGCTGATCGCCTTCCCACCAACCGACTTCACCGGTTTTGCCTTTTGTATCTTCTCGGGGACTACCAAGTTGCAAGTACAAATATAGTACCCATCGGTGCCACCAGTGACAAAGTAGGAGTATCATCTCACAAGCTCGGGGGAACCGTGGAAGAAGGCGTACTAGGGAAGGGATAACAGTGTCCTTGATGGTTACAGAGCTAGCTGGTCGATTGATAGCTGTTGAAACCAAAAGGGCGATCATTTCTTCACATCCCGGGAATGCTCATATATTAACATGATTCAATCATGGAAAGCTTCAAGCTCAGTTCGTGCTCAGAATCTTCCGGAGACAGCGCGTGGCTATAGGTATATATATAGTAATTACAATTTAAATGTCCTAAATTGTCGCTCGCCAGCGAAGTTTGTAGATCCCATAACCAGTTCTCATGCTACATTTTACGGCACTGGCAATAGCTGTCGTCGCAGATGCTGCCTGGTGTTTCAAAGGTTACGCGACGGGAGTCGCGGGATTTCGCCGTATGAGATATCATGGCAGACTGTTCTCTGCTCTCCAGCGACGACAAGAGGCGTGTTCCCAACTCGGCCCATCTGCTCTATACAAACGGAACTCAGACCCCCGTCTCTCCCGCCCTCCCATCCTTCTTCTCTCCCGCCCTCTCGCCCGCCCTCTCCCCGCCTTTCATCCCGCATACCCCCTTGGAATTGGAAAACGCCTTCTGCCGCTGCCGCGTATTCCACCCGAGCTTGGCGCGGATGCTATTGATCCAGTCCTCGCTCCGGCGGCCGTGCGGCTGGACGCAGGCAAAGGGGTAGCGGCTCGCGCTGACGGTGACGTAGTCGCCGGGCCGCAGCTCGACGCGCTCGCGGCCGTCGAAGCTGGCCCACGAGCTGGTGCGCGCGTCGTACGGCACGCCGATGCGCAGCACGATGGTGTCGGGCAGGATGACGGGCCGGAAGGACAGCGTGTGCGCGCAGATGGCCGTCATGAGCATGACGGGGTTTTCGGGGTGGCAGAGGGAGCCGCCGGCGGCGAGGTTGTAGGCCGTCGAGCCCGTGGGGGTGCTGACGCAGATGCCGTCGGCCGCGACCGAGGTGAAGTGCTCGTCGTCGCCAAAGATCTCGATGGTCGACATTACTGGGGGCTGGGGTTAGCATGGGGGTAGAGTGTGGGAGGTGGAAGACGGGAGATGAAGAGCTCACTTGGATTCGGTCCGCGGTCCACCACGACCTCGTTCAGCACCTCGTAAGTGCCATCCGGCCGATGGGTATGCTCATCGTCCTTCTCCTCCCCAATCAGCTCCTCGACCAGATCCCTCAGCGGGCCCTGCTCACAATCCCCATTCAGCTCATCCTCGGCATGCTGCCCATCCGCCAGGAGCCTCGACCCCGTCTTCTGGCTCCGCATAACCGTCGCCTCAAACCGCAACCTCAAACTAACCGTCACGCCCTCGTTCAGCGCCACCGCCAGCGTCTTCCGAAACTCGCCAAAGTCAAACTTGGTCAGAAACCCCAGACTGCCCAGCGCGAAGCTCAGCACCGGCGGCACGATATGCTGGAACAGCCAGCTGGCATACAGCACGGTCCCGTCGCCGCCCAGGGTGATGACAAAGTCAAAGGTATGCGGCCTGGCGCGGCACATGTCCTCGTCCCAGTACCGCAGCCGCCTGGCCACATCCCAGCTCGCCTCCTCGCTGGCCTCGCCCGACGCGACGAAATCCCGCCGCACCTCCTCCACCAGCCCCGCCACGTCGAACCGCCGGTCCCCCCGCAGCTCCCGGCCCACATACACCGTGTAGCGCACCTCCCGCTCCCGATCCAGCAGCCACCGGCACAGCTCCCGCGTGTGCGCGATCAGCTCGACGTCGCACAGCTTCGTCAGCAAAAAGATCGACTTGACCCGGAACTTCAGCCGCATGCTCCCCAGGCGGCGGCTCAGCTCGCGCACGCCCCAGGCCATCTCGCTCAGCTGCTTCTTGGTGAGCAGGCGGCTGTTGGGCGCGTCCGGGCCCGGGGCGGAGCAGCGCCTGTCGAGCAGCGCCGGCGGGGTGTGTGGCCGCGGCCGCGGCGACGACAGCGTCGGCGCCATCTCAGCCTGCCACTGCTTCTCGTCGGACTGCCCGCCGCCACCGCCGCCGCAGTCGCTGGCGCTGGTCGAAGCGCCTGCGTAGGCGCCGTTGTCGTTGCCGTCGCCGTCGTGTTCGCTCGGGACGGTGGTTGAGAATTCGTTGTCGTTATCGTTGTCGTTGTCGTGGCTGGCATGGCCAGGGTCGCCTAAGTGGTCGTGGTCGTGGTCGCCGGCATGGCTGCCTTTGCGGTCGAGAGGGCGATCGAGACTGGTTTCTTCTTCAATGTCGTCCGGTCTGTAGGGTGCGGTTCCGGCGACGTTGTAGTGGATGCGGTGAGACTCGGGGTGGGAGCCATTTTCCGACTGTTGTAACCGCCTCTGGTTCGCGAGGAACTGGTGAACAAGGCATTCTGTCTTGTGGTGCGGCACTGATGGGCGACGGAGGTGAGGCGGGATGGAGTCGGTCGCGGCGAGCGAACTCTTGCGGCGGTAGGGGTTCGACTCGTCAAAGACAACCTGTGCAGCACTTAGCAAGCTGGCCAGGGCAGACACAACAAGAGACCATGTTTGTACCTCGACAGGGTTATGGTCGTCATCACTCGCTGAGGAGCCGACATCCTCGAAGGCGACTCGCTTTGGAGAGTTTGTGCCGTTATACGCCATTGCTATCGCCGCTCACTATCGGAAAACTGGTATTCGGAGAGTCCAAAGCCGGACACGCTTCGCTTGATCGTGTGCCGTCAGCTAACTCCAAATCCTATAGTGTCCGTCTTGCGGCGTGTGCAGTCAACTGTGGGCTGGCTCATTATTGTTTGTGCTCTTCTGATCGAGGCGAGTGCTTCGAGTGGTGTGGTGAGTGCCTTCGCAGCTGTTTTGCACGCGTCATAGCGGGGTAGCTGGTACATATCTACAGAGTACGGACAGTCGTATCAGTACCTAATCAGTACCTATCGATTACCTTCATTCTTACCGTCGTCTCTTCTTTGTTCCGGCGCGACTGTCTATCACATTTCGACTTGGCGATATTCTCCTGAGAAAAGAACCCCTCTACCGTGGATCGACACATAGAGTCGGGCCGCCCAGTTCAAGCCGTGTTACAGATTGTGTCAGGTTCGTGATGGTGCCGTCACCTGTTAATTACATTACCGCGGACACCCACCTGACCGCGAGCTCAGCCTGAGTGGCTCAGTGACAGCAGTTGCTCAAGAGACAAGAGGGAAAACGATAGCATGAAGCACATCATCCTCGTCGGCGCGTGCTACCTCGACACGATCCTGACGTGAGTGCTCCTGGCAAGTCGCATCCCTACAGCGGCGACGACAAGCAGAACAGCTTCAGCATCATGCATCTCACACTATGCGCCGGTGCACAGCGTGCCGCACTTCCCCGACGAGGACTCGAAGCTTCGGGCCACGTCGCTGCAGGTGCGCCGCGGAGGAAACTGTCCCAACTCTCTCCAGGTCCTCGCGCAGCTGCTGTCTTCGGGTCCGCAGCGGCTCAACGAGATCACACTGCACCTGGTCTCGTGCTTGCCCGATGCCCAGGCAACTGCCACCCGCACGATCCTGGAGTCCTTCGGCACGAGCCCCGACACCACGATTGACTTCAACCACTGCGTCTACCGGGAGGGATACGACGAGCCAGCGAGCAGCTACATCATCCGCAGCGCTAGCACTGGGAGCCGGACCATTGTCAACTTCAACAATCTGCCAGAAATGACAGCGAACGAGTTTGAAGAGATTGCCGATGCATTCGCCCGCCAAGGGGATGCGTGTTGGTGGCATTTCGAGGTGCGCCAGATCACTTGTCCTGGCCGCGCGTGTCTCGGCTGCCGGGCGTGCCATCGTTGATTTGCTTGTGACAGGGTCGGATTCCCGAGACGACGCTGCAATGTACCCGTTACCTTCGCCAAGTCATGCCGGGTAGCACAATCAGCGTCGAGGTTGAAAAGCCCAACCGGGAGGGCCTGGTCGAGCTTGCAGCTGAGGCCGATGTGGTCTTCTACTCTCGAAGTTGGGCTGAGGTAAGTTTGTGCCGCTCCTTGTGAGTTCCGTCGCTGAACCGCCAATCAGAGCCGGGGATATGCCGGCCCAGAGGCATGTTTGAGGGCCGAGGCCCCGTCATCAAGGGCGTAAGTGAATCTGTTCTCCCGGCCCGGGCTTCCAGCGGCGGCCGTTGACATGCCGTGAACGCAGCTCCCTCATGTTGTGCACGTGGGGAGCACAAGGTGCCGGCGCTCTCTCGCTCCCTGGTGGCGCGTACATTCATCATCCTGCAAACATGTCCGGAGACAGAATCTCGGTGGTCGAGTAAGTGGCTATTCGTCCTACCTGCACTGGTGGGGTATAGCGTTGTGGCTTGTTGCGCGAGAAAAAAGCCCTGCAGCCATATCGCACTGTCGTCCCGGCGTCTTGCGCTATCCGTTCTTACGCGGCGACCGAGACTCCAAAGAGGTTTTGCTAACATCGAGTTGCGCGGCTTCAGCACCATCGGCGCAGGTGATACGTTCCTCGCCGGGATGCTGTATGGGTTGCATGCTGACGCCTGGAGCCATGAGACAAAGCTGGGGTTTGCAGTGGGACTGGCGACCAAAAAGGTCCAGCAAGAAGGCTTTGCAGGACTGGTACCCTAGCGTGCTGCAGCATCGGCCGGGAAAGTTGCAGTGGGTGTCTGTCGGTGCCGTGGCGACGCGGTGGGGAGTGGTTGCTAGTGTAGCCAAGTCAACATTTCGGAAGCAAGCTCTGGCAGCGGGCAGGTGAGCTGTTGGTGAAAAAAAGGGGATGTGACAACTTGTCGTGATCAGCCGTCCGGAAGCCATCCCCGCTGTGGGGCAAGGTGGAGGAGGGCCCAGAACGAGAACACCGAGCCAAGCGCCGAAGGGATGATGAGCGATGGCCGAGAATAACCCCCCGAGAGTGGCCTGCCGTTCCTCTTGTGCGGCGGTAAAGGAGCGGTGAATATCCGTACGGCGGTGTCTCGTCGGTGGAGACAGTGGGCGTGATGGCCTAGCGTCTCCGTAGGTGGTAGGGAGGTATGTATGTACGGAGTACTCCGTAGGCAATTGGTTATGGGCTAATGGGTCGACAAGCCGTCAGAGCCCGCTGGTCCGCGGCACCGGGGCTGCATCAAAGACATTGCATGTTTCTCGGGGGGAGACGGTTGGATTCGATAGGTCCTGCGGAGTCAGAAAGCAGCAGAAAAGGAGACGAGATTTCTGTGCCTGGCGCAAGGGTTTTAGCCTATGGAGTTCAGAAGAGAGCAGGTAAACCCATGCATGTTCCCTCGGGGCCATATGGCGGAAGTGGACATTGGGAAGCGACGCTCGCCAACTCTCCGTTGGCCGGCGTCTGACACACAAACGAGGTGGCGGGGCTTTTGTTCTGATACCGGTAGGTCTGATTTGTCGCATGTATGAAGAGGTAATCCGCAGGGCTGTAAAAACCACCAAAATGGGCGTAACTGGCCAATGTCGTGTTTGGAGCGCTCGAGGACAAGCGGCGGGACAACAACTGGCTGGCGACCCGAGCAAAAGGAAGGCACTGCGCATGGCCGGATCGCCAGAGAGCAATAATCTTGGTCAACAAGCCGCCCGTTCTTATGCCACACCCGCCTGTGGACTCGCGGAGGTGTGTGGGTGCGTGGGTGCGTGAGCAAGTTGCAAGTTGGACGGGGCGTGAAAGCGATGGAGCGGATCATGGGTGACTGGTTGACGTACGACTTCTCGCCAAGGCTGGAAGAGTGCAGGAAAGATTTGTCCCCGCCTTGCATCCCGCCGGCAACCAACGTGAAAAGCTGGAGTTTAAACCACGGCTCTCGGCGATGGTGAGAGCCGAAGTCACCTGCCCCCCTCGTTTAGCTTTGCAAGGCACCGCTCTGTCACAAGTGGCAAGCTCCCAGGAGAAAGCGCGGCGTGAGCTAGGAGCCAGGGTTAATGGCTAATGGGGTGGTGGGGTGCCGAGAAAAAGCACTGCACGAAGCGAGGCATGGATGCAGCGCGGAGCAGAAACACGGTCCACCCCTTGCACAGCGTTGATGCCCTGGCATGGCACGGGCCTGATGCCGCTGTTAGGAAGGCCCGAGGGCCCCAATGATGCTAACCTCTACGGAGACTAATGTCACTTGGCCTGTGTCTCATTGTGTTGTAACTTGTAATCCGTGCATGCAACCCGCCCGCCCATGTCCCCCGGACCAACCTCGTGCCAGCGAGCCAAGGAGCGAGATGGGTACGGAGAAGCTGAGTGATTTGCTGGCTTGGCTGATCCATGTGTTGCAGGATCGTTGGACGAGGCGCCCGTCAGCCGCCTGGAACCCCAAACAATATCCGTATTCCGTATTGCCAAACGATGCCGAGAACAAAGCACACTCGACGGAGCACCCGGAGTCATGCCAGCCTCGATAATAATAATGCGGCTTTGCTTGCGTCAAGCAAACCAGTGGAGCAACTCCAGGGAATGCCAATCCCTTGTCACGGAACACCCGGAGTTCAACCGCAGCAAGTCATCAATGATCCAGCCAGTGGTCGACCGTCGGATCGCAGGGTGACAGGGGTGTCTGCACAGTCCGCGGGGGGACCGCAGGGACCACCAGGCGCTGGGTTGGCGCCTACTCCAATTGATGACCCTTGCTCCGGATGCAAGTCCCAGTCCAGTCCCTGCACAGAAAAGCCAAAGGGGGGCTGCCATTGGACAAGACCAACTCCGATCCCACCCAAGAGCCCAGTGCTGAACTTCTATGCACGAAGACAAGGCTTTCGCGAGCCTCCCACGTCCTTCCATGGCTTCGGCTTCCACGGATTCGTTTGCTTGCCACAAGGTTAATGTTTCTGTGGGACGATCACAGGGGCGCCTATCATAACTCCCCAACGACGCAGAGATCCCAGCTTGAGTGTGGCCGAGCGCATATGTTGCCAGGCAGAACACCGCAACAGTACCGTTTTCTGGCAACTGCCGAAAGACATCGCGAGGTCCTAAGGAGTACCCGCGTGCTACAAGATCTCCTTACCTGTAACTGTGGTACAAAACTTGCCGATTCTCAAGACCCCGCGCAAGGATACAAAGTACTCACATGTACATGTATTCGTGGCGCAGAAATCCGGTGAAAAGGAACGTCAACGTTGCAATGCCCCCATGTATCTGTAGCCCCTGTCTGCGCATCCAGCATTTCGTACATGTATGTACATACATATGAGTCGGTTATGGAAGGCAGCGAGGTTACCAAAAATGCACAGCCAGGAATTCACACTCGTTTCCTGTACACAGTCGGTACTTGCAAGAGTGAGGGAGGCCGTATTCATGGCCCTGCAAAGTCATGGCGTCAACAATCATGGGAGATGGCACCCCGGCTCGCAGTCTGTGCCTTCGATTCCGTGACTCCCCAATCTGCCAACGTCAAGGTCAGGCCATCCTGCGGCGAAAGAATCTGCGTCGAAACTGGAGCGTCACACGCTGTTCCATATATATATATATTGAGAAAGTCAAGAGAGAGTGGTCATTCACAAACTACACTGTACTATCCTAGGCCCCAATCACAGCAAACTATCCTCGTCCTACCAGTATCGCGGAGGCTGAAGTAGTGGCAAGCGACGACATGTGCAGATCGCGGATGTGCCCCATAGCAGCACGGCCTAATGAGCCCGCCTGGGATATGGAAATAGTTTCTGGCTAACGGGAGTGGGATGTGGATCTTGACGTCGGCCTTGGCGCGGCTTCTCGATTCATGACATGGGTGCGCGTACCTTTAAGCCTCTAGTAGAGATCAGCAAGGCAACAGGTGTTTCGAGAGGATGGGATACCACCACAGCCGTGAGGTTGCTTCGGGAATAAGAAAAAGACACAGATGCCTGTTTCAATTCCAGCCTTTTCACCCTGCAGTACCTCACGAATTACGGCAGAGCAAGAAGTACACGATTCCTTCCAGATAGCAGTCTCTCACACGCTGTGGGGAAGGTGCGATCTGATAGATTGGTGGATCTCAGCCCACTACGGGTGGGTGTTATGAGCCCGTTGCAAAACCGGAAAGTACCGCACTTACGTATCCTTACATACATTTGTATCCGTACACACCCTGTGTGGGAGAATTGCATCAGGCCCATCGAAAAGCAACTCCCGTCGGTGGCGCCGGGGATACACATGCGTTGCTCGCCAACGCCCGAAATCTCAGTCCGATAATACTCCGCCATGATCAAGGGCGAATGGGGAAAAAACACACTAACAATCCATCCTACCCACCGGCCTAATTTTTACACACCCACCCAGGGCCACGCATGCCTTTGATTTGCAGCGCTTGTTCCGGGCGCTTGCTCTCGGCGCAGGGTCGTGGTAGGCTCGAGGTAGGGTTTTGGCGCCGTCACATGAACCGTTCCTTCGGAGAGGCCAACGTGCTCAGACACAACGCCAAGGACCAAGGCAAAAGGGAACGAAAGGTGGGAATAAGGGTTGGCCGGCTTTTGACCTGGAAAGCAGTCTTGGCCTCGTGGCCCACCTCGCGACGGAGGATTGCAACTCTATTGCGGAGCCGAACAGAGCCCAGGCGAAGGCCGTACCGAGCCGACGACTCAAGATCGTCAGACCTTCAGTTCTTGGAGCGGAGCGGAGCGTCGGCAGGCAACCACGGCCTTCCTTTGCTATGTACGAAACCAGGGAATGTGCCATTTGGCCGAGGCCGCGCCTCAGCCCGGCTGCTCTAACTGTTGGCAGTTCGGGTCCCTCCCTTGTGTATCAGACATGCGAGCATGTATTACGTCCCCTCCGTACTGATGCATGAGTATGCAGCAGGCAGCTATGCAGCGACGGGAGGCTCAAACCACAGCGAGGTTTGCGCCGGATTTCTACATCTACTCCGTGGTGTATCTTGTAAATGGGCGTTTCGGGATGGCGAACCCTGCGCAGTTTGCCATGCCCTCCCTACATTTTAATAACACACTCCCTCCGACCCTGGTCAATGCGTTGTGGCTCAGAATTCCTCGGCCGCTAGAGGGCAGGCATGCGCGGATGGACGTGGGGCCCAGGGCGTCCCATTGTCCCACCACATGGTGCCTGAACGAGACCCACGATTGAAAGATGACGCTCGTGCAGCAAAGTACAAAGCATGTACCCTACTCTCTGCGCTAAAACCTGTGTGTTCTGGCAGGCGGACTCCTTATCCCAGTCGCCAAGCCTGATAGAGGGCCGAGGGTGGTATTTAGCCCAGAAGTGGGAAGTCTCCCCTCTTTTACCTTAGTATACCCTCTTACTTTAATTTTGACTAGTCTTCTGCTTGCGTTTCCTTCAGCTATAGGAAATACAACTGCTTTGCCCCGTGATCCGACCTATTTCTAGTGGACGTACCGCGGAACTAGTTACTAAAGCTACCGCTACGGCCTTGTAAGACTAGTTAACGACCGCTATCTCTCTGTCGCTATTACGACCACTTAGTCCCTAGCCCTATTGCGATTTCTTTTGTTAGGCTTGCCTAATAGGGAATAGGAAGCCGCCTTCGGACTACTTTAGCTTTAGGAAGTAGCCCCCCTACCTTATATTAGTCTTTAGGCTTGCCTAATAGGGAATAGGAAGCCGCCTTCGGACTACTTTAGCTTTAGGAAGTAGCCTCCCTACCTTATATTAGTCTTTAGGCTTACCTAATAGGGAATAGGAAGCTACCTTCTACTTTACTTACTCTATATAGCGGTTTGACTTGCCTATTATAGGAACAGGAAGTCACCCTCTCTTTTTAGCCCTAAAAGAACGACGCCTACGCTAGAGGGAACTAAGTATTCCCCTTACTATCGTTAGGCTACGCTTATCTAGTCCCTTAAGTTAAAGTAGAAGATTAGTATATATTCGAAATTAGTACGTACCTAAGATTAGTACGCGTTTAAAGTTGTTTTTTATTTTCTAGCCTCTCTAGAGAGACTATAGCTCTTATTTACCTTCTCGTTCAAATCCTAAACTCGCTAATCGACTATTAGATCTCTACCTTTAGTTAACGCCTCTAAGCCTCCTTAGGACTCTATAAGCTAGGAGCCCCCTTGCTATTTATTAAGTCTAGACTACTACTTACCTACTAATTCCTTCTATAGTAGTTCGCTAGAGATACTATTCTAAGGACCTCTCCCTTTACCCTGTAACTACGCCTTACCCTAGACCCGGATCCTTAAAATGGCTATACCCTAAGGTAGACGGGACTCCCTAGACTATAGAGCCTCTCCTAAGGTATAGGAATTCGGCCCTTCCTTAGGACTATAGATATACCCCCTCTAGGTATAGTATTCCCCCTTCCCCTAGGATTACCTATACTCTTAAAATAGACGCGGCTTGAACTTCTAGGACTGCCCCTAGGCCTGTAAGGTTCCTCCTCCCTAGCTAGTAATACTAGACTTCCGGATATATAGCCGGTTCGATAGTACCGCCTTAGCTAATAGATAGCTAGGAAGACTTTACTAGGAATTCTAGAAATCCTCCTTAGGCTAGATAGTTATATAGACTAGCTTATATAACCAAGTTTTAAGAGCGGTTAATATACTCTATAAGGGAGACACTACTATCTATATAGATAGCTCCTTTAACCTAAAGAGCTCTCTTAATAGGGCTAAGACGCTATTAGCTACTATAGAGGACCTTCGCGCTATAGAGGCTTACTTACGCTAGAGATTCCTAGCCTATATAAAGGATAAAGGCGCTATAGCGCCCTATACTAAGCTAAGAGATCTCCGTTAAGGAGATAAAGAGCCTTTAACTATATACTTTACCTAAGTATATATAGTTATAATCTAGGTAGGATATTATAATCTCCCTAGGGACTAGAACCAAGCTATAATATACCCTCTCTCCCCTTTAGAAACTACTATAGTTTATATAACTATAGAGAAGTTCGTATATAGCCTTAAGAGACCTGAACTTCGCTAGGAGGCTATCGACAAAGGCGCTCTAAACTACTAAGGCCTCTAGCAAGCGTACAAGATAGTAAAAACCAGTTAGCAAGTCCTCGAACAGAAGGCGACAGTTTAGGATAAGACCTATAAGAGAGTAAAGGCTAGTATAATAGAGTAACTACTAACCTAGCGAACCGGTTAGCCTATAGAGACTGTCCTCGCTTAGTACTTCCTAGGGTACTCCCCGACCGGACCCTAGTACCTAGGGCTTTAGCCTCTTAATAACTAGTTAGCTTTTAGCTAGTCTATCCCTACTCCTTATATCGCTAGTACCGGTATAGCGCTAACTACTTACTAAAGTATAAACCCCTTATAGTCTATAAGTTAGGTTTAGTCCTTTAACCCTCCCTCTTTATAGTCCTTACTCGCTACGCCTATAATAGGATACTCCGGTAATTAGTTCGCCTACTAAAGCAGGATACCTTACTAGCCCCTAGTTACCTCCCCTTTATTCTAAGCTCCGCCGCCTCCTACTTAGTCGGTACCCTATAGTTAGGCTTAAGGAAGACCTATACCTTCGACTACTTAGAACGCTTGCCCTTCTAATAAAGCTTAGAGACCTAGCCTAGGTTAAGAAGGATTTGTCGATACGTTCTTTAGATATAATAAGAATCGCCCCCTCCTACCTTGCTCTTAGTTAAGGAACCCTTATATTAACAGCTCTATAATCTTAGGCTTAAAGGAAAGGATATACTAGGGATATAGTTAGCTCGGTTATCTATCTCCCAAATACGAAAACCCGCGCCTTACTAAGTAGGAGAGGTATTACTTACGTAACTCTGTCTACCTTCCTTTACAAGTCTAGGCAAGGACTATTACAGCTTAGTAGGTATCCTTAGGAGGAGATCCCGCTTGGTTAACTGCCCTAGTAGTTCGAGACCCTGATCCTACTAACTACGAAGGCGAAGTCGTTTTTAAGACCGCCTAAGCAATAATAGACAAGATACCTTAGTATTACCCTTTCTAGGACAACTATAATCTTAAGGTCCAGATAGATATACAAGACTATATAGACTAAGAAGAATAGATATACTAAGATTACTTAGAGAGAGACTATATACGCTTTGCCCTTAACAAGGATAGCAAAGGAAAGTAGCCTAGGAGCTTAGGCTCTCTAAGATTAGTAGAATCTTATAGCCTTTAGCTCTACCTCCGGCCCTTATACCTTCTACCCTACTATATAACAGACTCGGAGGAAGACGACCCTAATGAAGTTATAGCTAAGATTATCTCCTTAGTAGGAGAGGTATCTAGAAAAAAAGCCTAGCGTTTAAAAGGCAATACTTAAATCCCTATTAACTTACTACTAAGATTAGACAGCGGAGCTAAGGAACTCCCCTATAAGAAGCCCCCCTAGAACATCGCTCCTGCAAAAGTAAGAGGTTATAGCCCTATAGACATTAATCGTAGGGATACCCCTCCTTATCCCCCCTAGCCTATAGTTAAGGACGTCCCTAACAATAACTACCCTCCTTCTCCTAAAGCAGGCCCTTCTCAACCCCCTTAGACCCCCTAGCTAACTCGAAGGATCTAAGATCTACTAAAGGTTAAGGTAGTATAGCTAACTAAGCCTACCTTAGACAAGCCGAAACGTATTAGATAGCCTAGCCTAAAGTAGATCTTTAGCCGTCTAGAAGAAGGCCCCTTTAACTAGAACTACTTTCTAAAGTATTTACAATGTAGGATCTTATTCCTAGACTTAATATAAGTTAGCCTAGATAGGGCTAAGATTATTAAACATCTTACTACCTAAGTTCCTTAAGACGATCCCTTATAGATAGTACATTCTAGTTCTAGCTCTCTTACTTAGTTTATCTATAACAACTACTCTTAGATAAAGGCATTTAAAATAACAGTTACCGTTATATATAAACAAAAGAAGAAGTAGATTAAAGTTGTTCTAGAACGTTAGGCTTAGGTAGACTAAGGCTCCGAGACAAACGTTATCTCCTGACAGATAGTGTTATCTCTAGGTATCTAGATATACCCTCTAGCTGAAATTAGCTTCGGAGACCTCTTCCTCTTTACGTCTAATAGTAGACATTTAGAGCTAATAGAGTTCGTTGTCCTTAAAGTTAATTGCAAGGGGATTAAGCAAGATATTTAGGCTATTGTTTAACCCTTCTTAGTAGAGAAGGAGGATATTAAGCTATTACTAGGGCTCCCTTAGCTCTAGGATATAAAGGCGCTTATCGACATCTATAGAAGCACCCTCTATATTAGCGACGCCGAAAAAGGAGAGCAAGTTATAGAGCTCTAAGGTCCCCTACTTACCCCTATACCTACCTACAAGATCGTCCTTGGCCTAGACGGTAGTCCCCTCGAGCTATAGAGGCTAATAGATAGTCTCGCGTTAAATAAAGCAAAGTGCGGCTCCTCTAACGAGAGCTCTAGTAATTCGGGGGACGAAGATTCTATAGACGCCTAATCCGCTAGTTCAACCTTAGGAAACTAGACCCTTAGTATCGACCCTAGCAAGTCGGAAAACTACATGCTCCTCGTTTAGTCGATTCCTTTTACCTAACTATAACAAGAGACCCTCTTATAGGGCTAATATTAGTACTCCCTAATAGTTAGGCCTTAGCTTATATATCTACCCCCCGCCTGAATAACAAGACGTCTAGGACTAGCAAGTTCCGCTAGGCTCTCTCTCTAAGTAGTTCCTTATACTATTAGGCCCTATAAGATTGCTTCCTAGAAATATACGAAGAACACGTACCCCTCCCTCGAAAGTCCTTTGTCACGACCCAGCCAGCCCTGTCTCTGCAGTCCGCTCTGATTGGCTGCTTCGCACCCACTCAGCGCCCCGTTTCTCATTTCCTGTCATATATATAGCTGTGTTCTCACACACTCTCTTTCCTCTGTCTCTTCCTTCGATACATGACAATCAATGCAACGCATCTCTCCCACATGCTCTTCCAGTGCCACTGTAAGCCCACGCAAGATCCTTCCCTACTAATAGAAAAGTAGTCCGACGGCCTACCTTAGATAATAGCGGTAAGCTCGTTAAGGAATAGTTCGCCTAATCTAGGATTTAGTTAGGATCCCTAGTACCTAAAGACCTAAGGGATAAAGTCATTAGGGTCTGCTATACCTAGCGAGATCTTAACGCTAAGTCGATTAAAGATATCCCCCCTACTAACCTTCTAGTGCACTAAGCTAAACTCAAACAAGGCCTTAAGCCCTAGAACCGTTCAAGGCGCAAACACTAGCCCCCTAGTAAACAATACTAGATAAACCGCCTGATCTAGGAGGGAATAGACGGTAGTATATTCGAGTCTACTACCGTAGCTAATAGTAAACTATTGGAATAGTCGGCTAAGCCGAACCTTATAGATAAGTCTAAGGACACTTAGGAGTAGGACGAGCCTCGATTAACGCTTAACTATAGCAATATAGAAAAGAACCTCCTAGGTACTAACATTATATACCTAAAGGATATCTATACGTATATATTATACCCCTTAATTAGATACTATTCTACGTTCGACTTGAAGCACGTGTACTAGACAGTTAGCATCTACCTACCCTACTATCATCTATTCGCTTTCGAGGCACTAGGCTTCCTATAGCTCTAGCCTATAAGAATGTTACAAGGGTCTGTAACCGCCTCCTTCTTATTTAACGAACTAATAAGAATTACCCTAGGACTAATCCCCTAGCCCTCCCCTAAGCGCTTATTCCTTGCTCCTATTAGCAAGGAGAAGCTTATACTACTTACCTACTATATAGATAACCTCTTCGCTACGTATTCCGACTTCCGAACCTAGTAGCCCTTTATCCGTAATTACCTTCTCCCCTGTCTTAACTAGGCTATACTTAAGCTTAACTTCAAGAAGGTTAAGATAGGTTACCTAGAGGTACTAGTAGTAGGAGTTGTATATAGGATCTATAGAGAGCTCGCAGTTAAGCCTAAGAGAGCAGAGAGGCTCCGGAACTAGCCTATCCTATAGGACTAGACGGGAGTTCGTTCCTTCCTTAGCGCATTAGGACTATGTTATAGATAGATCCCTAATCTATTAGAGATATCAAGGCTATTGACTCGGCTAACTAGAGACGTTCCCTAGAGATAGGGACCTTTAGAATCACTTTCCTTTACCCTAATAAGACAACTCGCTATAGATACCGTTAAAGTCTATAGCTACTAGTATAATCTCCCTATTAACCTCTATTCTAATGCCTCGGGATACGTAGGGGGATGTGTCATTACTTAGAGGCAAAGAGAGATTAATATCCCGATCTTATATAATAGTTTCTTATTTAACAAGTTACAAAGAAACTACAGTACCTACAAGAGAGAACTTCTTACTATTATAGAGTTCTGCCGAAGGTACTCCTACCTCTTCCTTGCACCTAAGCCTTCCGTTATATATACTAATTATAAGCTACTCTTGTAGTTCCTATCTATATCGAATATAGAAGGTATCTATATACATTAGCTAACTAACCTAAGGATGTTAAACATCCGAATCGAATATATCCCTAGGAAGAGGAACGTTGTTGCTAACGCCCTCTTAAGAACTATCTTTCCCTTGGACAACTATAACGACGCTAAGCTACTTCTAACTTATAGCGAAGTTAACTCTACCGGCGTTTAGGTATAGAAAGATAGAGCCAGGGGTTACTAGGAGCTACTAAAGTCGCTATCTAAGCCTAAGAGAACCTAGCTTCTAAGCAACTCTTATTCCGGAACTACTCTCTCGTTACAAAGAGCTAAGTTTACAAGCGGAGACTAGGCGAGATAGATCTAGAGTAATAACAACCTACTTTTAGGGACAGGCGTAGTAGGAATAATCATCTCCCTATAGTTACAAATTTCTCCCTATCTAGCTTACCTCCCCCCTAAACCTCCCCTATACCTCCAATGCTAATAGTATAGCTAGATCTTTAAATATCTAACTAATAGATCAGTCTTAGACAAAAGGGACAGATATAAGATACGCTGTCTAAAGTCACTAGTAGTAGCCTACCGCCTAGAGGATAGGAAACTCTTCTATAGAGTAAGAGACGGTTAGGTTATCTGCCTAATACCCTTAGAGATCCTCCCTACCCTAAGGAAGGCTTATAACAAGCTTGGCTATTTCGGGCCCTTTATTACCTAAAGGAGACTTACCTAGATAGTATAGTAGCCCGACTTATCGCAAGACGTAGTAGACTATATCGTAGGATATCTAAAGTACGCCTCTTACAGACCTAATAAGATTCACGTACCTAGCCTCCCTATCAATATCTTAGAGCCCTTCCAGTTAGTTAGTATAGACTTTATAGGACCTTTCCTATAGACGGCGCGTAGATATCTCTTCCTCCTCGTTCTAGTTAATTACTTCTCCTAGTATATATAGGCCTTCCCGACAAAATCTACTACCGTAGTAGCAGTTACCCTAGTCGTTAACAAGTAGATTGTAAGATCTAGGACTAAGCCTATAGCGTTCTACCTAGATCCAGGATCTACCTTTGTCTTGGCCGAGTTCTTAAACGCTACTAGTAAGAGAGATATCCTCGTTATACCTGCTCCCGCCAGGTCGCACTCATTAGTCGGCAAGGTTAAAACGATAAACCGTATCCTCCAGATAGTCTTAGCAAAGTCACTGTCCAATCCCTTAGACTAGGACCTCTCCGTCCTAACCGCCCTCCCTACCCTTAATAGCTACTATATCCGCTCTCTAGGGTACTCCCTATTTAAGATCCTTTATAGATATAGACCTCTAGAAGGCCTGTCGTCTATATATAGAGGACTAGATCAAGTGGCGCTACGAAACCGGTTGTTATCCCCTAACTTCTCCCCCTTTAATAATAAAGCTCTTAGAGACGTAGTCGTTCGATATATAGCCTGTACTCAGACTATCGCCTTGTTAGTACGTTCTGCTAATACGGTGGAAATAGAAGCTAGACATACTAGACATAAACTAAGAGCAGCCCCCTTTAAATCTAGCTAGCTAGTTATAATAGCTACTAAAGGTCGCCCCCCTAAGCTTAAGCCTAAGTAGACAGGCCCTTATTTTATTAACAAGAGAGTTAGCTATACTAGTTTCTAACTATCCTAGCTTAACAGTACCCCTATTCCTCTTAATAGGTATAAGAATTAGCTTAAGCCCTTCCGGCCTTGTATAGGCTACTTAAGGATATATAGAGACTTGGTCCTCCCTCTAAAACACGCGCTAGGGAGAGATAGAAAGGCGAGGAGAGATAGAAAGAGGAGAGAGAAAGAGCAGAGGAGAGACATAGAGGTTAAGACAGAGTTATAAGAGGATATAAAGATTGTTCCCTTATCTTATTACAGTTGTATATAGAATTATATTGTTTATCTAATAGAGTTTAGAAGATATTGCTTAAGAGGTAGGAAATTGCAGTAGTTTCGGTAGGATATAGAGCTTTAAAAGAGAGGAGAGGATTAATTTCTTACAAGTTTCTATTTAAAGGCGGTTTTTAGTAGGATTTTAGTATAGATTAAGAAGTAAGCGAGAAATATAGATTTGTTTTCCTTTGTTATAGAAGTAGGCGAACGAAATTCTCTCTAGAGGTAGCATTTCTTATCTACAGGTCGGTCGACTTTATTTTCCTCTCTTACCTACCTAACTCTCCTACCCCTCTCTTCTACTAAATCGCTAACTACCTAACTACTTCAACTACTTTCTCGCCTCCTATATAGATTAATCTAGCCCTTTCTTCACCCCTAACATCAGTTAATATACCTCTAATATATACTCGAGGCCGAAAGTCGACCGAGTTAACCTCTTGCAAACCCGCGCCTCCTCCGATCACTCCTAAGAAGACCGACTCCTATTAGAAAGAGCGCTATTACTAGCCTAAGCACTTTGACCTAGAGATTGAATTTACCCTATTATCTTAGATAGTTAAGGTTAACCTTAACTACTAGGGCGGATATTACTATATATATAGGTTAAAGAGCAAGCTAAAGGAGACAATCGCTAAAGGAAACGCGATCTACGTAGGTATTAGCCTAACTGTATTTTCTCTAGTCTTCTTAAAGAGGAACGAATCAACCAAAGGCATTATGCTTAAAAGAGCTATTAAGAGCGCTGTAACCTTATTAGTTCTAGGCGGAGCGTATACTGCTACTAAACTTATAGTTACAAAGGGAGGGAAGTTCACCCTCTAAGTTAACCTAGACGTTCGGATATTAGAAGCTAGCCACCCTTAATCTATTAAAACATACCTCCTTAAAGACCCTAAGGACAGAGAGCCAGTTAATAAAAATAACGCTTAGAAAATCGCCGAACAAGTTATATAGGGAATGCTAGTTTCCCTCCCTAACTATCTAACGATTCTAGAGGGTATATAGTATAGGGACGGCCCCTCCCCTTTTACTTTAGGAACACTAGCTAGTCGCTTCGCTATACCTACCTTCTTAGTCTCCCTAAAGGATGTCCCTTATAAGGTAACTAACCTTCTAGAGAAATAGATAGCGGCTAACCTATATAACCTGCTCTACTATTAGGTAGCCCTACTAAAGATTAAGTAGTAGATCTAGTTTTCTAAACGTAAGGAAGAGGAAGGTAGACTAATCTCTACTAACTCTATCCCTAAAGTTGCATTAGGCGACTAGTTAAAGGTAGCTTACTAGTATAAGATATACCATTAGATCTATAGCTTTACGTTCTATACCTACCTGTTCTAGTTTACTTACAATATACTACGTAAGGCGTAGTTCGGGCCTAACGTCCCCTAGGAACTAGACCCTGTCCTAGAGAGCTTAGTCTACCTGCTAAAGGAGTTAGTAAGAACTCCTCTTACTATAGTACTTCCCTCCTTATATAAAGGGTCCACTCTCCCTAACCTCGCTATATCCTTACCTTAACTAGGATATACGCCCTGAACCGACTAGCTACTAGTAACTATAAACTAGCCGGACTAGTATAGTCTCTATTTTGTCTATAACCCCCTGTAGTAGAGGTATATTAAGTTGCGGCATTCATTATATTCAGGTACAGAGGGCCCTGACGAGAAGGCTTATCGGAGAACCCTCTAGATACCTTAGGCTTAGGTCCCTACCCTAACCCTTATAGCTATAAAGATCGGTAGAGAACCTAAGTCCACGCCCGACCTCCCGTCTAGAGATCCTTAGATAACCTCCTCTATCTATTATATACTTACAAAGCGACTTTACAAGGATAAGACTTAGAAGACCCCGATCCTTAGCCCTAGAGAGATAAGAGGACTTAAACCTATAATACTAGAGGAAAAGGTAGCCTAGGATAACTTCTAGGAGAAGATAACAACCAAGCCTTTCTAGGTCTTAGGCCCTCCTCCCTAGGTAACTTTTATAGAAAAGACAAGCTCTATTAGCCTATCTTCCTAGGGATAGATAGATATATTAGAGAGATAGTCCAAGGAGCCGGAGGACTTAACGGATATAACCCTAAAGGTAAAGGCGACTAGACACTTCTAAATTACCCCCCCTTCCTTTACCTAGATAGGAGCTCCCCTCCCTATAGGGATAGCCTAGATAGGGAGTGCCTAACTTATAGGAACGGTAATAACAACCTAGCTCTTCTACTAGTAGGAGTCCTAACTAAAGTAAGGAATTAAGAACGATTATAGCTTAATAGATACCTCTATTTCCCTAGTTACTAGTCTACTATTATTCCCTAGAATTAGAGATAGAGACTTTGTTCCTAAGGGCTTCTAGGTAGCTAAAACGGGATCCCCTAATAAGAACGGGAAACTCCTATAGGAGGAGTTCTTAGGGGAAATAAAGAGCTTCGACAAAGTCCTCTAATACTAAAGGGACCTTTAAGACCTTGCTACTTACTAGCTTACCGAATTAGATCCTATAACTAACGAAGATATAAAGACTATCTCCCTTACTAGGTTAAAAGAATACCTTCTATATATTATCCCTCTCTACCTATTCTATAGTATACTAATAGCCCCTATTAACAAGGAGGCCCCTAAAGACAAGTAGAAGGGAGCATTAGGAAAAGGTACACTATCTATAGATACCTTTATAAAAGAGATAAAGTAGTAGGGAAGAGACGACCCTAAGGCTAAGAAAGACGTTTACTTTATTAACTAAGCTATAGGTATCTACCTAGATTATACTTAATTACTACTAAGGAAGTATTTAGAGGCTAAATGCCCCTTAGTACTCCCTTGAATCTTTAGATATCTCTTCGTAGAAGATAAAAGGACTATAGAGGAGATTTCGGCGCTCCTATTATAGCAAATAGGGAACTATTAGGAGTTAGACTTCGGGATAGTTATCTAGCCCCTCTCGGATAACGACGGAGAGGAGGAGGATAAGGAACGCCCCTCGAAGAGATAGAAGAAGGATAATAGGCAGTTAGTCTCTTTATTTAGAAGAAAGGAGAAAGAAGAGGAGGGCCTATAAGAACAAGAGAAGATAGGTAGAGATGCTTTACTAACTAATACTAAGTTTTATATATATATAGTTAAGGCGAAAGGTAGGATAGGAAGATATAGGGGGATATTACTAGAGAGCTAGTAGAGGAACCCGACTAACTGTCGGACGGCCTTAGTTACTGCATTTTCGGTTAAAGGCTCTTAGCTAGGGGCGGCTAACAAGGGGGGGGGGACCTGTTCTAGCAGGTAGACTCCTTATCCTAGTCGCTAAGCCTAATAGAGGGCCGAGGGTAGTATTTAGCCTAGAAGTAGGAAGTCTCCCCTCTTTTACCTTAGTATACCCTCTTACTTTAATTTTGACTAGTCTTCTGCTTGCGTTTCCTTCAGCTATGGGAAATACGACTGCTTTGCCCTGTGATCCGACCCATTTCTCTGTGTCCCCCCCCCCCTTGTTTCCCAATTTTCGCTTTGTGTCCAGGGGTCCAGCCGCGGCGGCACTATGGCGGCATGACAAAGCCAAACCAAAGCCGCCTTTTTCTGCTCCGCTTGACCTCCAATCCAATCCTTCAACCACTTCACACCAGCAGGTTCACACGGTTCACACGCAGCACCACGCTCCCACGGTAGCGTGGTATCCGCAACCAGCCACGGAAGGTTGACCCACCGCGGACTACCAGGAATGCGGTTTCGCTTTTTGCCCGGGCCCAAACCCTGTCCCAGACCGACCCCCTACCCACTCGCTCGCTGCTCGCGGTCTGTCAGCAACGCTGCTCCTGCGCATCCATGCCATGCCCGTCCCATCCATCCCACATACCACCGCGGCGCCCGCCCTGCAGCCACAAAGTACAGATTCCGTACAACAAGCGGCCCCAGAAACGGTTCATTTGACCTCGCTAGGCCCGGCCAGGCCAAACAATCCCTGCGCATGCAGATGACGCGGAGCCCTTGAGCCCCCAGTCCCCAGAGTCATGGTCATGGAACACGCTCCGTTGACACGCCGCCACGCAACCAGCGTGCCAAACCGGCACCAACAGCCCCAATCTTGTCCATTATTGTCTCCCTCTCCGCGCCAAACAAAATGGCCGGGCAGATCGCTGTTTCGTCCCTTACGACGCTTGAATCATTCCCATCCTCACTAGCATCACACTAGTCCGAGTTGCAACCTACATAATCCCTTCTCTGATCCCACCTCTCTCTCCACCACTGCTGTCCGGCTCGACTTTGGATGTCTCTTATTCTGGCAGAAGTCTCTGTCCCAGTTTGTTTTCGCACCTTGCAGCCCCGACGTCTTTCCAACAGCAATCCGAGACTTAGCCATCAAGATGATGGCCTCGATGCCGAACACCGACGCGGGAGCGGCGCAGTACAGCTTCGACGAGGCCTATGCATTCGACAGGATGCTCATCGACCTCAAGCAACAACTCACTGCAAACACGAGGCAGTATTCGAGGGCATCCAACATGCAGCAACGGAACAGCGCCATGCGGATAGCCAAACCCGGCAGTGCCAACAACAGCCCGAGTTCATCGGGGTTGCAGGCAGCGAGGAAGGCGACCGGATATGGCATCAGGCCGGCACGACCCATCAGCTGGCACCCATCTTCGCACCGTCAGGCACAGCAACCATTCCTCTTCCACCAGGACAGCCACGCAACGTACCATGACGAGATGATGCTGGCAAGCCCCCATTACCAGCCCCCGACCCCGGCCGTCTACTCGGGATACGCCTCGCCTACAGAGTCGTACTCGCCGCGCTCGCCGCAGCTCTACTTTGCGCACAACTCTCAGAAGTCCATGCCGGCTCAGCATCAGCAACAACCACAGGCTCTTGATTACCGGCCCATGCCGGCCATGGCCAACTACAACACACCCAGCATGGAGGGGTACAGACTCCCAGACCAGTGTGCTTCCCACAGGCCCGCATTGGGACAACATCACAACTACTTTGCCGTGCCCACCCAGCAGCTCACCGCCCCTTCCTCACCAACATACTTCAACGGCAACGACGGCAGCGGCGGCCTCTTCTCCCCGCCCGGAATCATCCCCTCGTCCCCCACCGCCTACAGCACCGACTACCAGCACAGCGGGCCCATCTCAACCCCGGACATCCCAATGCAACAACGACATGACGGCCTCTCAACACATCCCACCTTCTCGTCACCCACGGGCGGCGTCCCCACGCTGCGCTACTCCGCCTCCCAGCTGCCGCGCATCTACGACGACAGCACCGACGACCACCACTTGCAGGTAGAAGACCGGAACGCGGTCGGCGCCGACGAAGGCGATGGCGACGGCGAGATCCTCTACGGGCTGGGGCTGTACGACAAGCCGGGCAGCGCGCACTACCACCGGCAGTGTCGCACGACGGCAGCGGGCGGGGTCAAGATGGTTATGGCAAGGCCGGCGCATGGCGCCTCGAGGGTTCCACCCGGTGGGGCGGGTGTGGTGAGGAGGCGGTTTGGGTGGGAGAAGGGTGCTGCGGGGTCGGTTGGGGAAGGCGGGGACGGGGCGGAGAGTGGGAGCGAGGATGGGAAGGCGGGGCTGGGGATGAAGCTTGAGGAGGCGTGGACGCCGCCGGCGAGCGAGGATGAGGAGGACGGGGAGGAGGATGGGGAAGGGGATGCAGATTTTTTCGAGGAAAAATAAGAGGTTTTTTTCTTTTTTTTGACAAGGCCGTGGGTGGGTTTGGTCTTGATAGCGAGGCGTCTGGGTGTGATTATGGATGGGCGGGTATGGGCACAGCAACGGGCTGTTTCGGTAGAAGGATGCTCTGCAGAGTTGGCCGCCTACATACAGCAGACTTTGGGTTTCACAGCCCGCGGATGGGGATGCAGTTGCACTGCACTTAGGTCTAGTATAGCTTACTAGAAAATGACTCGTTCAGTCCCCCTCTTGTTTGTATTGCTGTTCTGATTCCAAGGCAAACTGGAGGCCAGGTAAATACTTGGGTACCTTCCCGCGCAGCTCCGGCCTACCCCGCCATATTACCCCTCAATGCGATTGACACTGCGGGCCGTTATCGGAACCAATGGAAGTGGGAGGGATGGAAAACACCGGCAGGTGAGTCAAGCGCAAAATACACAGGAAATATTAAATTTCCAACTGCTTTCTGAACTGCACCAGACGAGAGGATTTTCTCGAACGACTCTAGATTACCGAGTCGTACAGCACGCCCAAGATGTCTTCACAACAGTAAACAACCCCGCCATCGCGCATCGCGCACCGCACGTAGCGCATGCTCTCTGTCGCTCCTCCGCTTCCAGCCGCTGACATGACTTCCCGTCTCTAGCAAGGTGCTCATGCTCGGAGCGGGCTTCGTGACACGGCCCACTCTTGACATTCTCAGCGACGCCGGGATTCCCGTCACAGTCGGTATGCAGCCCTATTCCGATGCTGAGCAAGCCCCACTGACCCTGGACCCGAACAGCCTGCCGCACACTCGCCAGCGCCCAGCAGCTCTCCGAAGGCGTCAAGAACGCGCACCCCATCTCGCTCGACGTGACGGATGACAAGGCGCTGGACGCCGAGGTGGCCAAGCACGACCTCGTCATCAGCCTGATCCCGTACACCTTCCACGCCACCGTCATCAAGTCGGCCATCCGCAACAAGAAGAATGTCGTCACCACCAGCTACGTCTCGCCGGCCATGATGGAGCTCGACGCCGAGGCCAAGGCGGCCGGCATCACCGTCATGAACGAGATCGGTCTGGATCCCGGCATCGACCACCTCTACGCGGTCAAGACGATCGAGGAGGTCCACGCCGAGGGCGGCAAGATCCTGAGCTTCCTGTCGTACTGCGGCGGTCTCCCGGCGCCGGAGGACTCGGACAACCCGCTCGGGTACAAGTTCTCGTGGTCGTCGCGGGGCGTGCTGCTGGCGCTGCGCAACGCCGGCAAGTGGTACAAGGACGGCGCCGTCGTCGAGGTGGCTGGCAAGGACCTGATGAACACGGCCAAGCCCTACTTCATCTACCCCGGCTTCGCCTTCGTCGCCTACCCCAACCGCGACTCGACCCCCTACAAGGAGCGGTACAACATCCCCGAGGCCGAGACCATCGTCCGCGGCACGCTGCGCTTCCAGGGCTTCCCGCAGTTCATCAAGGTGCTCGTAGACATCGGCTTCCTCGAGGACGCGCCGCTCGACATCCTCGCCAAGCCCGTGGCCTGGAAGGAGGCGACGCAGGCCGTCATCGGCGCCAAGTCGTCGGCGGCGGCGGACCTCGAGGCGACCATCCTCGCCAAGGCGACGTTCGAGTCGGACGAGGACCGGCAGCGCATCCTGTCGGGCCTGCGGTGGATCGGGCTCTTCTCGGACGAGGCCATCACGCCCAAGGGCAACCCGCTCGACACGCTGTGCGCGACGCTGGAGCGCAAGATGCAGTACGAGGAGGGCGAGCGCGACCTGGTCATGCTGCAGCACAAGTTTGAGATTGAGCACAAGGACGGCTCGCGCGAGACGCGCACGTCGACCATGTGCGAGTACGGCGACCCCAAGGGCTACTCGGCCATGGCCAAGACGGTCGGCGTGCCCTGCGCCGTGGCCGTCAAGCAGGTGCTCAGCGGCCAGATCGCGGACAAGGGCATCCTCGCGCCCATGAACTCCAAGATCAACGAGCCGCTGATGAAGGAGCTCAAGGAGAAGTATGGCATTACCATGGTGGAGAAGACCATCTCCTAGGGGTTGAGTGAGCTACACAGGATCCAAAATAGATGAAATGAGTATAGACAAAATCATTGCCTGTCTTGTAGTTCTATGAGCCGAGTGACGAACTAGAGCGGTACATGATCCCTCGCTTCGGTCAGGTCTCGAGGCTTTTATCATCTAAACAAAACGGGGTGCTGGAATCCATAGAGCGGCCGACACGGAATTCATCCGCCTAGCCATATAACGACATATCGCGTCTTGGACAACCCCGTTTTCATGTCCTCCTCGTGAGATGCCTACGGTAACGAGTTCCAAGTCTCCCTTGTGGGCGAGGCTGTCAAGGAGAGCCTTCAGGTCAGCCGTTGAAATCACAGGGACGACATTGTGGTAATTACGCATATTGGGCCGAAACCACAGGACGCGGGAAGCGCGGCCGATGACCGGGAATCTCTGTATGCCATCTTGCTCTTGATATGGTGGGTGTTGAGCATCTGGTGGTGAGCGGGAGGTGGAGGAGATGGGTCACTAACAGCACGCTCCAGAATCCCTGCCAGGTTGAACCAGTGCACAGACCAACAGAGATACCTCACTAACACCTCCAGTAAATCCCACACCCGCCCATTTCTCATCACATACCATAGTCCATACTCCATACCCCGTTGCACAAACCCCTTCTCACAGGCACACCCACCACCGACATCCCCAAATGGTACAATACATCTTCACCCCCTGGCGCGACCGCCGCGAGCTGCTTGCCGTGCGCGCGCAGTTCTACCCCGACGACCACCACCACCACCACCACCACCACCACCACGCACTGCCAACCCCACCTCGCCAACACCATCTCGAACAGAATGCGCAAAATGCGCAACGTCAAGCTCAGAAGCAAAGGGCCGTTGCGCGCGTGTCCATGTGGATGCAGCGCGGCGGGTGTCCGCACATGGTCGAGTCGACGGCGCTGCTGGCGGCCGCCATCCTGAGCGACGACGAGGCGGGGTGGGGAGGGGGGGAGGGCAGCGGGAGCGGGTATGCTGTGCGGGCGGCGTACTCGGCTGCTTTTAGTCGGTGAGTTTTTCTTCTGGTTCTTTTCTTCTTCTTTTTTTATACTTTCTCTCTTTTCTCGTCCTTTTCTTCCCTTTTTTTTTTTCCCTCACGGTGGACTATGTGGCTGGGGCGGGATTGAAAGCCGGGAGGGGGGGGGGGGTTGTTTGGTTGGGTGAAGGGAAGGGGGGGACAAGAGGGGTGGTCAGTACAGCCAGCTAACGACCCAGCTTCGTCACCGGCCTCCTCGACTCCCACCAGGACAAGCAGCGCAAAATGTCCATGTACGACGTGGCCAAGAGCGTCGGCCTGCCCGCCACTTTTGTCGAGCTCCGCCACCAGGCCACCCACGAGCAGCTGCCGTCCCTGACCCGCCTGCGCGAAGCCGCCAGAAAGGCCCTCGTCTGGATCTGGGACTACTACTGGCGCCATCTGTCTGAGCCCGAGCCCGAGCCCGAGAGCGCGCCCGTGAGCACCCACATCTCGGCACGCAACGAGAAGCCGCTGCTGGGCAGGGAGGAGGGCAAGTGCCGGGGCCTGATATCGATGTTTCTCGAGGGACAGACGGAGGATGAAAGTCTTCTGGAGGCGATCAGGGGGTGTGATGAGGGGTTGGTGCTGACGATGTTGGACTCTATCTCGGGCAATACGAGGGATAGCAGGGTGATGCGCCGGGCGATGGTGCTTACGAGGGAGATCATGGAACGGGGGCCGAGTCCTGACCGGATGGAAGAGGATCGGGAGTCGGACCAGGTGAGGACCCCCAATGATATTGAGAGTGCGAGAGCTGAATTGGACAAGGCTCGCCAGGAGTTGAGGGAGGCGGAGGAGGCGGACGCGGAGACAGTGCAGGACGAGCAAGGACAGGTCGAGGTTGACATGGCCGAGGAGCGGCCAAGTTGGGCCTTGTACGAGGAGAAGGACTGGATACCCAAGCCCATTGGGGTGGTATAGGGGTCTCGCTGCGCTTCCCAAACTAACTCCCATGCGCTGCCAAACCCCGAGTCGATAGGGGTGACGATCTTGGTAGTCATGTGACTGTGGGGTCGGTTTGCGAAGCGAGGAGCTGTCCAAATGATCACGTCACATCCTTGCCTCGACCTGCATCACACCTTCTGCGGCTATCATAACCCGGATTCGTTAATGACCCGTAGCTGCAGTGTTTTCCCGCTTTCGTTCGAGCGTTTTCCAGCTGCCAGCGTGTTTGTAAACTCCGCATCTCCTTCCCCATGTACATTCTTGCTGCCACACGGCGTTTTTTCCAACCCCGGTTCAGTTCCTTCACAGCAGCTGTAAGCTGCCCCCGCAACTACCCCGTTCCACTCCTGCCAGCGCTGATCGTAACTCCTAGCCAACTATCACCCGCAAAATGCATATCCAATCGATTCCCATGTGTATGTCGCTGCCGGATACGGTTCAGGTTGAACAAGAACTAATGCACGACTGAAGGGGTGGGCAAGGGCGACAACTACGCCTACCTCGTCACCGATGAGAAGACCAAGGAAGCGGTCATCATCGATCCGGCACACCCGGAAGAGTGAGTGAACTGAATAGCTCAAAAGAGGCACAGGTGCTCAACTATGTCCGCAGAGTAACCCCAGTACTCAAGAAGGCCATCAAGGACGGGTCACTCAAGCTCACGGCCATCGTCAACACCCACCAGTGAGTGCCACAGCCTCGCTGACCCGTGAAGCAGCAAGCTGATATCCTCCAGTCACTGGGACCATGCTGGCGGAAATGAGGAGCTGGTGAGTGCTCCCCATACTCCTAGTCGACAGCGTCCCTGACCTTCCCAGCTCGCAGAGCTCGGCCCACTCGAGATAATCGGCGGCAAGGACTGCAAACAGGTCTCCAAGACGCCCAAGCACGGCGAGTCATTCATGATTGGCAACATCGCCGTCAAGGCGCTGCACACGCCCTGCCACACCCAGGACAGCATCTGCTTCTTTATGCAGGACGGCGACGACAAGGTTGTGTTTACGGGGGATACTCTCTTCCACGGAGGTGCGTTCCCTTCCCGCTGAACAGTCGTGCGTTTTCTGATCCGGTGGACAATATAGGGTGTGGCAGGTTCTTCGAGGGCAGCGGCGAGGAGATGCACAAGGCTCTGAACGAGACGCTGGCCGCGCTCCCTGACGACACTCGAGTCTTTGTGAGTTATGGGAATAGCCTTTCGATGGGTGGGGGGGGGGGATGCTAAAACTTCCGCAGCCTGGTCACGAGTACACCAAATCCAACGTCAAGTTCGGCCTGTCAGTCCTCCCGAGCGAGGCCGTCAAGGCCCTGGATGCCTTTGCCGAGAGCAACAAGGAGACGCCGGGCAAGTTCACCATCGGTGACGAAAAGAAGCACAACGTGTTCATGCGGCCGCAGGCAAGTTCCCTTGGCCGAGTTCGTTGTCCTTGTTGGCTAACGGAGAACAGGACCCTGCGATCCAGAAGGCGACGGGTGAGACGGATCCGGTTGCGATCATGACCAAGCTGCGTGAGATGAAGAACAACTTCAAGTGAGTCGGTCGTCCTAGGCGAGCGAGGAAGCGCCTGAGCTGCGTTGGAGGCATGTTGTTGATCTGGCCATGTTTGGAATAGAGAGGTGGTTACAGAGAAGTCCAACTTGTAAGGTGCGGCGCGAGCAAATGTTTTCGGGAGAGATTTGATTCAGTGCACAACACACCAGTAACACGCCTTCAAACTTCCAACACAAGGGACACACAATACACATTTGCAAACACAATGATTTGTCTCCACGAGCCCATGCCACCAAGACTCTTGAAGAACCAGGATGATGGGGACTCGAGGACGTACGTTCCGAAGAAGGCACGGGGGTTTCAATTTTGCTTCACTGTCCACACTTGCGCGCCCTGGGATTATGGAGACGACAAGCTCTAGCAAAATTTTGAAGCTGTTGCATACCAGTGCTGGTATCGGGAAAGGAATTGGAAAGACACTGGGGCCAGGTCCCCAACCTACCTTGCTCCCTCCTCTAACAATTTAATGTCCTGTATGGAAATCAGGCCAGTTTGAGGAGAGTATCGACATGGAAATTGGATGGCTTCATGTCGTGCGCGGCGCGAATCATTCGCGTGCTGCTTGACAATATCGGAAGTCTCTGTGGGAAAGAGAAGATGCAGAAATTATTTCTGATTTGCAGATGGTTTTATGAGCCCACTCACGTGATCAGGCGATCAACTGGCGACCCAAGCTCCACCTTCTGCTCTCTCAGCTCCACTTGCCCACTTGCCGCTGCATCTGCGCCGACTTGCGCGCGCCATCGCAAGACCCAAACGCCCACTTGGCCAATCACCAGAATCGGCAGCAACATGGTAAGCCATCGCCATCCTCACCCGCTACCACCACACCCCGCTGACCAATTCCCTTCTCTCCAGCCCCCACGACGCCGGCCGCCAGCGCCCAGCGCATCCGCCGCGGCCTCGACCTCCAAACCCGCCGTCGCGCGCCCGTCCAAACTTGCCAAAGAAAACAACATCACGGCGCAAGAAGAGGCCGAGATCCGCGAAGCCTTCAGCCTCTTTGCCGAGCCCCTCGACGACTCCGAAA
Source organism: Trichocladium antarcticum (assembly GCA_033297235.1). Classification (NCBI taxonomy): domain Eukaryota; kingdom Fungi; phylum Ascomycota; class Sordariomycetes; order Sordariales; family Chaetomiaceae; genus Trichocladium; species Trichocladium antarcticum. The sequence continues at coordinate 2,645,777 of MU853402.1, forward strand.
ACGAACCCGACCTCGTCATCCCCATCTCCGACGTGCGGCGCGCGTTAATGTACGTCCCCCCTCCCCCCTCCCCTTCCAGATACAATACCTCACAACCAACCCCCCCCCCCCTCTCCGCACCCTTCCACATCTACCCCACCTCCCCCACAACCAACTAACCCACCAACGCAACCCCCCCAGCGCCCTCGGCCTCCCGCCCACCTCCCCGGCCCAACTCGCCGCCTTCACCGCCGCGCTCGACCCCGACAACGAGGGCTTCGCGACCTACCCCGCCTTCGTCTCCATCTGCGCGCTGCAGCTGCACGCGCGCAAGGCGGACCAGTCCGAGGACGCGCACCGCGCCGAGCTCGACGAGGCGTTCGCGCTCTTTACCGGCACGGGCACGGGCACGGGCACGGGCACAGACACGGCCGGGCCGGAGGGTGGTGAGCGGGTGATTACGCTGGGGATGCTGCGGCGGGTGGCGCAGTTGCTGGGGCTGGATGAGGCGGGACAGCAGGGGGAGGGGGGGGGGGGCTTGAAAGGGGGGAGGGTGGGGGGAGGGAAAGGGAAGATGAAGGGCGGGGAGGGGGTGGTGACGGATGAGTTGTTGCGGGATATGATCCTGGAGGCGAATGGGGGTGCCGGGGTGGGGAGGGGGGTCAGGAAGGAGGAGTTTGATGGGGTGATGAGGAGGGCGGGGGTTTGGCGGTGATTGATTGGTCGGTGGGGGCGGGGATGAGGGGGGACGAAGAGGGAGAGGGCGTTATTGGGACTGGGTGCTGAGGGTTTGGGGATGGGGGTGGATAGGCGTTTGGGCGTGGGGACACTGGGGCAAAGGCAGGCCGCGAGGCCCGGCAATGATTGATGGGCGCGGTAACGGCGTCTCAGGGAGGCCCCGAGTAAATCTACGCAACTGTTCTCTATAACCCAGTGGGCATCCCACCACGGCCGGTGGCCGTTGACATGCAATGCTGCGCATGATGCAAACCAGATCCTAGGCCCTAACTCCCATATACCGACCCAGCCCTATAGCCCGCTCATCCCCACCGACTCCTGCGCCGCCTTGGCCGCCGCTTCCCTCGCGCGCTGCGAGTCCAAGACGGCCTGCAGCTCGGGCGGGACCTTGAAGCCGGCGTGGTCGGCGTGCCTCTTGTAAAAGTAGTTCTCGGGCTTGGGCGTCAGCTCGGCCGGCAGCTCCTCAAGCACACACTGCAGTATGGCCTCGACCGACTTCTGTTTCGAGGCGTCGCGGTGCCAGATGGAGATGAGGTGCGAGTTGAAACGGACCGAGAGGCCGACGCCGCAGATCTGGTCGCCTTTTGGGGGGGGGGGGGAGAAACGGTTAGATGGAAGGGACAGACAGCGATGGGTTGGTGTAAGAAAGAGCAGGGAAACACACCATCTTCCAGCACGCTCTGCAGCTTCTCCCCGACGGCCAGCAGCTGCACGCGCGTCCACACGTCCGGCCCACTCGTCTTGGGCACGCGGAAGGTCCAGCTGCCGCCGAGCACGTTGCGGCGGTCCTCCCAGACGGGCTTGAAGCCGGCCTTGAACAGGTAGATGCTCTCGCGCATCTTGATCTGGTCGACCGGCGTGTTGTTGTTGTACCGCCAAAAGTCCTGCACGCTCTCGATCTGCGTCCCGAGCTGCTCCAGCTGCACCTGGTACTCGCCGCCCGGCGGCGGCTGGTCCTTGGCCTGCCCGTCGAACCACACGTTCCAGTAGTGCTGCGTGGGCAGCGGGCGCATCGTCTTGAGGAAGTTGCGCTTGGCATCGTCGCGCTGCTCCGCGGGGGACGACACGCTGGGGGAGTTGGGGTCGGAGCTCTGCGACAGCCCCGAGAGGCCGCGCGTGAAGAGGGGGGCCCGCATCGACATGGCTGTGGTTTCTTGTTTGCTGTCCTTCTAAGCCGGCCTTGATCCGCACAGCTCTCGCGCTTCCGGGGTGGGGGATAGACGGAGGTTTGAGAGGCGGAACAGGGGCGGGATGTCCCGGTGTATGTACTTGAGGCGTGGCTGCGGCGGAGAGGATGCAGGGGAGACAGTCGCGGCGGAGGAAGGTCACGGCAGGATATCTATCAGTGGGCGGTCGGCGGGGGCGACGTTGGCCTGCGAGAGCGCGGCGCGGAAGGACGGCCGGTCTTGTTCGTGGATTGTTTCAACAGATCACCAGGATATGAGATGACGCGGAGCCACAAACACCCGGCCCCAATCGATGGCAGCAGGCGCCTTCCAAAACAATGCGGAATACGGATATATGGATACAGGTTGGCGCTGTCGGCCTCGATGGAACGTCGAGAGCCTGGCGAGGGAAACGAAACGAGGGGCTGGGGCCACCCAAAGGTGTCCAAGATGCGGAGAGAGTCAGTCACCTGCTTGCCCGGTCAGGTGTCCCCGGTCTCTTACACTCTGGAAGGTCACGGCCTTTGCGCACAAAGAAGATTGGCGAGATGTCAATTGCCCTTGGGTGGTTCCCCGCCTAGCGGGTCCCCTGTCTGGCCCCAATGGGAGGTGAAACGGCCAAGGAGGGGCACCATGCTTGTTTCAACTTGGACCGAACCGCCCGACAGCTGGCAGTGGGGCTTCCCGCTGAGTGCATGCATGACAGAGCCAGCCAGTCCTGTGGGCCGTTCCATCACCTCGCATCACAGAAGCACCTCGTTGAAGACAGCGAGACAGCGTCAAGAGGCTCGCGCGGCCCGGCAATGGCCATCCCTCCGGCAGCGGGCCCCCGCCCCTGCATCATCTGCCGCTGTGCATTGGCGCCTCACCGAAGTTCCGCAAATGGAGGAGCAGATGAGGCTGCTGACTGCGTGCGGGGTGTGGGCCGGCTCCGGTGGTGGGTTGGCGGGGTCAGCTTTGGCGCCCTGCGACGTGGTCTGCTGGTGTTCTGGTCTTCAGGTACCTCGACTCGAGTGCAGTCCATAGATAGGCGGCCTTGGGCCCGGTCAGTCGGGCAGCCCGCGATTCTCCCAAGGTTCCATTGAAGTTTCGTGTTAATGTTTGTTGGCTTCCGGCTTCCGGCTTCCGGGTTGCGGGCTTGCTGGCTTGCTGGCTTGCGTCCCTTGCCCAGCCGCCAGACGACTCCTATTGTTGGGCGCGCAGTCCTGTAGCCGCCCTCGAGCCGCCCTTCCTCCTTGAGACCTTCTTTATGCTGCTCAGGTAGGCAAGGCCGCGAGATAAAATGAACTTTGACGCCAAGAGCCATGTATGTAGGCGGTTCTTTGAAGCATTCCAGGCGATGCACGGCCTGGCTGAGCTTGGCAGGTTCACAAGCAAGCGGGGCGTCCTGGTTGGGGAAACGAGTGGGCCAATTCGGCCGCATCCGAGTCTCATCCTTTGACCTTTGAAGCAATAATGAAGGGGGCCACCACGGGATTGCCTTTGTCTAATTATACAGCGTGTGAATTGGTCCGATTCTACAGGTATCTAACCGCTTTGGACCTGAGATTCTGAGAATGCGCTGCTTGGAGGGTGTCTGAAGCCGGCCAACAGCTGGACCCTCCAGAAGAACCCTGCACGGTCTGCTCCGTCATTTGTTTTTCACCCAGTACCTACGTATCCGTACTCTCGACAAGCTTCAGTTCTGACCTTCTTCTACCGCATAATCTTCCTGCCATTCTTCCAATCAACTCCAGCATTTTCTCCAAAAAAAGTTAGAAGTCGTCGAGACTCGAGCCTCTATCCAATCCAGGCCGCCAGCTTGCGCTGCAGCCATTGCCGTCTGGGGCCACGCAGACACCACGTCGTGCCTCAACTCCTGTCCATTGCCTTAGAACGCTTGACAGCTGGCATTGGGCACCACCCCTATTGTCTGTCGACCATTGTGCGCTATCAGTCCGAAAACCGCCTCATTGTTTGCACCGGATAATCGACTAGCCACTGCACCAGGTATGATCTAAACCATTTCAAACTTTATCTCCGCGCCGTCTCGGTCTCTCTTCGCCGCTTCCCTATATCTTCCCCTTCGTCTCTCACCCCGACACCCGCACTTTCCGTTTGTCCAACCTCCTCTTCCACACCTCGACAACTGCTTTGGACTTCTTCCATCTCCGAATATTCCACAGTCGCCCGATACCTGCGTGGACTTGACCACCTTTCCTTTCGCCATGCCTGGCATCATTGTGATAAAGGGCGGCTGGTCCCCCGTCCCGGTCGTCAAGCCTGCCAATGGCAATGCCAATGCCAAACCCGCCAGACCCCATGCTGCCCAGCCCCCGCGTTCCAAGAACGGCGACTTGGTCCTCCTCCGCGCGGGCGTTGACATTGCCTTGCAATACTTCAACAGCGACGACGAAGAGGCCATTTTGACGCTGACAACCAAGGCCAGAAAGTGGGCGGACCGATACTTCAAGGGGTACCGCTACGCAACCAAGCGACCAACGGCCCTCCTGCGGGTCTTCCCCGACCTTTTCAACCTGCGCATCCCAGGTATGTGCACCATAACACCCAAGATTCCAAACTGCAGCTAACAAGTCTCGTAGCGCACCGTCGACTGGCACCATCACCAATGCCGTCGCCGTCCAACACTCAAGAGCCCGAGGGCGCCAGCCCGAGGGACCTTCGCCGCGCAGAGCGGAAAGCCATGAACACCGAGTCGTTCCCAGAGTTCGCCGAGCCAACGCTCGCCTCGGATGCCGAGCTCGACCAAATCGTCGACCTCCGCGCGCGGCAGCCCAAGGGCGCGGCCAAGCCGGCGATGCGCGTCGACGCCGGGTTGCTCCGCGACTCCGGCCTGTTGCGGACTCTGCCCGAGTTTCTTGGCCAACTAGCCCGGGCAAACCTCGAGACTGAGACGATGCTGGCGAACGACCCAGACGCCGTCCGTCTCGAGCTCGACGACGACCAGGCCGCCGAGCAGGCCCACGTCGAGATGAACCTGTTTCCCGGCTTGGTTGAGACCCAGCGGCGTCGGCAGAAGCAGCGCATGGTCCTGCCCAGTGGCCGCCCTCTCGAACTTCCGGGGGGGATCAACGACAACATCGGCAGCGAGGACGCGGGCCGCGTACAAGGTTACGGCCGACACAGTACTGCAGACGAGGACAGCGGAGACGAGACCGACGCCTCGACATCGACAACTGCCAGCCTGCATGCCAACATCCGGAAACGTAAGGCGGGTGCAAGCAGTGATGCCGACGAAGCCAGCCCACCCAACAAAATCCGGCTCCAATACCAATACCCGCCTCCCCAACTCCGTCGCTTCGACATGAAGAGGCGGAAGCTAGTTACCACTAGGAACCCCGCCGCCGACTTGAATGACCCATTCGAGGCGACAAGCGTCCCCGCATCCCCCACACGACCCGCCAGCAGCTGCGGCAGCTCCGGCAGCAGCAGCTCTGGGGGCCCGACCCGAATCATCAAGATTCGCGTCTCGTGCAGCCCAGACAGCTCGCGCGCCTCGAGTCCCGATTCTCAGGGGTCCAGGGTCATCGTTCTGCGGGACCCCCGCTCCTCCCCCCCTCCTTCATCCGCCGCCTCCCCGCGATCATCACCCCCGCGCCACGTAATCAGGCTGAAGTCGCCCAGGAAGGCCGAGCAGGCTGCTGCCGCGACGAGCGGTAATTGCGAACACACTCCCTCCCGTTTCTCGTCGCCGGGATCCAGCTCGGGGTCGGATGGCTCCTCCGCTAGCCGCGTTGTCAGGATCAAGGTTGTTCAGAGGAGTCGGCATGGCGAGGGCCGGGTCGACGCGCCCAAGGTGGCGAAAAGGCGGTTGATCGAGGAGGTCGAGGAGTGAATTTCTACGTCATCTACACGATGTACCACGGGTTTCGTTTGTTTCGAATCATCTTTGGGTGGGCTTGGCTTATTAGCAGGCGCTGGAAATGCATCTACACTGGCGGGCATAAACCCTCATGGGTGGTTAGATTCTCCTATGTTCATCTGGCATGGAACAGGCGTTGCACGGTCGGGGGGCAGAATAGATGGAGCATCCGGTCGGCCGGGCTGTCGCCACATGGCATGGCATTTCGGGAGGATATACCCTAGAATTCTTTTTGTTTCTTGTTGATTTTGCGTCACGGCTACGGACATGGGTAAACATGGATGGGCATCAGGTGGATAGCATAGCATCGCAGTCTTCACTGGAAACAGTGGAACGACAATGTATCAGGCAATCAATCGTTCAGTAAACCGAGTCCTGCCCATGTCTTTGCAAACAGCGCCGTCCCAATCCCAATCCCTAATCTCTCCTGACGCGCCTGTAAACAAGTCCGCAAACCCCAACTCCATACAGCAAACAGTACAATAGACCGCGCTCGGTACCGGGCCCCCCAATGGTGTCATGAACATAACCAGCTAAAATCATAGGGAAAAAAAAGTCGTTGTTGCCACGGAACTCCTCCCCCGTCCGTCCGTCCGTCCTGTCCTTCACCCGCTCTCCCGAACCATCACCATCACGCTCAGCTACCGAGGCAAGCAAGCCCAAGGCTTCAAATGATGTTGGTCCTCTCCCCCAGCGGCCGCCGCCGGCTGAGCTCGTCCAGAAAGCGAGTCTTGTCGTCGCCGATCTTGCGGCGGAACATGTCGAGGTCGCGCAGCAAGCCGTCCATGTGCTCGTGCATGTCGTCGGCGTGCCGCTCGTACCCGGGGGTCCCCGGGGCCGTGCCGGCCGAGGCATACCCGTCGTCGTCGTCGTCGTCGTCGTCACCATCTTCTTCTTCGTCTTCTTCAGCTTCAGCTTCAGTTTCTTTGGCACCACCTTCCTTGCCCTGTTCCGGCCATTCCGCCTCGTCATCACCACCACCACCACCACCACGCACCTCCCGGACGGCGACGTCGGGGATGGGATTCCGCAGACTCTCCAGCGCCAGCTTCAGATGCAGCCGCAGCGCCTCGTTCTCCGTCTGCAGGCTCCGGATCTTGCCCTCGGCCACCAGGCTGCGCTCCTCCATCAGCTGCTGCAGGCCGCGGACGCGGGCCTGGTACTCGTCCAGCTTCTCCTCGGCCTCGCGGGCGCCGTCGGTCTCGCGGCGGCGCGAGTCGCCGACGACGAGCTGCAGGGCCTGGATCTCGGCGGCCATGGCGGCGATCTGGGCGTCGCGCTCGGCGGTGGTGATGCTGTCGACCTGGTTGACCACGGCGCGCGTGCGGATGCGCTTGGCCTGGTCGGCGTAGCGCAGCGTCGAGAGCGTCTCCTCGTAGTCCGAGGGCGCGATGCAGGCGATCATGGCCGTCTTGGAGTTGCCGCCGAGCGAGTCCTTGAGCAGCCAGGTCAGGATGCTGTCGCGGTAGGGCACGACCGAGGCCGCGGCGGAGGCGGTCTTGGCGTGCGGCGTGCGCGGCCGCTGGGTGAGGGCCTTGGGGTCGGCGAGCGCGGCGATGACGCGGCCGAGCGTGGTCAGCGACTTGTTGATGTTGGAGCCCTCGCGCAGGCGCTGGCCCGTGGCCTCGGTGGATTTGGCGCGCTCGCTGCCGGCGAGGTCGACCAGGCGGATGCGGCTGCTGCGCTCCGTGGTCTCGTCCGTCTCGAGGTCGTGGTGGATCTGCTTGAGCATGATGGTGAAGACGGCATGGCTGCGGCTGCTGGTGTCGTTCATCTTGGTGCTGGCCGTGGTGCGGTTGCTGTCGCCGACGCGCATGTACCGCAGGATCTCGTGCAGGCTGCGCACGGGGACCTCGGTGAGGTCCTTGACGTAGGGCCCCTCGGTCGGGGACTCGCGGATCTTGAGGTAGTATGGGGGCCGGTGGGCGACGACGGGCACGAGCAGGTCGCGCACGTGCTCGTTGTAGACCTCGAAGTAGGACACGCGCACGTTGTAGCTGATGTTGGGCGTCTCGTCGTGGGCGGCGGCGATGCGCTCGAACAAGTCCTCGCACGTCCGCGGGATCAGGCCCGGATGGTCTGGCGTGCCCATCATGGTGTACGACTTGCCGGAGCCGGTCTGGCCGTAGGCGAAGATGCATGTGTGGTAGCCCTCGAAGTTGTGGTCGAGAAACTCCTCGCCCAGGCTGTCGTACACGTCCTCCTGGGTGGCATAGTGCTCGTCGTCGGTGTCGTGGCTCCAGAAGCTGTTGTCAAAGGCAAACGACCGCTCCTCCACAACCTTGCGCGCGCGCGCCCGCGCATTGGCCGGGTCGGTGTCGTTTGGGACCCGGAGCGTGGTCTGCTGCGAGACGGGGTCCATGCGGATGAGGCATTCCGCCTCGCGCTGGATCTCTGGGCGCATCCAAGTCAGTCATCGTCAGCCCGCGTCAGCCCGCGTCAGCCATCGCGAAGGCAACAGGACGGAATAGCTACCTCGCGGGAGAAAGGCCCGCACCCGCACCACGACCCTCACGTTCCCGCCCGGGTCCATCCTGGCATGCGGCGGAACGGTGCCATCGCGAGAGCGCAGCGACGGCGTGCTTGCGCACGAGGCGACGCTGCGCTGCGCGACTTCGAGGCGGCCAGCAGAGTTCGGCATCAGTCGCGGGTCGAGGGAAATGCCAATCAGCGTCTCATTGATGTCGGCGATCACGTCTCGGAAGCGCCTGTCGAGGTTGCTGAACATTTAGTACTGGGTTTCTCGACGCTTGCCAGCTGGCTGACGGTGGGTTCCTGGTGGGTTCCTGCCGTGTGCTGGGGCTCCGGGTCCCCCTGCGAATCAAATGTTTACACAGTTTGGGGGCTGCGGTTGCTGGGGTGAGCGATCGCAGCTGGCGGGTCCGGCAGGGGCTGGATGGGGCGAACTGGGCGGGCGGGCGGCTGCACCTAGCGGGCACTGGTTGCCGCTAGCTCCGGAGATGCAGGCGGTGATGCGCTGGCAATTCGCAACGGTGCTGGAAAGAAACGAGCCTGGATTCACAGATGCGGTGAGAAATCTGATCAAATTGCCATGTCCTTACCCCGGGAATTTTATCCAGTGTTTGGTCAACAAACAGAAATACTTGGCGCGGCTGCACAGGAAGTCAATTGGTGCATACAAGAGGTGCACGGAATATTCTTTTCTCGCTGCGTCTGTTCGGTTGCAGATACAGTGCAGAAAACACGAACCTTGAACACTCTCGAAATGCCGAGGGCAATGCTGTCCTGGGATGAAAACACTGGGAAAACACCCCTCTCCAAACAAAACACCAAAACACCAAAACGACCATCTATTCCATAAACCACATCCAACACCACCCCCATCCAAGTCATCTACGCCCCCAACCCCCTCCCAAGCATCGCCCCAACCTCCCCCACCACCTTCCCGGCCCCCTCAAACCCTTTGGCCATCCCCTTCCCCATCACCACCTCCCGCGCCCCCAGCACCCGGACCAACTCCGCCACCTCCCCATCCACCTCAGTCCTATACACCAACCATCCCAAAGCCACCACCATCCCCTCCAGCGCCTCCACACTCCCCTCCTCCCGTGCAATCGCCTCCACCACCGCCGCCGCCAGCTCCACCTGCGCCTCCTCCGACAGCACATCCCCCGGCCCGTCGCGCCACCGCTTCAGCCCGTTGGCCAGTGCAACATTGTACAGCAGACTGGCAGCCACAACACGGATGCTGGGGTGGGTCGTGTCGAGGAGGGAGGTGGTGGCCAGGTCGACGACCAGGGGGAGGAGGACCGGGTGGGCGAGGAGGACGGGGGGGTAGAGCGCGGTGGTGAAGAGGTTTGCGGTGAGCTGGAGGGTGACAAGGCGGAGAGGGTAGGCGCAGTTTGGTTGCGCCGTGATGTGGGTGAGAATGGTGGTCAGGGTGAGGTGGGATGGCTGTTCCTCGGCGAGGAAGCCGCTGACGCGGGGGTCGATGAGGGCGCAGCGGAGGAGGTCGATTACGGTGAAGAGAAGCTCGGGGGGGAGGGTGGTGAGGGCGGTGCGCACGGCCGAGGTAAAAGCGGCGAGGTCGGGGAGGGGAGCTTCGGCGGGCCCTTGGGAGGCGCGGAGGTCGAGGAAGTGCTTGATGCTTTGGATAGCGGGGTCTGAGGCGGTAGGGCCCATTTTGGCGAGGAGCTTCGGTAACGGGGGGATTTTGAAGAAGATGACGGGCTTGGCATCGGGGTTGGAAAAGGTGGGCAGGTCGAGTGCTTGGTGTGGGTGAGGTGGCCATGCCATTTGGACGAGGAGCTGCATGTTCCCTCGCAAGGCGCTCGGGTCCGCACCGCTCCAGCGGCTCTCTTGTTGCCCCCTGAGAAAGGTAATGAAGGTTGGGGTTGCCGAGATGGAGTATCGGCTCCCGACGTCGAATGCCTGCGAGGTATCAACCTTGATCAATACGCCCCTATCACCCACTTCGGCGGCCAGCTCGTCGTATACCGGGTAGAGCATCCTGCACGGGGGGCAGGTGGCCGAGGTAAAGAAGACCACGGCACATGATTTATGATACTTGCCCAGTAGCTGGTCGAGCTGGCCAAGGTTGGAAACGACATGTACGTTGCCAACGGGGTGGTGGAGTTGCCATTGGGGCTTGACGCTGCTGCCAGGGGTTTGTTCTTGAATACCCAAGATGCCGCCCGCGTGCCTGTTGGCATTGATTTGCTGGCTGAGCATGGGCATGAGCATCTGCCCAAATGGGGAGTCGCTGTGAGATGTTAGCATTGCATCGCGCTGGAGGGAGTGCCAGGCGTCGCCTCGAAGACGTACAGCACCGACTGTGGCATGTTGGTGATATGATCGGGAATCCCCTTCCCCAGGAGAAACATGGCAAAATCATTTGAGAAGTTGTTGCAGTTATGCCGCCACAGGTCGTATGCCTGAATGCCATTAGTTGATAACCAGCAGCTTGTCAGTGATGGATCATTGTCTGGCTCACCCGAACTGTGTAGATTTCCCGGAGCGAGTCTAGATATTCCTCAATTACATCCACGGGTACTAGCGCACACAGTTAGAAAACGGACAGCTTGGGTTTTGACGAGGTACCTATGAATACGCACATTCGGTCCTTCCAAGATGCAGCTCTTGCATGGGCCGGCCGAGGTGCGAGGTCCCCGGGGCAATTGCAACAATGTTGCCATCGTAGACATATTCTTTCCCCCGGAACTGGATCGATGTGTGGTAGATGGCATCGAGCTGGAATCCGAGCAGGTTCATTGACATCTGCCGCGCCAGGCCCCTGGAGAGATCATAGACCAGCAGATGGACTTCCATGGTGGCCGAAGCTTTCCGGTATTGGTTTGTTGTTTTGGAGAATCTAGAATGGCAAAGCAGCAAAAAGTGTAATTGAGGATATAAATTGATCAATTGGAGTTAGTTGAGGAGCGACTGCGGCCGCACTCTTACATTCTAGTTGCTTCCTTCTTAAAAGGCAGCAACAGGTTACGACGCAGGCCGCGCCCAGGCGCTGTACTTTACATCCGGTACCGTACAATGAGATACATAGCAATATGTAAATTACAGATACGCGTGATACGGCCACTTCTAAAACAAGATGAGAGACTTCTCCATCTCCAACTTTGATTGATCAGAGGTCTCAAGCCTGCGACAACGGAGAGCAAGCTCGATGACGTGCCCCGAACTAACTGCCATTTCACTTCTAGGCCGAATTGAGAGAACAGAGTGTAGTCGAGGACAACATGTTATGTTCGAGTCTGGGAAACCACAAACACCACAGTCGAGCAGGACAAACTCGCCATTGACGGCCTCTTGCGGACGTCCTCCTGAGAAAATGTCGAGAGTCTCGGGCCAGTTCGAATGGCATGCCTTGTGATTCCGGGAGACGAAGAGAACCTCCCTTTGATCCCGAACCCACGTACCACACGCTCGCTGTGGTCTGGGGTATCCAAGACGGTCGTTCTTGTTTCAAATGATCGATGGGTCATGAGCAGCCGTACTTTTTTTTCTTGTCACTTGCCCACTCGCTGACTTGGCTGTGAACGCGAGCCGCCATCGATGTCGTGGATGCGGCGTCGTCCTTGGCACTGGCGGGAGAAGTCCAGCAGGTGGCAGGGATTCCTTGCGCCCCCCTGCGAGACCTGCTGGCCCCCTGAAAGGAAACCCCGGACCCACTGTACTGGAACACCCTTACGCTTGGCGGCATGATTGATTGGACAACAGAACCCCCGAAGCAGGGAAAGAGTGTGGCCAGCTTGCCCCCGACTGCTTTTCAGGAACCGACTCCTTTTCCAAACTCGTTTCCAGACGTCCATTTCACGGAAGCGCAGACGATACCAAGACCTCCCGTGCGATTCCTGCCTTCGCCGCGGTCCATTTCATGTCTCTCGTTTAACACTCGTTTGCCTCACTGTTTGCCACCGAGCGGGCATGTGCGACCCGGTCTCGTAGCCACCCAACTCGACCCTCTCGACTCCCCTAGGGACTCGAGGCTCCTCCCCTATGCGACGCAGCTCGGTATCGCTGCCGACCAAGCACCTCGCCTACGATCCGCACGAGAAACCCGACCGTTACGACACCAGCCGGGAACCGAACACGATGGCCAAGATGCAGTCTGCCTGGGCCTCCCAGTCGCAGCGCGCCCGCTACCTCAAGACGGGCGCCATCCTTTTCGTCGTTTTCCTGGTCTTCTACTACTTCTCCCCCGCGGGGGTCGATCTATACAATGGAGGTAGGGCTGCTTGGTATCGGGCATCTGGGCGCGCCGTTGCTCACCACTTTTCCGCAGTGTCGTCAGGGGGCCATGGAGACGGCCAGACTCCAACCGACTCGTCATACGGCACTGATCAATGCACAAAATCATATTCCAAGGAGAAACCCATCGTGCAATACGTTCTCATGATCGACGCCGGCAGCACGGGCTCGCGCATCCACGTCTACAAGTTCAACAACTGCGACGCCACGCCGGCACTCGAGGACGAAGTCCTGTTCATGATGACCAAGAAGATCGAGGGCCAGAGCAGCGGTTTGAGCGCTTACAAGGACGACCCCGAAGGCGCCGCAAAGAGCTTGGATCCCCTTCTCGACGAGGCCCTCAAGGTCGTTCCCGCCGCGCTGAAGGGTTGCAGCCCCATCGCCGTGAAGGCGACTGCTGGTCTGCGCCTGATCGGCCCGGAGAAGAGCGACAAGATCCTCGAGGCCGTCAGGCAGCGTCTCGAGACCAAGTACCCCTTCCCGGTCGTCTCCAAGGAGGACAACGGCATTGCCATCATGGACGGTTCCGACGAGGGCGTCTACGCATGGATCACGACCAACTACCTGCTCGGCAAGATCGGCGGCCCTGACCACAGCGAGACGGCCGCCGTGTTCGATCTCGGCGGCGGCTCGACCCAGATCGTCTTCCAGCCGACCTTCGAGGGCCTCAAGTCCGGCGGCATGCCCGACAAGCTCTCCGAGGGCGACCACAAGTACGAGCTCGACTTTGGCGGCCGCAAGTTCAACCTCTACCAGCACTCCCACCTAGGCTACGGCCTCATGTCCGCCCGCGAAGCCATCCTCGCCACGCTCGTCAACGACCTCCTCGAGGTGCACAAGACGGACCGCTCCTGGATGGAGAGGCCCATCATCAACCCCTGCTACTCGGCCGGCATGTCCAAGATTGCCAAGATCGTCCTCCCCGACGACCACCCGCTCGGCGCCAAACTCGAGCTCAACATGACGGGGCCGGCGTCCCCCGCGGCGGCGCAGTGCCGCGGCATCGCCGAGCGCATCCTCAAAAAGGACGCCCACTGCACGCTGGCGCCGTGCTCTTTCAACGGCGTGCACCAGCCCGCCATCGCCAAGACGTTTGCCAGGGAGGACATCTACTTCCTCTCGTACTTCTACGACCGCACCCAGCCGCTCGGCATGCCCGAGTCGTTCACGTTGCGCGAGATGGCCGACCTCGCCCACCGCGTGTGCGGCGGCCAGCCCCACTGGGACGTCTTCACCAGCGTGCCCGGCGCCATCGACGAGCTGAACGACAGGCCGGAGCACTGCATGGACCTGAACTTTGTGCTCGCGCTGACGCACACGGGGTACGAGATGCCGATTGACCGCGAGGTGCGGATTGCGAAGCAGATCAAGAAGCGCGAGTTGGGGTGGTGTTTGGGTGCTAGGTATGTTGTTCTCTTTTTCGTTCGTGGTTGTGGTGTTGAGTGATGAATGCTAACTGCGCTTTAGCTTGCCGCTGCTATCTAAGGGGTCGGGCTGGCAATGCAAGGTTACCGAGGTGCAGTAAAAAAAGGAACTGCGGAGGGCTCGTGCCGTTTCATGCGAGAAGCGTATGGGGCCAGGCAATTGTATTCAGGAGGACAGCACTGGCCGTGTTCTGATCGAAATCGGCGTTTATCAGGGGTTGTAGGGTTTGTCTGTCCTGGGTAACAGGATTAATTCATGATATGGATGGGGCACAGAAAGCTGTATGATACCGATACACTAATAGCTCGGGAAGAGGCATTCTTGGGGGTTAACCAAACAGTTACTACTCCGTCTATTGGCATGTGCCATGTTGTCTAATGAGGAGCGGTATCCTCGCACTATGATGCCTACCACTTCTGGTGAGAAGGCAATACTAGCTATCCATTCCTGTATTCCCTCTGCTTTTAGATCCTACTTCTTACCCATCTTCCCCCCCCCCCCCCCCCCCCCCCCCCCCCCCCCCCCCCCCCCGACCTTTTCCTCCCCCCTGTCTCCCTACCCTCCCCCCCCTCAAGCAGGCACCCCCACCAACCCCAACACCTCCTCCACCACCCCCTCCGGCCCCCCAACACCCGCCAACAGCCCCTCCACCGCCTGCCGGTCGCTGCCCCACTGCATGCTCCGCTCCGCCTCCGGGCCTGCCACCAGCTCGATCCGGTGCAGGTAGACCTTGCGCGCCGCGAGCGCCACCAGCGAGGGCGTCGCGAAGTCGAGGCCGTGCAGGCTCGCGAGGGACTTGCTGAGGCGCGTGAGGTGGGCCGTCGCGGCCGGGGTGATGCTCGCGGGCACGACGGCGCGGTGCGTGCGCAGGAAGGCGACCAGGTTGTGCTGGTAGCGGGTCGTCGGGACGGAGAGGTGGGTCTGGGCGGTGCGGAGGGCGAGGTGGGAGATGTCGGTTTCGGTCAGGAGGGGGGCTGGCGGTGGTGGTGGTTCTGGTTCTGATGGGGGGTGGTGGGAGGGCCAGTGGTTGTTTTCGGCAGCGGCGGCGAGGGTTGGCCAGGTCCCGAGGGTCGAGTGCCGCTTTACCACGCTCGCGCTGGAGGTTGTGGAGAAGTCGTCGTCCGAGACTTCGCCGTCTCCGCCGCGTCGGCCCAACTCCTCGTCGAGATAGGGAAAGCCATCCTCCTCTGGGTTGTGCCAGTGGCCAAGGTAGAAGAAATCATTCAGGTGCGGCGTCACACGGGCCTGCCCACCGCTGGCGGCACCGACGAGGGCGATGAACAGAAATTGCTTCGGGGCAGCCTGGACGCTGGTCCGGGTGAAGATGCGCCGCGTGCGGAGGAGTTCGAGAGCCTGGATCTGAACGGCGCGCGGGGCGCGGTCCAGATCCTTGGCTAGAATGACATTGGCGATCCGAGGCTGCTGCGAGGCCTGCAAACTGCTCCCGCCTGTACCGACAGAGGGTGGTCCCCCGAGGCGCGGTGACGAGCTGATCGGAAAATAGGACCCGGACGTGGAGGCTGGGCCTGTTGGGGACAGGTGCTGCTCATGTCGGGGGCGGTAGGGCGAAACAGATCGGGTGTTGCCTGGGGAGGGAGGTGCGTGGACCGGGCGAGAAACCAACAAGCCGGTTGCGAACTCGTCCAGCGTCGTATGGGTGTGGCAGCTAACGATGGCGGAGCTAAGGTTGAAGGTCTTGGAGGAGACGAGGCGCAATTCCTCAGCGAGCTCGTCAACGCTGTCGGGCTCGGTGCTGATCAAGCAATGTTCGCGAGCAACGAGACAGAGAAGGGCGGCCAGCTCGAGATCGCTGAGTGTGTGGATTTTATCGAGAAGCTGTTCCTGTTCTTCTGCCATTGCCATGGCCTGCACCTGCTGGTTGCCGTGGCCGTCTCAGCCCAGGCCATGCAAGGCCGCAAGTGGCAGCGCAAGGTTGGAATGCGACGGTGAGACTGCCAGAGATTCGGATCTGACCCCGAGCTTCATTCCCTCCTGGCCCAATCACATCTCGCCAACCATGAACCAGGCATTCGAGCTCGTGGATGATTGCGCGCCTGTCTCGTCCCTCGCAGTGAGTCTGCGTTGTCGCAGGCCTGAGCTTCAGGTGACTCCAAAGCCAAGAACAGCGGGGATGCGATTGCGTGGGCGTCTGGGCGGCGTGGGGTTGGGGTTATCGTTTTGGCCAACGCTCCTCATTGGTCCTGCTCCCAATCAGGTGCTAGCCTGCCGTGGAGCATGCAGCTGCTGTCGATAGCCCCGGTCTCCTCTAAGCCCGCCTGCGAGCCTGCGTCCCTACATCAGCCCCGTTCATTTACCGGTGTCGCAGCATTCACTACTCGTTGGTGCAACCGCGATATACCTCGGCGCCATCCACCCCGATCAACTTCCAGCCTTTGCCATCCCCCGGTCTGCTTAGGACAAACGCGCGCTCGCGACTACGGTTGTTTCAGCCTGGCGATTCCATTCCTTGCTGCGTCCCTCGTCTTACTCACGTCATCGACGGTTCGGTGAACTGCGCCGCCATGGCTTCCCGAAAGAAGGTTTTGTTGAAGGTATGCATGCGCCGACACCGATGCTGGTCGTCTCTGGCTGCTAACGGGTGGGGATCCAGGTCATCATCTTGGGCGACAGCGGTGTCGGCAAGACGAGTCTGATGAATCAATATGTACGCTACCGCTCCCCTACCCGACGCATCATCCGGTGACCAGCGCTCTGATCCTGACCCTCCATCGATGCACAGGTCAACAAAAAGTTCAGCGCCAGCTACAAGGCCACGATCGGAGCTGATTTCCTGACACGAGAGGTGCTGGTGGACGATCGCCAGGTGACCATGCAGGTGCGCAGACAACACCCCGAGACTCTCCCCGCCGTGGACGACCGATTGCTAAAACATGAGGGCACAGCTTTGGGACACAGCAGGGCAAGAACGGTTCCAGTCGCTGGGCGTGGCCTTCTACCGGGGAGCCGACTGCTGCGTGCTGGTGTACGATGTCAACAATTCCAAGAGTTTCGATGCGCTCGACAGCTGGCGGGATGAGTTCCTGATCCAGGCGTCACCGAGAGACCCAGATAACTTCCCGTTCGTGGTGCTGGGGAACAAGATCGATGTTGAGGAGAGCAAGAGAGTGGTGAGTCTGCGCGTGGTGCGGTGCTGTAGTGCCGTGTTTGCTGACGAGCGATTAGATCTCTACCAAGCGGGCCATGACCTTCTGCCAGTCGAAAGGAGGCATTCCATACTTTGAGACAAGCGCGAAGGAGGCGATCAACGTGGAGCAGGCTTTCGAAGGTAGGTGTCGCCGAACCCCCCGTGCCAGTTTAGCATGCTGACCGTGTGCAGTGATTGCGAGGAACGCACTGCTTCAGGAGGAGTCGGAGGAGTTTAGCGGGGACTTCCAGGATCCGATCAATATCCACATCGAGAACGAGCGGGACGGGTGCGCATGCTGAGCAGGGAGCGGGGAGCCAATGTTAGAATGATTCGGATTTCACTTTGGGGTTCTTGCTTTGTATGATATCATGCTCGGTGTGGCAGGCGTGTTGTTTTCCCGAACTGGGGAACAGGGCGTCATTTGGACCTCTGCGGCCACGGGCCTTGCCTGGACTACTTGATAGAGGTGCGGTGTAAATGGTAATCGCGTGTTCGCCATGCAGAACGCCTTCGGACCATGCCCTTGTAAAGGAATAACTTCCCACTCTCCATGCACATGCTTGACTAGTGACTACATGTCCGTCTCATCCAGGCCATGCCATGCATGATTGGGCTCTGGGCTACAACCCTAACCCGATGCCACTTCCCGAGCACGCAAGGTCGAGGGCCAAGTGGCGCCAACTCCCCTGTCTCGCCAGGGGCAGGCCTGCTTCTCCGCATGCCGATCTGGAATCTACAACCCCTCCTAAGTTCCTCCTGACCTTTAGTTTCCACGTTGCTCCGGAAGGCGCGGTAGGTATTCCCACATTACCTTGCTCGCCCCGTTGCATAACAGCGCCGAAGACCTTTATCCAACAAAACATCGAATACACGAACCCGGCCGCCACCGGGCCACTGCCCCCGACGCCCCGCACGAAGAATGCATACCTCGCGGCTTCTCCTTGCCAGACCGCTGCCCTTCGTTCCTGCATGGGGTTGAATCCGAATCAAAACAGTTTACCTTTACCGCATCATTGACGCGTGACTGGCGTTACTCGTCTCCCAGTCACCCCTCCACCCAACCGCGAAGGGCTGAAACAATGGCGCCCACCGAGCCACTTGTCCCAGGCGACCTCGCCCCGGACACCACCGCATCCCCCCACCACCACCACCACCACGGCGCCCAAACACCCGCCACCCCAACCTCCTCCTCCGCGTCGCCGTCCTCCGCACAACACTCCCGGCGCAGGTCGCATTCGAGCGCCGCGGGCATGCTGCTGGCATCGAAACGGGAAGACACGACGGCGACGGCAGCGCTGGCGCTGTCGCGGTCGGTGTCGGCCGGGTCGGCGGCATCGTCAGCATCGTCGTCTGCTGCGCCGGGCAACATGCGCGACTGGCTTGGCCTGGGCGGGGTGGCGCGGCGGACGCTGGGGATCGCGCTGCTGCTGGTGGTGGTGTTTCTGTGGACGGGGTCGAATTTCATGGCGAGCGTGAGTGCCAATCATCTGCGTGACTGCCGTGCCCGGTGGAGAGAGAAAAAAGGGGGGGGGCAAGGAGGGGAGGGGGCTAACGTGGTTTGTGGCAGTATATCTTTTCGGACGGGACGTACAGCAAGCCGTTTTTTCTGGTCTATGTCAATACGTCGTGCTTTGCGGTCTCGCTTGTTCCGCTCGCGGCGCGGTATGTGCTGCAGAATGGGGTGGGTGCGTTGAGGGGCGAGGCGGCGAGGATGTGGCGGGAGAGGAGGCGTGGGGTGCGGCCGCTCAAGTCGCTGGATGAGGGGGAGGAGGATGCGCGGGAGCGGTTGTTGGCGGATGAGGACGGGGGTGAGGATGCCTCGGTCTTGTCGTCACGCCGGGAGGAGAAGCTCAGCGTGGAGGAGACGGCGCGGCTGAGTCTGGAGTTCTCGATGCTGTGGTTTGCCGCCAACTACTTCGCGTCGGCCTGTCTCGAGTACACGAGCGTGGCGAGTGTTACGATCCTGACGTCGACGAGCAGCATATGGACGCTCATATTCTGCGCGATTACGAAGGTGGAGGGCTTTACGCTGCGCAAGCTGGTCGGGGTGCTGGCGTCGCTGGCGGGGGTCATCCTGATCTCGTCGGTCGACTTGTCGGGGACGAGCAACGACAACCGGGGCAGCTTCCCGCACAAGTCGATGGCGCAGATCGCCATCGGGGATGCGATGGCTTTCTTCAGCGCCATCATCTACGGTGTCTACGTCACTGTCATGAAGCGGCGGGTCGGGAACGAGGAACGGGTGAACATGCCGCTGTTCTTTGGGCTGGTGGGCTTGTTCAACGTGCTGTTTCTGTGGCCGGGGTTCATCATCCTCCACTATACCGGCATCGAGCCAGTGGGTTCTCCCCTGCGACGGCGATGTGGTTGTCTAGTTGCTGACTTCAATTGCTTAGTTCGAACTGCCGCCCACACGCGTCGTATGGGCCATCATCGCGGTAAGACATGTTGGGCAGCGAACCATGAACCGCGTACTGACATCACGCAGGTCAATTCTGCCGCGTCCTTCATCAGTGATATCCTCTGGGCATATGCTATGCTTCTCACGACGCCGCTGGTCGTCACGGTTGGCCTGTCGCTGAACATACCACTGTCGCTTATTGGCGAGATGATTCAGTACTCGCAGTATTCGAGCTGGCTCTACTGGGTGGGGGCTGGGGTCGTGTTTATTTCCTTCTTGATTGTCAACAACGAGAGCCACGATGAGGGCGGGGACAGCAAGAGGCAGCTGGTTCGCGGGGAGGATGGGACAGCGGTGTAGCCGTGTTTTCTTTTGGCTCGGGAGTTTCAGCGTGTCAGCGCTTTGAGAGCAGCATTGGATTTGTAACGCCATCATGATGTGCATGCGTTGGGTTCCAGCAGATGAGTACATGGGAATTCGGGATGCAGCGGATGCAGTCTGGGTTGCATGCAAGG
Organism: Trichocladium antarcticum; assembly: GCA_033297235.1. Classification (NCBI taxonomy): domain Eukaryota; kingdom Fungi; phylum Ascomycota; class Sordariomycetes; order Sordariales; family Chaetomiaceae; genus Trichocladium; species Trichocladium antarcticum. The sequence goes on from MU853402.1 coordinate 2,665,737, forward strand.
TGGAAGCTGGACTGTTTCCTTGCTTCGGACCTCCAGGTTGTTTCACTGCTCACCTTCTCGGGTGTTTTGTAGGTGGTGGCACCGTGTCACTTAGACACATGCAGATGCCGTCTCGGGTCGTGTTAACAGCTCCCAGGGACCAACAGCAATTCTCGAAAAAGCCAAGTGGCCGCCCATGCTCAGTTGGGCGTTGGGGCTGGGCTGAGTGTATCACGCGCCCTTCCTCGAAGCAGGCACTCTGGAGTCATCTGCGCCTTCCACATTAGCTTCGGCCAGGCTGCCACTGGGTGTCTGATCTGGCCTGCATGTATTCTTATCTATTTCTTCTCCACCTTCATCTTCACCGAGTGTTGGTCACATCCAGTCCTACCCTTGACCCCCATGTCACAGGCGCAAGCACAGCGGGAGAGCGACGAAGACAGGTCATACGGCCTCCCCACCTGCCAAACGAGAAGCTGCCCTGTGCGATTCTGATGCGTGAGCAAACAAATTCCAGCAACAGCAGTATAAACATTTCCAGGACCTAGCACCACTTCCCCAGACACGCCGCGACTCCCGCACACTACCTATACAGCAGCTTAGGCCTCCAAATCACTCCGATAGCCTGCAGAAATAGTGCTCTACCCTACGACCATACCGTTCACCATGGAGACTCTAGACAACCCATCCAGCTTGCAGAAACAACCGTATCTCGGCGACAGTATTAACATAGCCACCAGAAGCGTCCACGCAAAGCTGAACAAGAGCATCCTGGCATACCTCCCGCTAGCACTGCCTCCCCAAACCCACAACCCGTCCCTCTATGTCTCTGGACTGCTACACATTGCGCCGGTATACCTGGCGTTTGAATCCCTCTGGCAAGACCTCCTCGACAGTCATGAACAGACCCAACCGAGCGCCGAAGACGATGAACACCCCCCGAACCCCGAGCGCGTCCACTCCATCCTCCGCGCGCTCCACCTACCAGGCCTGATGCGCGCCGAGAGCCTCCTCTCCGACATCCGCGCCCTCACAGGCTGGACCGACGCCGTCGTCGACCACGAGATCAACGCCGTCTCCCAAACCGGCCCCCTCGCCGACTTCCTCACCCACATCCACCACACCATCAACAACCACCCTCCCACCCTCATCGCCTACGCCTGGATCCTCTACATGGCCCTCTTCTCCGGCGGCCGCTTCATCCGCGCCACCCTCGAGTCCGCCGGCCCCGCCTTCTGGCACGCTGCCGTCCGCGCACCCGTCCAGCCCTCAAACCGCCCCTGCGTCCCTGCTGCTGCCGTTGCAGAACAGCGTCCGCCGCCCCTGTCCTTCTTCCGCTTCCCGGGCCCGTGCGACGGCGAGGACCTCAAGCGCGCGTTCAAGGCCGGCTTGCGCGAGACGCAGCACGGCCTGACGCCGGAGGAGGCCGCGCTGGTCGTGTGCGAGGCTGGGGAGGTCTTTGACCGCATGCTGCTGCTTGTGGCGCAGCTTGATGGCGTTTTTGCGCAGTGCGGGAGGGGTGGTGGTGATGGTGGCCGGTCTGGCTTCGTTGAGGGAGGCGGTGGCTGGGTTGGCGTGCTGGGCCGGAGGGTCGGGGACAGCGCGGCGGTTGTCTTGAGGACGGGGATGCGGGCGGTTGCGGGGTCGGCGAGGGAGGGGTTGGTGGCGGTGCGTGGTGATGAAGGGGGGGCGGTATCGCCGGAGATGATGGGAGAGGGGTTGGTGCCCTTGCTTCGTCGGGCGGGTAATGACGCAGAGGGGACGGCGAGCCGGAAGGTGGGGTTTGGGGGAGCGCCGGTTGTGGCTGTTGTGGCTGTTGGGACGGGGAAGGTTCAGGGCCCTTCGGTTTTGTTACAGACACGGGCGGGGGATGGACAGATGTCTATCGGTATGTCAATCGTGTGGAGGTTGGTTGTTGTATTGGCGATCGCAGGCGTTAGTCTTGGCTTTGGGTATGCTTGGTGGTGATGGCCGGTAGGATCGGACAGGGACTGTCATTGGAATAGAAATATACCGCAACTAGTATTGATTTGGTATCCCCTCACTGCGCCGAGCACGACCCGCTCAAAGAATGAACAATTGATTCCCAATGCCTATATCAACATGCTGTGCCCAAGTCCATATGCGCCGGGCCCCTAGTCCCACGGGTATGAGCGCCTGCTAGTAAGAATAATGCAAACAAACCCAACCCAAGCACCCATGCTACCAACCCCAGACTGCCAACAGCCATACCCAAACAAACCTTCTACCAGGAGGCACAACCATAACTACCCATCACCCAGCGTCACAAACCTCACCAGTCATCCCGATCCCCCTCCCACCCATCACCCACATCCGCCCACCCACAACCCCACCGTCTGCCCTCCCCCTCGCCACCCAGCCGCAGATCCTTCGCCTTCTCCCGGTCCCCCTCACTCCAGCACCGCACCAGGAAATCGTCCCCCACCGTAACCAGCTTGCCCGCGCTCGTCCACGCCACCGCGCCCACCTCCTTGCCATGGCCCCGCACCAGCGGCGTGCCGCGGCGCGCGATGGGCGTGCTGTTGGCGGCGGTGGCGGCGGCGGGGTTGGGGTGGCGGGTGAAGAGATTGGAGGTGCTGTTTGCGCGGGCGAGGGCGGCGGCGGCTGGGTTGGGGAGGGGGCTGGCGATGGCGGTGTTGTTCGAGGTGGGGGTGCCGGCGTAGTAGAGTTCGTTGTCGGTGTTGGGGGCGGCCCACGCGTCGCGGAGGTAGCGCTCGTCGGTGGGGAAGAGGACGGCGGCGCCGTCGCTGCTGCCGACGGCGAGGAGCTCGGAGCGGCCGTCGGCCGCGGGGCGGACGCTGGCCTTGACGTAGAAGCTGGTCGCGTGGAAGAGCGGGTGGCGGAAGCCGTAGAGCGGGCCGAGGCCCTCGTGGGCGGTGCCGTGCGGGTGGTGGCGACGACGCGGGGGTTCGGCGCCGGGACGGGCCGGGACGAGCTCGTTCGCGTGGCCGAGGACGAGATGGGCCGTGCTGTAGGCGTAGACGGTGTTGTCTTTGCAGAGCGCATAGAGACGCGTGCTGTCGCCGCCGAGGGCCATGGAGCAGATGCCGAAGGGGCGGAAGGCGACGTGGCTCGTAGGCGCGGCGGTGAAGGATACAGGGGTGCTGGTCCTGTGGTGCCTGTTGGTGTGGACCGCGCGGATGTCCCAAAGCTTGACGCTCGCATCGGCTTCGCAGGCGGTCAGGAGGAGGTGCTCCCGTCCGGGAGGGAGAAACTGGAGCGATGTGACGGACACCTCGCCGAGGCGGCCCGGCACTTCACCCACGCGGGCAACGTCGCCAGAGCCGGAGCTGGTCGGCTGGCCCTTGGTCTGCCGCATATTCCGTGCGTGTGCGTCGTTGATACTGTTGACTACACAACCTGGGCCTCCGGTCTTCGCCAGACGGTGACGCAATCCGGCCTCGGAAGCGGGCACCACATCCTGAACTGGCCCGCCCCGGCACCGCAAGTCCCAGATCTGCACACTGCCGTCACGGCCAGAAGTTGCCAGGACGCAGCCCGCGCCGCGGCCTGGTTGGAAACGCACTTGTTTCAATGATGCTGTGTGGTGGCCGAGAACAGAGATGGGCTTCTGGGTTATCATGTCGATTACCCTACCCGACTGGTCGCCTGAGGCAGTGGCCAACAGGTAGTCATCCTCAGAGAAGTCCAAGTCGATGATGGCGTTGCCGTGGGCTGGAAATGACAGGTGGATCTTGGAGAACTCCCTGTTTGAGTCCAACAACCGCACATAGCCTTCCTCGTCGCCGACGGCAACGAGACTGTTGTCTGGGACGGGTCAGCGTTCAGCAACGGTGTCGTGGCTCTATTGGAAATACTCACTATGACAGGTGGCTGTACAGAATGGTATAGCACGGGGAGCGCCCTCATGGCTGCTGGAGAAGTGGACATCTTCAGCTGGGCTGTAGAAATCCGCCGTCTCGGTCCTCCAGTCTAGCAGCGGGTCAGTGGGATGGATGAGGACAGGACATCGTTGCAGAGCCTACCGGAGACAGGGCACTCCAATGCCCGGTCGCTAGCATGGCGCATAGCCCCCGTCATCCTCTGGACCAGCTGGCCCCCCAATCCTCGACGGTGCAGCGGCACCGGCCTCGTATACGTCGACGCGATCTCTGGCGACACTTCGTCGTCGTCGTCCTCCTCCGAACTGCCATCATCTGTGTCGACATCCTCCTGCAGGGTTTGCTGAGACCGGAGGGAGTGGATGGGGCTGCGCGGGGCTGATCGCAGTTCTGGAGTGGGGAGTAGAGGCGATGTGTGCAGCGGCGATGGCAGATGGGATGTTTGCTTCTCAGGCGTTTGGTGGTGGACCTTCCGGCGCTTTCCCCGATGGGCATCTGGGAGACGGGGTAGGCCGATTGGGCTTGGCTCCTCCGAGATGGGCTTCAGGGGACTCGACGGCGTCTGGTGACGGTTGAGAGCCGGGGCCGTGAGGTCGCAGAGGGCTCGCCGTGCGGCGCTTGGCTGGGACGAGACTCGGGGCGTGAAGAAGCGCCGGAACTTCCTAGGCGTGATCGAGGGATTCCTCCGCTCCTTGTCTCGGCTGGGCGGTAATCTGGGAGGAGACGCGAGCAGATTATGGCCCGAGATAGCAGAGCTCTTTGCTCGAGAAGAGGGTGTCTTGTCCATGGTTGTCGGCAATGACGGTTCCAAGCCGTGCAGTTCCGCCATGAATACAACACGAATTGGTGGTTAAGGTTTCCACGCAGCAACCATGTCAGGATGGTAGACAGTGGAAGCCGGCGGGGTCGCCGAGTTAGTGCGGGTTGCAGCGCGTGTTCGCGGCGCTCCGCTGGGGAATTTGCCTGCAAGACGCGGTTCGTGGGTGTCGCGACGCGCCAACGGTGTTGGGATTGAGTGGTTGGGCCTGGAACAGCCTATCAGCGGCCAGGGCCTGCTGTAGACGAAGGGCCATGTGGAGCAAGCTGATGCAAGCACTCCTCGGCAATTGCCAATTGGGGAACCACTCACCCCACTCTCTGCCAAGCCTTTCTTTCCCTTATCGCCTATCCGCCTGCATCTCTGTCAAAAAAATTCGGGCTGCAGCCGCGAACTCAATCGACTCAGGCCCGCGATACCAGGACCCGGTCATCTCGTCGCAGGGGTATCATCGTTTGCGGCAGAAGACTCGACACCATGGCGATCCAAAAGAAGCACGGCAAAGGCCGTCTCGACAAGTGGTACAAGCTCGCCAAGGAGAAGGGTTACCGCGCGCGTGCCGCTTTCAAGCTGATTCAGCTCAACAAGAAGTATGGCTTCCTCGAGAAGAGCAAGGTCGTGCTGGATCTCTGCGCGGCCCCCGGTGTAGGTTTCTATCCCGGACTGCGGCCCATGTCCTCTTGAGAATGCTGACACGAGTTAGTCGTGGTGCCAAGTCTGTGCCGAGACGATGCCCAAGGACAGCCTCATCATTGGTGTCGATCTCGCTCCCATCAAGGCGATTCCCCGTGTCATCTCCTTCCAGAGCGATATCACCACCGAGAAGTGCCGCGCGACCATTCGGAGTCACTTGAAGACGTGGAAGGCCGACTGCGTGCTCCACGACGGTGCCCCCAATGTTGGTACCGCCTGGGTGCAGGATTCGTTCAACCAGGCCGAGCTGGCGCTACATTCGCTAAAGCTTGCGACCGAATTCCTGATCGAGGGAGGAACGTTTGTGGTATGTCTCTGTTTGACGGTGTCAGGGGACCGAGCAATGGCTGACCGCATGTTTCGCAGACCAAAGTCTTCAGATCCAAGGACTACAACTCCCTGTTGTGGGTTTTCAACCAGCTGTTCACCAAAGTCGACGCGACAAAGCCCCCCTCTTCCCGCAATGTCTCCGCCGAGATTTTCGTCGTTTGCAGGGGCTTCAAGGCCCCCAAGCGCCTCGACCCGCGCTTGCTCGATCCCCGCACCGTCTTTGAGGATCTGGCAGACCCCACCCCGAACAACGAGGCAAAGGTGTACAATCCGGAGATCAAGAAGCGGAAGAGAGATGGTTACGAGGAGGGCGATTGTACGCACCACTCCGTTGTTGGTATCTTGGCAGTGCTAACCTTGCCATCGCAGACACACAACACAAAGAGATCGCTGCCAGCGAGTTCATCCAGACGACAGATCCGATCGCCATTCTCGGCCAGTACAATCGGTTAGCGTTCGGCCAAGAAAAGAACGGCGACGTGGCGCTGGCTGCCCTTGACCGGTTGCCGGAAACGACCGATGAGATTCGCATTTGCTGCGACGACTTGAAGGTCCTCGGAAGGAAAGAGTTCAAGCTTCTGCTGAAATGGCGTATGAAGGTCCGGGAAATCTTTGGGTTCCCTACCAAGAAATCCGCCAAGGCCGCTCTCGACGAGGAGGTCGCCGAGGTCGAACCAATGGATGAGGAACTCCAGATCCAGGAAGATCTGCAAAAGTTGAAAGACAAGGAGTCGTCCAAGAGAAAGAAGGAGAGGCGGAAAGACAACGAGAAGAAGACGAAGGATATTGTTCGCATGCAAATGAACATGACTGCGCCCATGGACATCGGCCAGGAGCAAGAGGGTCCCAGGGGCCACGACTCAATATTCCGCCTCAGATCGATCGAACACTCCGACGCCCTGCGCAGGCTAACCAAGGGAAAGATGATCAAGATCCCAGAGGCTGATCCGAAGAAGGACCGCGATTCCGGGATCGGCTCCTCGGGCGAAACCGACGACGAGAGCGATGGGGACGGGGACCGGCTGGAGCAGGAGTTGGACAACATGTACGACGAGTACAGAGAGAAAAAGGCGGCATCCGATGCGAAATACCGGGCAAAGAAGGCTAGGAAGGAACATGGCGACGATGAGTGGGAAGGTGTTTCGGGCGATGAGAAGGGGAGCGACGACGACGACGACTTGGAGGGGCTCCAAGAAGACAGCAGCGACGAGTCAGATTCGGATGACGAAGAGTGCGCTGCCAAGTCGTTGATCCGGGACCTGGACAACACGCCCCAGGACGCGAACGGACTCTCGAAACGCGCCCGCGGGTTCTTCAGCCAGGATATCTTCTCCAGCATTCCCGGGTTATTGGATGAGCCGGAAGAGGAGGAGGAGAGCGAAGAGGAGGAAGTCGAGCAAGTTCAGGAAGTCGAGGTGCATTCTGAAGAGGTCTCGGATGACGACATCCCCACGATCCAAGAGCAAAAGGACCAGAGGAAGAAGCAAAAGGCTTCCTCCAAAAAGAAGAAGGAGGACGATGAGGAAGAGGATTGGGAGGAAACGGACAAGAAGAAGAAGGATGGCAGGCCGAGTAAGTTTGGGTCTAAACAGAAGCAGGCTTTGCAAGAGCTAACCGACGTTCTAGATATCGACATCATTACGGCCGAGGCCATGACGCTAGCTCACCAACTGGCGCGTGGCGAGAAGTCGGCGTACGACATTACGGACGAAGGGTACAACAAGTATGCCTTCAAGGACCGGGATGGACTGCCAGACTGGTTCCTCGATGACGAGAGCCGGCACGACAAGCCGCACAAGCCCATCACCAAGGAGGCTGCCGATGCCATCAAGGAGAAGCTGCGTGCCTACAACGCCAGGCCCATCAAGAAGGTGGCCGAGGCGCGGGCGAGGAAAAAGTTCAAGCAGGCGCAGCGCCTCGAGAAGCTCAAGAAGAAGGCCGATGTGGTTGTCGGTGATGAGGTTCGTTACACCCACGTCTTTTCTCCAAGCTCTTTGGTTTCTGTCTGCTAACCCGCATCGTTCCAGGGTATGTCGGAGAAGGAGAAGGCAACCAGCATTGCCAAGATGATTTCTGCGGCGGGCCGGAAGAAGCCAAGAGCGCCTGTCAAGGTGGTCAAGGCACAGGGCGCGAATCGCGGTTTGAGCGGCAGACCTAAGGGCGTCAAGGGCCGGTATAAGATGGTGGATCCCCGGATGAGGAAGGAGATGCGGGCGCTGAAGAGGATCGCGAAGAAGAAGTAGAGATTGGGTGGGTGTTTAGTAGTAGAAGAGACATGTCGTCCGAGATGCTTACTATAGTTTTGAACATGGAATACCACTGTCGCTCTGCAGCGCTATTTCTTACTCTTGTTGCTGGACACAGACCTCACGAATGAGCTCAGTGCGTGGAGGGGTCCGCTGAAGTCCATGTCATACCTACGGGAAGGTCAAATCAGCAGGAAAGTGTAAACGAAACACAGTCGTAAGGCTTACCAGTAGTTGACCGCAATGCACACTCCCTCGGGCGAGCAGGACTGCGATACCTTGTGATACCTGCCGCGCCACTGTCAGCATCACATCTTCGCCAACCGATCATATCAGTGACAACCCACCACAGCGCCGGCAGATACAGCATATCCCCCTCCTCCAGCGTCACCCGCATCGGCCTCGCCAGCCGCGAATACTCGGTCTCGTTCTCCCCCGGCCGGTCCGGGTCCCAAGTCGCAAACGGCACCGCCTCCTCCCCTTCCTCCACCACCAACGCCAGCCCGTCCCCGGACCGCACATACACCGCCGGCGGCAGCCGCGTCTCCCGCACGCACGGCTGGCACGCCGGCGGCAGCAGCACGAAATGCTTCTGCCCCGCGACCTGCACGTACATGTTCTCGTAGTTGTCCTTGTGCAGCGCCGTGGTGGAGCGCGCCGTGCCGATCCACAGGTTGATGGCGTCCGGGTCCTGGCCGAGCGCGATGCGCGCGAAGGGGATCGAGGGCGGGATGTGTCCGAACAGGGAGGCGTACTCATGCCGCAGGTTGTCGTTTTGGGTTTGGGCGTAGCAGACTTCGGAAGAAGGGGGGGGAGGTGAGGATGAGGAGGGCG
>MU853402.1:2684630-2695129 GCA_033297235.1 Trichocladium antarcticum
GGGACTGTAGGGGGGGAGGGTGTTGCTGCCTTTCTTGTTGTTGTTGCTGCTGTTGCTGTGCATGGCGGGCTTTGGGTTGGGGGTGGGGTCCAGATGGTGTTGTGTGTGTTGTGTGTGTGTGTGTGTGTGTTGTGTGTGTGTGTGTGTGTATCTGAATGGGAGGAAAGGGCTGGTGGGAGATGGGGTGTTTATACTGGTGAGCATCTATCCGGGAAAGGCAAGTACGGCTGGGCGTCTTGCTCATGGGGTCAAGGCGAGAAAGACTGAACTCGCTGTGTCTGTTGGGCGATCGCAGAATGCAGCGCTTTCTCACGTGGATACAAAAGACAAGGCAGGCAGCAGGCCGCCAGACTCCCTTGCTCCTTGTTCGCCATCACCGCAAGTTATCATCGCCAACCACCACACAGTCATGGACAAAAGAACACTCCATTGTTCGATTGTTTTGATGGCCGTGATAGGCTGTGGATGGGTCCCTGTCAACCGGCTCACCTGCCAGTCTAAACTCAAGGACGGGAAAACGCATCGGCAGAGCATGTATCGTTGGAAGTCGGTTCTGGAGTGAACAGAGTCTTTGAGAACAACGGGTCAGGTGCAGGTGGAATCAGGGCGGTGGCCAGGAACAGTACAGAGTATGAGACTGTGGTTGATAGATGCCGTGTGATGTTGAGGAGGTGTCTGGGCTGGGGGCAAATACAGCTGCCGGGAAGAGTTGAGCCAAGTGGGATGGGACTATTGACCCGACTGTTGGTCTGGAATCCAGTTCTAATTGCGTAGTTGTTGGGTGATGCGTTTAGCAGTCACATATCACTCTGCAATGTTGGGGCACAGCATGATTTCTCAGCACCGGCTGTCGGCAACATGACTAGGACAAAGCAGACAGCAGCGCGGCAACCCAGACCAGTACTGCTTCGCTGTCTCCAACTCATAACCGCAAGCTTGAAATCACCAGAGAAGACGCATCGCAGATAGAGAAAGGAAATGCAAGAAGGATATCAGCATATAGCCCTAACCCTGTCTCTGAGTCTTTAACCCCTGACCAAGTCAACAACAACCATCTGCCCGCCACGCCTACTTCTTGCTCAGTATGAGTCGCGATATCTAACAGCATTACACCAATTGCGTAGACACTCCTCAACAACACCACCACCACTATCGCCGCTCCCCAGCCCCAGTCCTACCAAGTCGTCAACCCCCATAACCCTGACCAAGAAACCCCCCCATTCTCCCCCCGTTCCACATCTTTTAGTGCCTCCTTCATTCTCCCTCCCCAGCCCATGGCATGAATGCATGATCCGACCGTTCATGGGTGCAAAGCACTTTGGCCTCTCAGAAAAAGGGGAAAGGGGCGTAGATGTCTGTCCAGTGATCTTTTTCCCGGAATCCCGTCATGTCTGCTGAGTCAGCAGTGCGATGTCGGGAGCTCGTCTCGGCGTCTCCGTCGCAACACCAACACCAACCCCGATCACGCATCACCCGCACCCGCACCCGCACCCGCACGCGCCCGCCCAAACTCCCGAAAATGGCGTCCCTCCCGCCCCTCCCGGCCAACTACGCGGCCGCGCTGCGGCTCATCGACGAGGCGCACGCCGCGGACCCCAACACCATCCCGCGCGACGGCGCCACCGTGCCCTACGAGCTGCACTACGCGCAGCAAATGACGCGCTGGCTCGCCGCCCGCCAGCCCGACGCCCCGCCCGCGCTCCAGCTCGCCTGCCGCGCCCAGCACTTCCGCCGGTCTGTCCCCGCCCACCCCACCAATTAATTGATTACATGCTCGAGCAAACCAACCAACACCCCTCCCGTACCCAAACCACAGCTGGGAACTCCCCCGATCCTCCCACCCGCCCACCCGCGCCGGCTACCTGACCTGGCGCGCCAAGCAGAAATCCACCGCCGCCGCGCAGCTCACGGCGCTGCTGACCTCGTCAGCGGCGATCCAGCCGCCGCTGGCGCCCGCCGAGATCGCGCGCGTGGCGGCGCTGGTGCGCAAGGAGGGTCTGCAGCAGCAGCAGCTGCTGCAGCAGGAGCAGCAGCGCGACGAGGAGACGCAGGTGCTCGAGGACGTGGCGTGCCTGGTGTTTCTGGACGACCGGCTGGACGAGTTTGGGCAGCGCGCGGCGATGGACGAGGACAAGATGGTGACGATCCTGCGCAAGACGTGGGCCAAGATGGGGGCGCGCGGGCGGGAGCTGGCGCGCGGGATGGCGCTGAGCGAGGCGGCGGCGGCGCTGGTGGGGAAGGCGCTGGCTGGGGGGGAGGTGTAGGTGTAGGTGTAGGTGGGTTGGTGGTGGATATGGCTGGTTGTGAGTGGAATGTCGCGACGGGGGGTTTGACTAGCTTGTCCCTCGATCTATGGTGCACAGGTACATCGGTGTAAGGGCTGTCTGTCGTCCATGCCCCTGAAACTGCCCTCCCCCAGCAGCAGCAGCTTGTCTCTGCGGTTTGTAATGGGACTCTGGCACTTGACAATATTCCCGGTTCTTTGTGCAGCACGTACTCCGACGTCACGGCGCACTTCCCCACCAACTCTGCCACGGGTTGCCTGAACGATATTTGCTATTGCTATTGCTGTTCTGCGCTGGCAAGTCTCGAGATCGTCTGCATCACCCACCACTCGCTGTTCTTTCGATATGCCGCCTTCCATTCTCGTAACCCCCCCCCTCTATCACATACCCCGTCCCGGTCCCCGACCCCTCCCGCCCACTCACTCTCGCAGTCCTACCCCAACCTCCGCCCCCCATCATCTAGAAAGGGCCAGTTGAGTGTCTAACCCAAATCCATATCCCACCCGCCAAAATCCCCCCCAAACTCCCCCGGCCCCGCCAGCCCCCCAAAGATATCATCCCCCCCGAGCTCCAGCCCCGCCCCCCCGGCCCCAACAACCTGGCTCGTAACCAGGTCCCCCAGATCCGGCACCCCGCCATCCAGGCCCGTCCCCTCCATCCCCATCCCCTCCAACCCATGATGCCGCAGATGGTGCTCGACCCCGGCCGCGGCAGCAAGCGCGTCGCCAAGCGGCCCACCCGCCGCCCCCGCCATCTCGGGCTGCAGCCCCGCGACCCCGACCCCGATCCCCATCGGCGGCGGCGGCGGCGGCGGCGGCGGCACCATCTGCGCCTCGACGCGCCGGTACAGCCGCACAACCGTCTCCGCCGCGGCACGCTCCTTCTGCAGCGCGCGCCAGTCCTCGGCCTCGGCCTTGAGCGCGTCGCGCAGCGACAGGCACCGCTGCTGCGGCACGGTCGCGGCGGCGCCGCTGGGGTGGGCGGTGGCGGCGGCGGCGGCGGCCAGCGAGGTGTCGTTCATGGCGTCGGGCGCGCAGATGATGGCGACGACGACGTCGTGCGCGACGCCCGTCGTCTGCGGAGAGTCGGCGAGCGCGCCGAGTTCCTCGACGAGGATGGCCAGGAGCCGTTTGGCGCCGAGCATCTTGCGCGCCGCGAGCGTCTGCCGGTGCGTGTACGTCGCCGGCATGCCGTTCAGCGGCGGGTGCTGGGCCCACTGGACCAGGGACTGGACCGTGTGGCGGACGGCGGCGGAGAGGCCGCTGGGAGTGACCGCGGCGCTGTGGGGGGGCTGCGGCGTGGGCGGCGGCACGTGCATGCCGCTCCAGGACTCGAGCTCCGTGTGGTCGGCGCCGCCGGTACGCCGCGAGACGGCTAGGTTCTCCTGGATGGCGCGCAGCAGGGGCTCGACTTCCTGCACCTGCGGGTATTGGCGCTGGTACGAGCGGAGCGCGTGGTCGAGGGGTTTGGCCACCATGTTGAGCACCGATGCGAGCATGGCCGAGGCTTCGTGCGAGATGGAGCTCGGCTGCAGGATGGCCTGCAGGATTTTGATGATGGCGTTTTGGATCTGGTGGGCGCCTGACCAGAGTTGGTTTGAGAGGTAAAGGATCGCCGGAACCAGCGATGGCAGTAGAAGAACATCCACCAGATCTGCGAGTTGTTGTCAGCCGCCGAGTTCGTGCTCCACGCCACGGGGGAAAACATACATTCGAGGCCGTTCCTCAACATGTCGTCCGTCAGATGCCCGGCACTGAGCTCAATGACAATCTGGTGGAAGAGCGTGGGCACGAGCAGATAAAAGTCCTGCGGAGGACATGACGACATGAGGTCGTCCCCAAGACCGTTAGCCTCCGTACCAAAGAGGCCGTGAATCCAGCTGTCCAGGTGCGCCTTCTCCTGCTCGTCAAGCTCCTCCAGCGGACGCCAGAGATCGCCCCCGTTCAACAGCTTCCCCACAAACGAGTCTGGCGAGCGGATGCCTAGATCCGCGGCCGAGAGGCTGTACCGGTAGACGAACGCCAGCAGCAGAAGAAGGATGGACCCGAATTCCTCGTACACGGGCTGATACTCTCCTTGGTCCTCTTCATATCCGGTCCAGTTGTCGAGAAGCTCGCACAGCGGGTGCAGGATCTTCTGGGGCTTGTCGAAAAGGAGTAGAACGTCCAGTGACAGAGGTTTCCCAGCCAGCTGACTGCATAGCTGCTTGAGAGCCATGGTCTCCTTGTCGCGGCAGAGGCTGACAACCACCTGGCAAGGATTTAGTACCGTACCAACCCATCAGCGACGATCTGAGTAGCATACCTCGACGATCGCCTGTGCAGCGGCGCCCACATTTCCGTTCATATTGTCCAGCTCGGCAATCAGCTTCTGGGTTTTGTCCACGTCCTGGAGGCATGATTGGACCAGCAGCTCCTTTACATAACGGCCCTCATCGGGTAGCGACTGGTACGTTATATCGCCCAGGAGCCGCTCTATTGCTCCCTGGGAAAGTAGCCCGTGCAGCTGGCAGGCGAAGCAAAAGTCCTGGCGGACGGAATCGTGGAACGAGGAGCCCGTGTTGGACATGTCGAACATGCCGGACAGGGTCGGGAAAACATTAGTGTCCACTTGACCCAGCGCCTCGGTGATGCACGCCTCCGTATTGAGCGGATACATGGCCGAGGAGGATGCCAGCGCGACGAGGACCACGGGAACCTTGTTGACCACGTACGACTTGAGCAAGTGGCCCCTTTTGGGCCCCTCGTTCCGGAAAACCGCATTGGCGAGAAGGTCGAAAGAGGCGAGGATAAGCTGGACGGCGGCCAGATGGATGTCTCCCTGGTATCGGTTGTTTAAATACGTAAACAGGGCCTCGTCGTCAATCATGGGCCGCCCTACCAGCTGCGAACTGTCAGCATGGAAAAAGCCACGTCCGGGAACGCGGAGGATTTACCGCAGCGTTGAGATAGACGTACAGGCCTGCCCGAGAGTTGACAACCGGCACCTCGGGGACCTGGAAGTTCTCCAGGCCGATGAGGTTGTCCATGTAGTTGTTTATCCCGGAAGCGGCCGCGTCCTTCTTTTCCGAAGGCACCAGGGCGGCAAGCGTCTCGGTCCGGAACCGCTCCAGCCGGCCGGCGATCTCGGGAGGTACCTGCATCATCAGTGGGGCGAAGCCCTCCAGGCTGCCCAAGAGCAATTTGCAGATGTCTGTAGTCGCCGTCAGCTGCTGCGCATCCCCGCGATCACCTCAACCGCAAGACGGAGGCTCCCTCCCTACCTCGGCAGGCGGGCCGACGCAGCGTCGACAGAACCACCGGGTTCTCGCTAAACGCATAGAAGAACAGGATAAACGCATTGCGGGCGTCCTCTGTCTCGTCCCTCGTCTGCAGGCCGGCCATGGAGCCAAAGGCCTCGCGCGAGAAGGCGGCGTCGGCCTCGGTAAACAGGCCCATCCATTTGGCCAGCACCCGGGCCACGGCCACCACATCGGCGGCCGTCCTGATGGCCGTCCCTTGGTTCACGCCTTGCGCGAGGCGCCAGAGTATCGCCTCCTCCGACGCGTACGAATCCTTCCACCGGAAAACCGCCGGCCGCTTCTGTTTGTGCGTGCCATCGCGCCCATTGTCCGACAGGGTGTGTTGTGGTGGTGGTGGTGGTGGTGGTGGTGGTGGTGGTTGGACGCGGGCGTGGGCGGACGAGTATTTGTAGACGGCTCGCAGCACCACGGCGGTGCCGACGCGGCCGTTCTTGAGGACGACGGTGAGGTACTGCAGCACGCGCGGATCGAGGCTGTCGCCGTCGAGCCTGGTGGGCCGCAGCAGCAGGTCGGCGAGGAGGATGGGCGGCAGCGCGCGCTTCGAGTACATGACGGGGAACATCTTGGCGAAGCGGTCCGGGTCTAGTCGCTTGACCTTGGCGTGGGCGATCCACCGAGTCCAATCCGCGACGGCGGCAGGCAAGCCTGCTGTCGCTGAGCCCGCGACCATGGTGGTGGCATCGACGTTGTCCCGCCGCGTGGTGGTGGTGGTTATTGGTGGTGGTAGTAATGGTCTATGGAACTGTGGTGCGTGGCGATGGAGCGGATGAGGTTGGAACGACGACGGGGAGAGATGCGGTTGATGCCTTTTCGATTGTGTTTGGCGCTAAAGTCGGGCGTGGAGAGCTATCGAAAACGCGTCGAGATATGGCCCCGTGAGCTTTGATGTCTGAACCAAAAAGACCACTAAGCTGTGGTAAATACGGTTGAATGCAGCATCCGTTGCCGGAGCTGTTGCTGATTGATGGAGCTCAACGTTGCGCGCGCAACCGACCGCGTAATGTCGATCGGGGTCCAGGGTGGGGCAATGCACAATCATGTATTACGCTGAGTGGTAATTCTACGGTTACATGCAGGGGTCCGTTATTACAACCGGCCTTTGTTTGGGCTTGGCAGTTGAGACAGTGTACTCTTGTGTAACTACCCATGAATCTTATTGCGACAATGGATGGCAAGTCTTGGCCCTTGGGTATGGCGCACTGTTTCCCAGTTCCCAGAATCAATGCTGCTGCAACTGCCTCCAAAACCACGCAGTGGTTTCGTCATGCGAATCGTACAGTATCCCTCCACCCGCCGGACCTCGAGTCCAAGCCAGCGAACCAAATCCTGCAGAGCCGGTTCCTCCTCCCAGCGCCCTCCCCTCCATTCCATCCTCCCACCCAAGCCAACAACCCATCCCATTGAGGCCCCCCAAACGCACCCCTGTTCACCCCCTCTCCTCCTGCTTGATCCTCACCCCGCCTCGCGGCGACGCCATGCCTTGCGCGTCCATCGACCTCGGGCCCAGCATCCTACAGTCATTCACCGCTGTCAACAACCATAATGATCACTCACTCTCCTTCCCCCCCTTTTTCACCCCTCCTTCCTCTCTAAAAGAAGACCCCCTCCCAAGAACACACACACACACACACACACACGACCAATACAGAAACAAAAAAACCTACCAGTCCTGCATCGCCAACCACTCGCTCCACCCCTGCTCGGCGGCCACAATCTCGGCCTCGCCGACGTTCGCCAGCGGCTTGAGGAACGGCACCGTCTCGTCGGGCCCCATGTCGTACTGGCGCTTGACCTCGAGCCAGCTGCTGCTCTTGGCGGCGAAGAGGTAGTTGCGCCGCTCGCGCTCGTGCAGCGGCGCGACGCCCAGCGCCCAGTCGTCGCCGAAGAACCCGTGCAGCACCGCCGGCACGTCGAACCCCGTCGCCACGAGCCGCCGGATGTACGGCTGCAGCGTGACCGGGGACGCCGGGGTGGGGTTGGTTCCTGGTGCGGCTGCTGCTGCTGCTGCTGCTGCTGCTGTTGTTGCTGGGCTGGGTGGTCTGCGCGAGAGGCGGTGTCTGTTGTGGGCTTGTTGGAAGGGCAGCTGGATGTTGATGAAAGCCGCGAGCGCCTGGACGGGGCCGTTGTACTGCGCGTGCTCGACAAAGTAGCGGACGCACGACTGCAAGTAGGGGTGCCAGTCGAAGATGTCGAATTGGGCGTCCAGGAAGGGCTGGGAGGAGGCGAAGTAGTTGTTAATCACTCATCTTGAGCCAAACTGATGACAGGGCTACTAGCTGTCGTGTGAGAAGGGAGGTCAAGGTACCTGATCTTCTTGAAACGACGCTTCACCCGGCCGGGGCATCGCCATGGTCTGCTGAGGACGAATACGCACGACGTCAGCGGCGGACAAGGTTTCCTCGGCCCCAGAGTCGATCGATCAAGCGGGGGATGTGATGTACCCTGCCTCTGTATACAATGATCAATGTATGAAATATGGGGTTGGGTATGGGAGATCACGGTAACGAGGGGAGATGGGAGGCGGATCGCGGCTAGACCACGCGAAGCTTATATAGACGTCCCCCAGCGACCGACCTTGCGATGATGTGCGTGCACCCCGGAACAAGAGAAAATATGTAACCAGGGGTCGGCGTGTCTAATCGGCGCATCCGCAGCCGAGCAGGCGCAATCCGGAAGAGGGCGGCCCTCCAGATGGCAAGGCGAGGAGGCCGCGGCAGCACGCAGCTGAACCACAATCTGATGGGCATGGACTGCTGTTGCGGGGACGACGATCAGTCGGCTGGGTGTTTTCACCAACCCAAGCACGATCCGAAGCCAGGAGCAGGGAGCAGGACGCAAGCATTCGAGTCCGAGACTCGACGGCTCCATCGGAGCTGGCTTCGTTTGTCAAGGTTGCCTCCTAGCATTGCGCGCGCAGTGCGTAAACTCAAGCGGGCAGGTGTGCAGGGGTGGTGGTCGCCGAAGAGCAAATCGCAGTGGCCACAGCTCGCTCCTTTGCAGCTGTGTGCGAATGCGAGCATTGCAGCAATCAACACCGGGGAGTCTCGTCGACGAAGGGCCGCCATGGCGCCGATCATTCCGCCGTGTCTGGGCGGGAGGTGCAGTGGGCTTGACTCGGTGCGGGGGGGGGGGTTGTGGTCCGGCATCTGGCCGCAAATCAAGATCCAAGCAGCAGCATGGTTCTCCCGCAGATCCCCGCCCCGGCAAAGGGCCCTTTAGGCGCATGCCTGCAGGTACCCAGCGCTGCGGCGACACCCTTGGAATGGAACCTCGACTTTGCCGAGCACGCCGAGGCGCGTGCGTCAGCTCTCTCAGCTCGCGGGGCCTTACTCTTTCGAGCCGCCGGCGGCGCATGGGAAAGCCGGCTTGCGATGGTGGTTGCAAGCGGTTGCGGTGGTTCCTGCCTGTCCCCTGAATTGAATTCCCCTCCTTATGGGTCCACTTGGTTTTTTTGTCGGTTACCCACCGTCTGGGCCAGCGTATGCAGGTAACACGCCACATTTCCCCCTTCACATTGCTCAGGAAGGAGACGATCTACTATAAGTCAGGAGATATCTGAGCTCTGACTTCTTTAGCGGCGGGGCGAGTACTGGCAGTGCGATTTGAGAGCTCAGAGACGGTGGCGCCGAAGTGTACGGAGACAGTGCAATGGCGAAGGGAGGGCGCCAAGATGTGACCGGGTGTAGATCACCCCGATTCGCTGCTCGGGGTCGAGGGAGGGAGGGAGGGAGGTCCTTGTCGAACTGAGTTGTCGCCAGCAGCCGCCATCATTCAAGATACCAACATACATACCAGCAGGGCAGCAGTAGTCGGTGTCGACAGACGCCATCTGCCTGTAACAGATGGTCGACTTGTTGTCCAGACGTCATGTTCAAGCTGGTCGGGATAGCCTGCACAAGCACACAAGTTAAGGCCCTGACGGCGATCATGGCCCATGGCTTCTTGCAAAGCAGGGGTCGAGAAATTTCCGCACCACAATGTTGTCTCGAGTCTCGAGTCTCGAGTCTCGAGTCTCGGCTGTCAGGCACTGGCTTCACTTTCCTTCCTTTCTGGATTAGTGACTTGTAACAGGAGAATGCAGCGACACATCGAGATGGGTTTGAAAAGTTGATCCCCCGTCGAGAGAGCATTCCACGTCGGATTGGGCAACTCGGCCGATCGGAGGGATTTGTTCAGCTAGACAGGCCTTTTCGCCTCGGAAGCTTGGAATGCGCACATCTTGACTGAAGCTAGTTCGCTCGTCGACAAGTGTGCAAAAGTGACCGACTGTCAAAGGGCGGTGGCCTCAAGGCTGGCGTAATGGCAATGTTGCATCGTGTTGCCCATTGTTGTGGATAGCGTCAGATGGTTGATTGACAAATGCCGAATCTGTTCGGAGTCTCAGTCAACAGCTTGGATGTGAAGGGTCTACCTGGAGGAGGGTTGGAGAGTGAAATTACCCCACATCAGCCAACGGGTAGCCAACGGGTAATACCACTTGTCCAGTACAGGAACCATTCTTGGTTGTAATCGCGATGGCCCTTTGCTGGCCCTTGCCAACCCTGAATCTTAGATCCATTTCCGTTATATAATCCAGATTGAGGAAGGCTGTGGTTGGCGTTAGCATCTTATCGCTTCTCACCGATCCCGTCACGGAACATATGCATGCTGAGGGGCCCGAGATCCGTCGTGCTCGCCTTGGGCTCCGTCGTGTCTGGTAGAACTGGTTATGTCAGTATGGAGCCAGAGTTGGTTGAAGAAAACCTCGTTGTCATTCACTGGACCCTGACAATCTCTATATATGATACTATAGCTAGGTTTGAAAATGCGCGGTTGCTACGATGGTCTTTTTTGCAGGTGCATCGATCTTTTCTTAACAATTTGGTAGTGCTGCCTGCTTATTTGGCCGTTGACACTAACATTGCAAGGTACAT
>MU853402.1:2710935-2722993 GCA_033297235.1 Trichocladium antarcticum
GGGGGTGGAGTGTACTGTATTTTGTGAGGGAACTGGGTTCGAATTTGGAGCGTTTGGCGTCTGGTTAGACGGGGCATGGCAATGCGAGCGTGGATACCGCCCTGTTGTTTGTAGAGTAGGTATGTAATTCGGGAGTAAAGCGGGGGCGTTCATTTCGTGAGAGGTACAGGCGGATGGAGAAAGGCGAGGATAGAGAAATAGCAGACTGCATCGTCCTAGGATGTAAGACACGGGACGGGAACATATCATATCCTCTGCATATCAGTCAAGGGCAACAACACACACGAGCCAAGCAATGCGCGTCACGAAACATGCCAACATTTCAAACAACCCCCACATATATACATCCGGCACTACCTACCTAGATTCCAACCCCGCCTTCTTCTCATGAAACACCACCACCATCACCCATCCGAACAAGTCTGCACCGTAACCTCCCACCGCAGATTCCCTCCCCGCCCGTACCCCTCCCCGAGCCGGTTCTGCACCACCCGCGCCAGCCTGCTGCGCAGCTGGCCCAGCGTGCCGTCCTCGCCCCCGCCGCCGATGCTGCCGCCCCCGCGCGCCAGCCGCACCTTGAGGTTCGCCATGGCCAGGCCGTAGTGCACCTGCCAGAACTGTGCCTCCTCGACGCGCGCAATGTGCGCGTCCGCCTCGATCTCGCGGAGGACGGCGGAGACGGTGCTGTTCTCGGCTGTGTTGTTGTTGTTGTTGTTGTGGCTATTGGTGGGGCTGTCGGTTTTCTTTGCGGATGCGAGGAGGGGTGGTTTGGCGGTTGGGTTTGTGGTGGTGGGAGGCGGGGGCAGGCCGCCGCTGTAGCTCATGAGCAGCATCAGGCCCTGGGCGACGGCGAGGCGCGTGCCGAGGGTGAACATGCTTGCGGCGATGGCGGCGCAGATGAGGCGGTCGAGCCAGACGAAGTGCGGGACGCTGACGAGCGGGAGGAGGAGCAGGAGGAAGGCGAAGCAGAGGGTGAGGAAGTGGAAGGGGTTGGCGAGGATGCCCGCGCCCGGCAGGATGTTGGCGAGGTAGGGAAACGGGACGCGCATGACGCGGCGGATGCGGCTGTGGTTGCGCAGGCCGTAGGCGTTGACGAGCGTGCTCACTACGGCGGCCAGGCTGGCGACGTCGATGGTGCCCGGGCTGATGTGCCGCGCAGCGCCATGGGCGTGGCCGCTGGCGGGGGTGGTTTCGTCGCCAGTGGGACGGTGGGGGATGTGCTCGCCAACTGTCTCGAGGACGTGTTTTAGGTTGTGTGAGATGAGGTCGAAGCCGCCGAAGACGAGGAACACCGACATGGCGAACCCCGCCAGGACTTCGGCGCGCTGCAGGCCGAAGGGGTGTCGGATGCTGGAGCGCCGCCAGACTTCAAAGTTGCCCAGCACATCGACCGCCACACACACGGCGGCGGAGCCGACGTCGAAGAAGACGAGGTGGGAGAGCGCCGTCATAGCGAGCGAACCCTCGGCGCTGAAGAAGACGTACATGGCGACTGCAGCGTGGCAGCAGCACCACCAAAGTCGGGCGCGTTGGTCGCGCTGCATGCTGGCCCATGCTTCTTTGAAGGTCGGGATGGGGAGGGAGGCGGGCAGAACGGGCGGCGGTCGCGGGGGCGGTTCTTGGAAGAATTGGTGCTGTGCGCTTATGGAACTGTGCTTGTAACGATGCCCTCGCCGTTGGCCGATATTCTGCATTTGGGAAGACGTCAGTTGCCGGGCTGGTTTCGAGGATGCCATATCACACACAAAGGCCAAGGTAGCGTACAGATTTGACCGGACCCGCTGAGATGAATTGGGTCTGGAAGTTGAAGGGGTTCTTCGCGGCCGGCACGCCGGAGTCCCCATTGGCAAGCCCATCCTCAGTTGCCATGGCGAACGCGAACTCGGGGGACGGGGGCCGCAGCGACGCCGTGTGCTGGGGATGGAGGAAGGCAGCGGGACTGCTTCGTGGGGAATCCGGCAAGAGCAGTGGCGCCGGCTTTGTGGTTTTTCGGGCCCGGTCTCGGTCGGCGTCGCGGTCGTCGTAGTCGTCGCAGGTGAAGCGAAACGAAGGTTCGCCCTGGCCGTTGTCGAGAGCGACGGATGCCGGTGTTGGCGGGGTCCCTGGAGGTTCGAGAGACATGTGCGGTGCTTGTTCTGTCCACCCCTGCGCGGGTCGTGGTTGTCGGCCTTGGATCGGGAGCGGAGCCAAGCATGGAGGGTGTTCCCTTTTGCGCCTAGCGTGGGATGGGCAAACTGAAGAGAGAGGCAATTTCGCGGCGATTCTCACTGCTTCGGCTCGGAATATATGTTTGCTCAGAACACCTTCAACTGCGGATGTAGTCTATTTCAGATAATAACTATCAGTAACCGAAGGTAAAACCTTCAGTGCTGGTTTCGAGATGCAGGTCCACGAACAGTTGGCCAGGCCTTGACCCGGCGCGAGGCGGGGGACCTGTGCCTGCCGGGAGTTCAGGGCCCACACGGCTACAGGGGGCCACACATGTACGGAACTACGGATACAGATCAATCTTCAATCTGCACCCAATTGCGGCAATGCAGAGGCACGTCATCGTGCCATCTTCAGCAGCGTGGCAGAGAACGAACACCAAGCTCGATTCGAATTTCAGGCGGCCAGAATGCCATACAAACTCGCCGTTTCGATGTGGATCATGACGGTTTGTTGAATGGCTCGGCACCTCGAAGGCCCGATCGACTTTCATCATCTCCAAATTCAAGGGGTGCCATGCGCGAGAGCGCCCCGCAGCACTCAACCTCGCAAGCAACCCCCAGCACTAGCCGGTTCCGCTACGAAACTCCACCTCCTCAAGTTGTGTAAACCGTGCGGTCATGGATCAAACACGTCCAAGTTCCGATGCGCCGTCTCCCGTCCCGTATCATCCTCCGGCACCCGCACGCAAGCGGAGCTCCTCTAGCGCCGCCGGATTGTTCTCGAGACTCCCCTTCATACGCCCCGCCGGGGAGCACCGCCCGCGAGCCCGGCGCAATACCATCGAGAACGAACCGTCTGTGCCGACACTTCCTCCGACCCCCTCCTTCATCACCATCCCTGCCGAAGCACCGCCGCAACCTCGCATCATGCAGCAGCCCCAAATATTACAGACGTCGCAACAACAGAAGACACGACGGCGCCGGGGGTCCTTGCGGAAGGTTGCGCTGCTCGGTCGTGGCGCACAGAGGGAGAGACGCGAGGCCCGTGGGCTAAGCATTGAGACAAAGTTCGGCACAGATGGGACCAACATACCACCCGCCGGGACCAGAGAGGGACAAGCAGGACCCGTTATATCAAGTCCAGTGCCGATCGATGGCCGCGCCATCGCGATACCAGCTCTGAAAGAGGACAGCAGCGCCGTGTCGGCATCTGGCCTCGGCATCTCAGACCTCACACCACGCCCCAGCATGGATGGGTACGCCACCTGGCCCGGCGCGGCCACCTCGAACGCGGAAATAACACCCACCGTGACCTCACCGCCACCCGCCATAACCACCACAGCGGAATCGCGCAAACCGACGGCCGACTCGAGCCCCACCATAAGCTACACCACCACCGACGACGAAGATGCACTGCACATGCGCTCCAGCGGATCCGCCACGCGGTCAACCGCGCCGTCCCCATCCCCCCCGTCCTCCACCACCAGCCTCCTCCGGCCGGGCTCCTCCGGCTCCGAATCCTACTTTCCCGACCCCAACTCCAACCCCGCCGATGCCCCCCCCCCGCTCCACCGACGGCGAAGCACCACACAGCGCGCCAAATCCCCCCTCGCCCTCGTGTCCACGACCGCGCTCCAGCCACCAGACGCCGAGTGGGACTATGCCGAGACGGAGTGGTGGGGGTGGATCATCCTGGCGGTGACGTGGACCGTCTTCGTCGTCGGCATGGGCTCGTGCCTGGGCGTCTGGAGCTGGGCGTGGGACGTGGGCATCACGCCGTATGCGCCGCCCGAGCTCGAGGATGATCCGACCCTGCCGATTGTCGGGTACTATCCCGCGCTGATGATCCTGACCGGGGTGATGGCGTGGGTGTGGGTTGTTGCGGCGTGGGTGGGCATGAAGTACTTTCGGCATGCGCAGGTTAGTGGGAATTAGTCAGTGGGTGTGGGTGTTTTCGCGGGTTTGGTTTGTGGCATCTGCATGGCGGATGGATTGGATATACCCTTTGAAGTTGGAGTGAATGACATGTATATACCCACTGCAGGCTAGTGGGTGGCATGCAATCATTGGAATATGGGCAGATGTCTAGAGCTGCAGCCAGCCGTGATATAACCCTCGGCCAGGCAACCCCTGGTGAGCGTTACCTATGATGGTAATCTTTGCCCCGTTTTCATCCTCCGGCCGCCCTACTTGGCGCCATCGTTCTAGATGACAACACCCCCGAGAAGAAAACAACTTTGCCATGACCGGTAAGATCCATTCGATACCGTCATCCAACTCGTTTAATCACTCACCAACCCATGAACCCACCACTTCAACTCCAGCTGCAGTACACCATCCCGATTCGGCCATCATTTCAGCCACCCGATGTCTTTTTCCCATCCCGGCGGCCCGCCCACAACCTCCATCTCGGCCCGGCCGAGCCCTGCCGCCACGATCCCCAAACCAGATGCCTGGAAAGGTATCCGTAGAAAGGAGCACAAGCGCGTGTGTTTCAGAAGCCGCCACTAGAAAGAAAAGGAAGAAGACACTC
Organism: Trichocladium antarcticum; assembly: GCA_033297235.1. Lineage (NCBI taxonomy): Eukaryota > Fungi > Ascomycota > Sordariomycetes > Sordariales > Chaetomiaceae > Trichocladium > Trichocladium antarcticum. The sequence goes on from MU853402.1 coordinate 2,715,619, forward strand.
GCCCTCGAGATTCGGCGGCTCCGACGCACAATCCCATAGCCTTGCAGTTAACATCACAGCCAAGCGTTGATTGGACCTCGACGCGCTGTGGTAGCAACCTAACCTATGTAACTCTAGGCACTCCGGATGTCCCGGCCGCCGCTCTAAGTACCGGTGTACAAGCAACCGCTGCCATTCTGTTTGCGACCATGTCAACAGAACATGGAGACAGATGTCACAGACCGGCTCACTCCGAAAGCTCCCAAGGGGCCGGTTCCATCAGCATCGATTGGTACTGCGGGCGCGGCAGCCTGCAGATCAACGAAAGGGGCGCCTCGCACATGCAAACAGACAGAAAACACGCGAGCTTTAGGGGTATATCATCTACCACCCCTGACATCGGGCCAGCGATCAGATCGCGTCGGTAAGCTGCAGTGCAGCAGATCGCTCCGTGGCGACATCTCCAGCCGAGCGCAGCCAGAATTTGGCACATTGAAGCCACGACCACAATCCCGGAAATACATGCTCTGTCAACTGAAGGTCTCCAACAAAAGTCTCTGTCGTTAGTCGTACCTTGTCTTCAAATGCCGCGTCTTCAATTGGGCCGACGATGATGTGAGTACGGAGTAGCAGCGTGACCCCTACCACCCTGAAACAGACCGCCCATTGGGCCCGGGCTGCCGATTAAGCGCTGCGGGGAATATGCAGGGGGCCCGCCCGTAGTCAAGATGAACACTTCTGGAACTTGACGAGCGAGTCAGGCCGTTTCTAATTTGGGCGCGGCTGTCAAATCGGACAGGAGGGTTCTCAACTCCTTTTTGTAATGTTGACTGGGACACTTTGACTATCGACCGCGCGCTTGTTTCTGAGGCGGCCGACTACCACGACCAAAATGGAATCCGTAACTTGCATCTGCGAAGGTGGGAGTTTCCGCCGCCGCCATACGGACTGCCGTAGGCTAGCCTGTCACCTACGTCATAGCTTCAAGACATGTACAGTACATGATACCCTGAGTGCTGCAGATTGGGTGCTTGGATGTATTTACATAAAAGTCGGCTGACAGCATCGGCTTATGGTCGCCTATGGAAGGCGGTGCGTAGAACTGAAGCTCCATCTTTCTCCAGCTGTTCAAGCCAGCCGTACGGATACGGATACCTGATGCTTAATCATCTCGAGCTGGCCGGCGGGACCGAGACAGAATCCCATACCCAGCTCCGGAAACGGAGAGCCCCGCTGGCGAGGCCGTCAGCTGCGCCGGTTCTTCTTTGTAACCGCAGCCTGCCAGCATATCATATCAACGGCCGAGTTTGCTTAAACCGTGACTATGAAATATTCCCTTTACAACCCCAAGGAATTGTGGCGGATTCGGCCGTACATTTATTCAGGAGATCGGTGGGGGTCGTAGACCCTGATGCGCACCGACCGATGGTGTAGGGGTCCAGACTCCAGAGTGAACGATCATCAGACAGACGATACCTTTTTGGAGAACACCCCGACCTAGCCGCAGTTCAGGGTCGCACAACGCACCACCGGCCGCTGTAACCGGCGAAGGCCGTGTTGGCATGCCCCACCCGGGATGGGGAAAGAGAAGCGGCAGGTGGTGGGCCAAGAGCCAAGAACCTCGGCGCGCCGTTGAATTGGTCAGAGGGGCTTGGTTCAAACGCGACCACGCATATTTTTGGACCGGTACAACAGCAATGGGCAGTCAGGGGCGATACCTCGCTGTGTGCACCTGAGCAACATGCGGAGGCAAGTCGAAGCCATTGTCCGGGCGAGTGTCTCGGCTTCTCGGCGGTCCTAGATACCGTGCCGTATGCATAATCTGCGGGCCTCGAGCGATCTCTCGAGGTCGATGAGGAGAACAATGGCTTCCAAGGGTGGCCGCAGGGGGAGAGCGGAAGATACAAAACCATACATCACAGAGCACTGGTTGGCCCCGCTGGCAAGTCGATGTACATGTACATACCGAGTAAATTTATTGATGACAGGCAGTAAGGCGGTCTCGGTGCGCCGAGAACCTGGCCGTCGAGCCACCCCGCAGCAGTTCACGATTTTTGCCCCTTCCAGGCATTTGTTGCACCCAACCCCAGACTCCTTCCTTCATGCAAGTCGTCTCCGCTTTCGCTGAAGCACAATCCCGTGATCAAGTGACGTTGCGAGATACTTTGAGGATTTCGCGATGCTCGTTACTGTGGTTGTGAAAACAGTGGATGATTTGCAAACCAAGCTGAAGGATCTTTGTCGACGACGACTTGGGGGATGCTTGAGGGATGCTTGAGTGAAGTTGCAGTCTCCCCTGTCCTAGACTCCTAACAGTTGCCTGCCGAACTTATGCCAAGGCGACTAAGTTTGCAACCTCAGGCAACCAACAGGCTGGAGTTTTGTAGACCCACTGGGCAAGGCGCTGAAGACAGGCCCGACGCAAAAAACCAGCGCTCCATCCGCCTGTTCAATCCGTTCCATCCCCATTCACCCAGCCTCTCACACCATCAGGCACAGGGCATCGATCACATCCCCTCTTCTCCGTCCATCCCAACAACTTTCTAACCACGACCACGGCCGGCCTTCCCAACCACCTTCTATCGTTTCGGACGTCCCATCCTCGCGCCTGTACAGCACAACAATCAAGCCTTGAGCGAGCATCTTCGAGAATCTCTGGCTGCGGCTGAGGCATTTGGCAAGAGCTCGGACTGACTCGACTCGCCGCCCGTCAATCGACCGAACCTTTGCTAGACCACCTTCCCTACAACTACTAAAACCGGCCGGGCTCGAGATTTGACCCGTCGCCTTCTTCAGCATACAACATCTCTCATCCGTCTCGTTCTATCCGCCGGTTTTTGATCGGTCGACAGTGTCAATTTGCCAGTCTAGCTTTCTCACCGGCGGCCGATTAGCGAGTTTCGCCTTCCCACAGCAATCAATCAAAGTCGGGTATGCTCAGCCAGCCCCATCCTCCGCATAACCCATTAAAAATGTGTCTCATTTCTAACCCTTCCTCGTCACCACAGCCAGAACAAATAATCTCCGAAGCCATCAAAACGCAACACGACGCCGGTGATCGAGCCAGCACGACCAAATCCATACATACTCGTTCCGCCCTTCTCCCTGGCTTGTGCCTACCTCGGCGTGGTAGAGGCGAGTCAATATGAGGGAAGCCAATTTCAGCATCCCCAATGTCAACAAGGCATCCGTGGGCATCACCACGGCCTTGTATGACCGTCGGGCCCTCGACTGCACCTCGACTTTGCCCTTGATTAACTCGCTAAACCATCTCGCCTACCTCACTACTTCCTCGGCTCGCATCCGCGACATCCTGACCGTCGATGGCGGAATCGAAAGGCTGGTCTGCATCCTGAAGCAGGGCCGCAGCAAGGACATGATGGACATGTGGAAATGGAACCTAGCCTTTCAGTGCGTCGTCAACATAGGAGTTAGGGGCACCGAGGCTGTTCGGACCCGTGTTGTCGAGGCCGACATGGTCCCGGTGATTGCCACCATCCTCGACAACTACATCAAAGTCATTGAAAAAGTCCGCGAGAAGGCCGAGGAGAAGCAAAAGGACCACCGCCATCGCATTGGCGGGAGTAGCCGTGTGCACAAGTCGTCTAGTTTCTCCTCGAGGTCTGGGACCTTGGATGTGGATCAGCGAACCTTCCGCAGACAAGCTCCGCCCGCGTCGATTGATGTCACCGCGGCACTGCCCGGGCCATCCACAGCGGTGGTACACTCCAATGTCGAACAAACACCAGCCGCTCCCCAATTCCAAGTTACGCCTCCTCCAGACCGGACTCCCTTGGCCACCCACCGCCCGCACCACCACCTCCACAACATCCCGTCTTCGGCTCCTCCAACGGCACAGACAGTGGCACCGACCGTGCCATCGATGGATACCGCCGATGGCTTGGCCAGACCTATCCGTGAGACCGAGCGCCGCACCGGCTTGGTAACACTCGCTCGGCCATGGCCGTCGATGGTCTCCCAGCCAGCCTCCCCCACGACGCCCTTACCGCCTCCGCAGCTTCGGTCCCCTACCGTGCGACCAACCTCGATGCTCGCACCCACCACTCGATCTCGAAGACGGCCGTCGATACGCCATCAGCATTCAACCGCCGCCGAGTCAGATGACATGAATGCTGACAGCATCACCTCCGACGATTCGCCCGACGCCGAGATGTCCGGGACCGCAGATATTCAGCCGGAAGTAGGGGTTCAGGAGGTGACAGTGGACGACGGAGACAGCATCATGGCCGGCGGGGCGATTGAGCTGACGACCCCGACTGCCTCGGAGACTCAGGATGCTGGGACTTTCAACATCACACACCAAGGGCCAGTTGACGGCAGCATTCCCACCAACACTGCGGCAACGCCTGTGCCGACCATTGGTCTGTCTCCCAACCGGCCGGCCATGGTGAGCCCACCGCAGCCCGCACTACCAAACGCCAGTGTCCCTCGTTACCTGCTCGACCGCCAACTCAACTCGAACCCGCAGATGCTCGCTGCCATGCCTCGGGAAGAGGATGTGTTGATGTCACTCCAACTTCTAGCATACGTTTCCAAGTATTGCAATCTCAGGAAGTATTTCCAAAAGAGCCATCTGGTTCCCAAACTCAAGATTGGAAAGGAGATCCAGCTGCTTGATGGCGTCGACCCGGCCACCCTAGAATCCGAATTGGAGGAAGAGGACGAGACGCTCGAGGAGGAGTACTGCCTCCCGAACAACCTGAACATCTTCCCGCTCGTGGAGAAGTTCACGGTCCGGTACCACAGCACCGACATGCAATACTGGGCTGGGGTGGTTATGAGAAACCTGTGCCGCAAGGACGACACGCGTGGCGGCATCCGGCAGTGTGCCTACTACCAGTGCGGCAAGTGGGAGGAGTTCACTCGGCAGTTTGCCAAGTGCCGCCGCTGCCGACGGACCAAGTACTGCAGCAAGGAGTGCCAGAAGAGCGCCTGGGCATTCCACCGCCACTGGTGCATTGCCGCTACACAATAATGATGGGAACCGCGCGCTGTTTGGAAATGATGATGGTCGTTATTGATACCCCCCGGTTTCTTCTCTCCCGCGCCGGCATACACCCAAGCTCCAGGGTCCTTCTTGCATTGGCGTTACTCCATAATGTCTACTACTGGCCAAAAGTTGTGGTGGGCTCGGACAACCGTTGAGCAGCATGGCGAAGCACGGCATCTCTATCTCTACCTATCTTACCTACCCACACCCACATTCCTCCGCATGGATGGCGTTGCACGATACCACAAGGAATTCGATTCGTCTTTTTTTGCGTTTCGCTGGCAAGCAAAGGCGTCTTCTCGTCTCTTTAGCAAATTATCATGGATCGGTCATAACGCTTGGGCACAAACGAATCAGGCCCTTCTTCTTATTTCTATATGAACAGGATGTGGTGGTAGCCGTGGCGAGGGGAGAGGAGAGGATAGGATAGTGATGTGGCTGGGAGGGAGTATGGACGGATAGCCGAGTCGTGACGTTTTCTTTTTCTCTCTGGCATCATCCTGGGCTTAGCAATACCCAGGGCGGCGTTTTTGCGCTGTTCTTTTTCTTGTATTTCTGTTTTTTTTTGTCTACTGATGATGCTGAATTCGTGTGGCTTTTCTCTTGATTTTGTCATGGCATTGGCTGCAGCGTGCTTTGTTTTTCTTGCGTGGCTGTGTTACGGGCAAATACTCCTCTTGGATCAAACAACGAATGGAACCTTTCTCTACTATAGGCCACGGCTACTCCCCTCTGCTGAGAAACGATCCGGTGCTTACGAATGGGGTGTGAAGATGAGGTGATTAACGCAACGGGTCTCTCTTTGTGCCCTGGGTCTACTTTTCTGGCTTCAACGTAACGTTACGCTTTCTAAACCCTCTCCATCCTTCCTTTCCGGGGGGGTGGGCTGGTTGCGCTGGTTGCGCTATGACCTGTAGGACGCGCAATATCTGGCAGCGTTGTTCGTGTCGGGAAAGGGGGGGGGAGTGATGGGATACAGGATAATCATGTTGGGCAAGGAGAGAATGGGCGTGCAACAGCCGACCGTCGTCCCTCTGCGTTTCTGTGTCGTGTCTGAGTGAGTCAGTCATGACGGGGTTGGGAGGTGAAACGGCTGGAAGGTGGCCACAGACTTGATTCTTGATATCGGAGACGTGGGCGAGTAATCTCGGAGGCAGGGTTGAGTCTGCTCGAAGTGGTTTGTGAGGCTGCTGTGGCTTCAACTTGGCCGTCTGTCTGTCTGTCTGTCTGTCTGGAATCTGGATGGATGATGGTATGGGACGAGCTCCGATCTTGGCGGCTCGGAGCAGGTATGGTGGTATCTTGACTGCCTGTTTGTAGTAATGAGACGGTCGTTTGGGATTGTATCTCCTTGCCTTCCCGGACTGTGCTATGTAGTATGTGGTTATGTCTGTATAGATCCACAAACCTTGTACACGCGCCAGGCTGTTTACACGATTACTGTACTTGCTTCTTATCTGTCGTTGTGTCTTCTTGTCGTCTTCGCTTGAGGTTGGTGTACGCGCGGGAGATTGGGACTTGCATGTGGCCTTGCCCAGGGGGCCAGGTCCCAAAATACTACGAGGTAATTAATCCTCTGATCATTAGAACAACCAAGGGGATTTTCTTTGTTCTCCAGCCGCCTAGACCATCTCGACCTTCGATTCAGTTAGAATCGTTGACCTCCATGAACAGACCCCCACACCTCGCCGTCGTCCAGGCTTCCCTCATGTTTCACTCTGGACCTTGCCGTTCTACGAGGCTCACTGAGCTGTCCGTGTCTTCGGGACTTCGAAGCAGAATTTGTCACATGCAAAAGCCTAAGTAGGCCTCACTTCTTGCCTGTCAAAACATGGCGCTCAGTTCCATCATGGCTACCAAGTCCTAGCAATCGTAGCATTAGATAGGCGAACACGGAGAACCCAACCCAACTCAACCCCCTGATAACCTGATAACCTCCCCCCGCGTTCTCTACCTCTTACTCGCCATCGACTGCCTCCGGCCCTTACCCGGACGCGTCGGCTTAACAAACTTCTTCTTCGCGCCGCCCGGCCCACCACCACCACCACCACCGCCGCCGCCGCGGGGACCGTCGCGATCCCCGCTGCCGCCGCTCTTCATGCGCTTGGCGCTGAAGCCGCTCAGGTCGCCGGCCGACTTGGCGTCGTTGGACTTGGCGAAGCGCTTCTTGCCGCCAAAGCCAAACTTGGAGTCCTTCTTTTGCCGCTTCGAGTTGGGCCCGTCTCGGCCGCCGCCGGGCGCGGAGCGCTTCTTGCTGCTGCTGTTGCCGAGCTCGTTGTCGACGGCCACGTCGAAGAGGTCGTCGACCTCGGTGGCGCCGAGGGCGGCGGAGCCGCCGTCTTGGCGTTCTAAAAGGGGGCGGGGGGGTTAGTGGCTGGTTTTGTT